>JAOXOE010000001.1:30612669-30670681 GCA_028565055.1 Phoeniculus purpureus | reverse complement strand
AATCTTTTCCTAATGTCAAGTCTAAACCTCCCCTGATGGAGCTTAAGACTATGACCTCTTGTCCTGTCTCCAGCGGCTAGGAAGAAAAGACCAACCCCTGCCTGACTACACAACAACAAAGTAAAAACAAAGGAAAAATATTATCTTCATTAATTCCAGGACCAGAAAGAACATTACCTTTTTGTTTAGTATTTCTGCCCCTCAGCATCATAGTGTCAGGGTCTTGGGACACTCAGAGCCCTGAGTGACCTGGTCCAGACCCCTGGGGCTCCCCCCACCCTGCCTACTCTTTCAACCTCTTGGGGCTGTTGGTCCTTGCCTCACTAATGCTGCAGCAGAGAGTGTCTTCAGCTCCCTAAGGCCCTGCCCAGCCAGGGGTTGATGTCCCCATCCCCAGGGGATGTCCCATTCAGTGTCCCAATGGACAGCCTTGTTCTGGGCTCTGCCCTACCACCTCCCATGGGAATCCCCCAACACCCAGGCCCCAGGGAGTCTCCAGACCATGAGGAGCACTGATAGTCAAGATGCTTTTGCTGGAATTCAGCCAGTGCCTTTCCGAGTGCTTTTTCCTAGTGTTTTCTCACACATGAGTACATCTGAGCTGGCTAAAAATACTCTTATCTATTATTCAATAATCTCTTCATCTTTCACCTTGCTGCTGAGTTGCTTTGCAAAACTTTAACAATAATCTTTTTTGATTGAAGTGAAGATAAGGAACCAGCTCATACATGTAGGTTTTTGCAGGAGAGCAGTTTGTGAAACTCACATGTATTAGGGACTGTCTGCTCGTCTCAAGACCTATGGACAACACTGAAAGGAGAAGGTGCTGCTTTGTTGCCACAGACATTTCAGGTATGTAAAATAAGACAAACGTGTTCTTTAACCTTTGTCTAAAAATATTTGTTGTAAAAGCACTGAGCTCAACCCTAACACTCAGGAACAGCAGATGATGTCCACTCATGTGAAGCAGCACTCTAAGCAGAGTATTTTCGCTACAGCATGTTTTTCTTCTGAATGATTCTTTTTCATCAGTGTCAGAATGTTTGGTGAATTTATTTGACAATGTTACCTTAAAGAGTGTGTGGCAGCCACAAGTTTGAGGATGAAAGAGAAGAGGAAGGGTAGAGCTACCTGATACGAGAAGCAAGTACAGACCACAACGACTCACCCCCAGCCCACTTGGTTTATCCAGTTTTGAATATTATGACACATATTTTGGAAGTATGCAGTTCATTTTCTGCTCTTGATGAAGCAAAAGGAAAGGCATGGTTCAAGAGGATCGTGAGAAGGAACTGACATGTCCCTTTCTGTGCAACCTGCACTGTGCACAGGCAGCGTGAGAATGTCTGTCTCAGGAAGATACTTTTTCAGGAGACGTAAGGCAAGTTGAACTCTAATCTAGGGCACGGTAGTCTAAGGACTCTGAACCATTAGTTCTACTATCTACCTACCTTTGGAAAAATAACTGATGTTTCAGTATCCTAAGGGTTACCCTAGTGTAGATTTGTGGATACCTGTCACCCTCTGCTGCTTTGGCCATAAGGTGGTAGGTGCAATGGCAGTGGCTTCTCCACACTTGCTGAAGAATCTCTTTCACCAGAGATAGTCCTCCAGGTTTCCTGTGAGCAAAACTGAAAAGTAAGCCATCTGTTTTCTCACAACTTCTCTGAATCATAATCTTGAAGGAAGGGAAAGTTAAAAGCATTTATAAATAAGTCTTGTTAATTATAAGTTAATTAAATGTATCTTATTGAGCCTCTTTGACCTTAACTATACTGAGAAAATGTACTGATTTAGCCTGTAGCGTGCGCAGAACACAGTTGTGTTTAACAATATGGGAGTTTGTCACAAATTTCTGTCCTCACACATTCCAAGGGCAAAATGAAGTTGAACATTGGGACAGTTAAAAAACTTCATACACTTTAACACTGCATTTTCCTTCTGTAGTGTTAAGCATAGTTATTCTAATTTTATCTTCAGTAATGTGTTCCTAATTTTTTTGTTGTGGCTGTTGGTCCCCTCAGGGCGTATAAAAAAACCCCCTTAGCTGTAACACACTTATAACAAAATCAATGAGAAGAGTATTTCTGACTAGAAATCCTGAATACTTTAATGTGGCTACATGAAGAGTTGCTACTGTTGTTCAGTGCTGAATTTACCAGCCCTGTCGCATTTACCTATTTATTTGTACAGGGATATTCTGCACAGATCTGGAAGTCTCAATTTAGCAATGCTGGTGGTTGTCATGTTTTCCCCCCAAATGTTTGTCATGTACAGTAGAGTCACCAGAAAGCCTTCTGAAATGCAGAGGGAGTGTATGGCCAGTGCAGTGTTATGGCATGATGACCAAGAAGCTGTTTCAATTTTGAAGCAACAGCAGACATTTCCTCTGAGATAAAAATAGATTAACTTTCCGTTCAGTTATATGGAGCAGGAGGCAGTTATATGGATCATATAAAAACAAACAAATAAATAAATATGTAGGACTCTGGGAGTTTCCAGCAGCTGCTTTTTTTCCACCTATGTACAAGGATGATCCATGTCTTGCTGTGTGTGTTATCAGGAGATGGGCTTTTCTCCTGAGCTAACTCTACTCTGGGTTTCCTCACTGGTTGCATCTTGTCAGCTCTGCCTTGTGCCACTACAGCTTTTTTATCTGAACCATTCAGGGCATCAGAAGTAAAAAGAGGAAAGCCCCAGAGCAAGTGCTTTGGGATACTTGGGTGCCCACCTCCCCTGGTACCCATAGCATCAGCAGAGAAGGATCAGCAAAGGTGTCAGTGTGGCCCTCACTTGCAGACTTCATATCTGTAGATTACTTAAATAGGACAGTGTGTTTTAAAAAAGGGGTTATCTTGCTGGGTCTTGTTTGCCAAATGGAGCATGTTCTTACAGCTGAGATATGATGGTCTGATAACAACTTTGATGATAGAAATTTTGCCAGCTATTCAATGCCAACAACACACTGGAAGTCACTGGAAGACTCAGTCGTCAAACTGAATCTTTCTTTTGCAGATGACAATGTGTTCGGGGAATGTCGCTTGGTGCTTCTACAAGTAAAGGCTCCAGGCTGGTTAGTGGTTAGCCAAGGCCACAGGCACTGAGTGCAAATGTCCCCATGCAGTGATGCCAGTAACAATAACGGATGGTGCTTACGCAGCACTTTTAATCTCCAGGCTGGTTCACAGAGTGGGTAGGACCTGCTCCCTGCAAGCTGTGGTTGCTGTCGGCAACAGAGCTGCAATGGCAGCTCTTTTATGGCTCTGGGCAGGAAGGGTCTTGGGGCTAGAGGAGACACAGGCTGCGTGTCACTCCTCAATCTGGCTACGTTGTTTGGAGAAAAAGCAGCATGCGCTCTGAGCCAGGATGCGTAACACACCCCAGCTCAAGTGCCCATTGCCTTACCAGAGCTACCACATAGGGTCTGCATGGAGAAAGGTCTCCTCTATCAGGCCAAGGATCTCTTTTTTTTGCCTATTTTTGATGGGAAACGTGCCCATGAAGCACTATGGCTTCTTAAACCGTTTTGTCTGCCCTGCAGTGCTCACTGTGAGGGAACGTTACTCCTGTTAAATGCTTTTTGATAATTTCCCAGTGTTTCTACAGTTGTGCTACTGAGTACCATTCCATGCCCTTGTGCAAAAAAAATTCCAATGCAGCAAGCTCGTGATGGGGTGCTTTGCCCTCATGGAGCTGTGGGATATCCTTTCTGCAGACATGCCCTTGGGATATACGCAGAAACTACAACCTCATGTGTTGGTGTAGAAGATAAAAGCTACCTAGGATTTGGATGAAAAGGAAAATACGTTTGCTGAGCCATTCTTCGTAACACCACAGCTCATGCAGGAAGGTATTTGTTGTCGCTGGCCTTGTTTCAGCAGCAGGGTCTGTTCATCTCGTATTCAATCATGTAAAAACCCATGAAAAATGACATTGTGATCCAAGACCACTGAGCTTCAGCTTACATGGTGAGTTGCCTGTTTTCAGTTAGGTTTAATTTGAAGCAAATTATTGCCAGTTGTTGTTCATTAGAGCACCAAAAAAAGAGCTGCATTTTTTTTTTCCAGTAAGCTGCTGAATCACACCACTGTGCAGAATGTGTTCCTCAAATGGCCTCTTCCTAAAGGATGCAAGTGAAAAAAAAAGGAAGACAAAAAAGATGCAAACCTGTATAAAAAGAGGCAGCATGTTACAGAGGTTAGCTTTTTTTAATGCTGTAGTGCCTGGGAGTTGAAGGGCTTAGAGTGCTCCTGTTCTCTTTTGCTGCTGCATGACTTGCGCTTAACTATTTATACTGTGATTCTAAGACCCGCTCACGCTCCCCAGGAGACAAATGCTAAGTATTATTAGCCCTTAGTGCGTGGGGTGGAGGCTGGGAGAGCTCTTAGTATAATTTTAATGTATAAATATTGTATGCTTTATGGCAGTTCTTTGATTTTTACAGAAGTGTGAGTTGGCTGGTGCACACCCTGGTGGCCAGTTTTTCTTCTAAGGGAACTCACAGGTACACCATGGCAAAGAACACATGGTGTTTGACCATGGATGGCACAGCATTTCTTCATTTGTGATTGTTGTTTTTAAGCTGAGAGCATATATACTGCTCCCAGACAAGTACCTTTTAGTTTCTAAGTCTTTCAGTTTTGGGCACTTCAATTCAAGAAGGACACTGATGTCCTGAAGTGTGTGCAAAGAAGGGCAAAGAAGGGCAGTGAAGCTGGTGAAGGGCCTAAACAACAAGTCTTATGAGGAGTAGCTGAAGAAGCTGGGGCTGTTTGGCCTGAGGAAGATGAGGCTGAGAGGAGACCTTATTGCCCTCTACAGCTGCAGAGAGGTGGGTGCTGGTCTCCTCTCACAAGAAGGAATGGCCTCAAGCTGCACCAGGAGACGGTTAGGCTGGACATTAGGAATTCTTTTTTTTTACTTGAGTACTGGTCACGCATTGAACAGGCTGCTCAGGGAGGTGGTTGAGTCATCATCCTTGAATATGTTTAAAGTTCGTTTAGATGTGGTGCTTAGCGATATGGTTTAGTGGTGAACTTGGCAGAGTCGGGTTAATGATTGGACTTGGTGATCTCAGGGGTCTTTTCCAACCAGAATGATTCTATGAATCTTTTGATCCCAAGTCTAGGTTTGTTTGGCAAGATCCAGCTTCTGTTAAACATTTTTGGTCACAGCTCCCTATTTGTTTCAGAAAGAATAAGAAAAAGAAAAAAATCTTACCCTCTGTTTTGTTGGGCTGTAGTAAACATGGTAAAGCAAAGGCTCAGGGTGTAGATTCATATCATGCTCAGAAAATGCAGCTCTGGCTAGAGATTCTTGACTCCTTGTTGAACTCAATGTGTGGGCATGAAGAAGGGATAAAGCGGAAAAGATGGTAGATGTGGATCTGCAGCCCGCTTGGTACCTCTGCTCTTTCTTCCTTGCAGAGTAACTGCTCTGGCCCTTGGACTGCTCTCTAAGACATTTGCATCTTTTACCTTTTGTCTCTATTTTTTTTTAGGGTCATTACTTAAGACTGAAACCTACTGTCACTCAGGAAAAGAAGGCAACCTGCTCCCTCTATAGGTTTTCCTGGTTGTTACTTTCAGAGACTGGCCATGCAGGGGATCAGAGATGCATTTAGGCTGGAAAAAACTCTGCTGTGAGATGTATTTTGCATTTCTTTTAAATTTAGAGGTTATTACTGCGTGTGTATATGTGTGAATATGTACGTGGGGGTTTATGCATATGCGTGTGTGTATATGTATACACATGTTCTATAATATCTATTATACAGCTACAGCAGAAGTATCTGACTGATTCTATGATTCCATAGTGACTTATGGTGGAGAAGGTACTTTCATCTTAAAGCCTGTGTTGCAGGTGCTTAGAACTTCTAGAAAACAATATGGATGTGTTCCTGTGTGACTTGGTCTAGGTGATCCTGCTGTGGCAGGGGGATTGGACTAGATGATCTTTCAAGGCCCCTCCCAATCCCTAATGATTCTATGATTCATGTGTTGCAGTTTAGTTTTAGTCTTTTTAAATCAATGCATGATCCTTTTGTCTGCAAACTTAGTGTTTGTTAATCTTTATTAATAATAGCTTCCTGACTGCACTCTTCACGAGTGGAAGAGATACCATGGGAGCCAGCAGTTCCATGAACCCAGGCACACCTCCATCCCAGTGCTCGCTCTCCCAAATGATTTTCTCTCCATTCTGTGCCGGAATGTGGCCTCTTCAACTGCACCAATGCTGTGGTTCCTGGCGCTGTTCTGGTAAGAAAAGCAACCTGCATTAAGAACAGCTCTATAAATAAAAAAGATTATTTGCAATTTGGATCAGCTCAATGACCTGATTTACAGCACAGTCCCAACAACAGTCACAAAGCAGCCTGAGTGTGAAGAATCACCTGGAGGCGAGGCTGGGATGGGAGACAGACACTGCTCTCAAGCTGGCCTTGTAGCTGAAGTTGCACACTGTGAAATTGCAGCTGCCAGCCTACCTTTGCTCTGGCACAGATATCAGAGGGAATTCCCCTGCAGTGCCTGAAATAATGCTTTAGGGAAAAACGGACACATCGGTGAGTTATTTATTAACCATTACAGATGACCTTTCAGAGAGTGGCAGAGTAACAATCTCACTGGATTACTGACAGAGAAAGATGGCATTCTTTCCATTATGCAGAGCATAGGTATTAACTTCTAGGGAAAGACCACCCACTTCTTTCCACTAAACAGTACTTCTTTCAGTTCTTCTATACTTTCTTAAATATGAATAAATGGTTCAGATGTTTTCAATGCTAAAGAAATGCCTCTGGCTGCTTCTTGTGGGGAGCCAAGGGGAGAAGGCAGGAAATGCTTTTGCTAAGATGATGCAGCCATTTCCAAGGAAGTGTCAGAAAAGCAACAGAAAAGTTTGCTTGAGTTACAGCAAAAAATAATCCTAGCAGTCGTTCAGCACCATGCTCACCTTTCCTTCCCAAGATCTGACTTTGCTCTGTGTTCAGCATTATCAGAGAGCTGCTGCCATGAAGTTTATGTACTTAGGACACAAATTAATTGCTTTAACTTCTGCTTAGGATAAAAGCCCTGCCACATATGACAAACACGGGAACTATGTGTCACCAGTTAAATGACTAATGATTTATTTGTCTTCCAAGCTTCTAGTGAAAGCAGAAGCATAATGGTCAAAGAAGAAAGAAAGTAAGTTACATAATGCTTCTCATTTGGAATTGATAAAGCTCTGGTTTTATATGGAATACATTGCTTGTCAGTGGTTATATACATAGATATAATGAGGATGACTCCATCTGACATCCACAGAGTGCTGTGCGCGTATTAAGGAGCTAGAGAAGATTTAAATGGTGTTACTGAATATGAGATTTGCAGAGAAAATCCTTCTTTTGGTCACTATATCCCACTATTTCATGATAAGAAATCCTTGTCATGTTTTGTTTCAATTCAATGATTCAGTTTTCAAGAGACATCTTTCTGACCTTCAAACTCACGACAATTTATCGTTGTTTTAGACCGTAGCATCATCTTTTTTTAATTGTAAAAAAAAAAAAACACCTTTACTTTTTAAAAAGAACTTCTTACTTTGGTAGTAATATGTTTGCTTCAAATTGTATGTTTGGCATTTTATTGGAATTTATGTAACCAAGGCTTTAAGTACCCTTACATAATTAATAATATAAACTTTACTTCATTAATAATATAAACCAAAATCCATGTGTGATTTCTGTCATTCTCACTCCGTCACAAAGGGAAGCACACGATACACTCCACAAGGAGAACTAAGAGGATTCAAGTAACAAAAAGCTGGTAATAAATACCAACCAGCCGTGGAGAGCTGAGGGCAGGCCACATTCAGGGCAGGCCAGTCCTCAAAAGTGTTTGCAGAAGGAAGGACTGTCAGGGGTTACTTACCCACCCCTTAGAGCTGGTTCTGGGATGTGGAGGCTGCATCTTCTTTTGTCCCGCCCAGACCTCTTCAAGAAAAAAAAGATGCATGAGTAAGGGAGAAGATGAATGATTTTGCTTCAATAGCTGATACTGTGGCAGCCAAGGAGGCAACCAGTGACAGAGGAGAAGAGAGTTGAAAGGCAAAAATGGGTAGCCAGGATTCAGTAAAAAAACCCAGAACCTATGCAAAAGTAGAGAGAGAAACACTGAGGCAAAGGCTTAGCCCAGGGATTGGTGATGCAGAGTTTCTATGAGACTGGGAGAATCCAGGATATGAGTGTGCTTAGGAATAATGTGGTGGTCATGTCTGGAGGCAAAGGCATTGTATATCCACTAGCATTGCAGAAACTGAATGTCTTTAAGCTGGTGCAGAGGTCTTTCACTTGTGTTAATCTTGGAATTGCTGGGAGTTTTCCAAGTACAGCATGTCCAAATTATTACTATAACATGAGACTGCAGCTGGAAGCACAAAAACGATTTGTACGTAAGTCATACTTGTATCTAGTACTTGGAATCTAAGAAAAAGGGAAAGCGATGCAGTTCTTGCATATTGCACTTTTGATCAGTCTATTCAGGAAAACAAATTTCTTCATACTTGCCCATAAATTAGACTCAGAGTGTGATGAATAGACAGCAACATCAATTTCCATTTGTTTGAAATGTTTTGCATGCAGGCTTTGGCAACATCTCTTCTCCTCACAGGAAGAAGACTGTAAGACTCTGAAAGATGGTTATGCCACAATGCCACCATATTGCACCACCAGTATTTTGCAAAGGACGCCTTATATTGTGGAGCTACCCAAACCTAAAAAAAAAGACTTGGGAGTGGCCTGTTCTTCACTGTATACATGACCTCATTGTAAAAGAAATTGTTATTGTTAGCAAACTGAAGATGATGGAAAATTTAGAACAACTGATACAAATTTCATCTGATTTCAGCAACCATATCGTCATTATCCTCTCTGCCAGTTCTACTTATAACTGTTGGTTTTTTTCTAAAACAGGCAATCACTACAAAGATCAGGATGAATAGATTTCTTACTATGTACCAGGGCAATATCAGAAAGTGGTGTGCAGAGCAGCTGGTTTTCCTGTTCAGGCTGCTCAAGCAGGGCCATGAAGATGCTCCTGGCTGGATGCAGGCACCCATGACTGCAGGCCAGAGGAGGGAGCTGCCAGAGGTAGCTGCCAGCAGCCAGCTCTGGTGTCAGACTTACGAAAAGTATGACTAAAACAATGTCACTGTTGAATACAAAATTCTCCCATTTTTAATTTGCTTTCATGAAAAGAGCACTGCAGATGTGGGGACAGAGACAAAAGTAGCCAGTTATTTCCTCTCCTCATTTTCTACATGCTAATCAGCTGTGCTCTTGGGGCACTAGCTAATCCCTCTGGCTTCTGAACTGAGAAAAGAAGATGCTCCTCTTCCAAGTAATTAATGAATCATCCCTTTTAGAACATAGCATGCATGACTGCATTGTTAAAAGCAGTCTTAATTGCTCTCTGAGAAAAATGATACTGATCACTTGTCCCTTTTAGTTGTTAACTGGAAGCCTCAGGAGTTGTGACTTGGTGCCTGTGCGCTACAGAATGGCCAAAAAGACATCCATAGATTTTTAGGTCATTATAGGAGCCCCCTGCATCTTATTCCTTGAATCTTCCAGGTAAGGCTATAATTTGGTAAAAATTACAGGCTTCTTGGTTTCACACCTTTCTAGGAATCACTCTTCTCCAGATGGACTTAGCTGATCTGTACATTAAAGTTCAAAGAAGAGAAGCATTTTTGATAGGTAACTGATTTCTAGCAGAGGACAGGGAGAACTTCTGGGCTGGAAGAAACCCACCCTCCATTTTGCCTTTATCTCTGTAGTGGTGTTGGACAAGCCACATATGCAGTAGTTCACCATGGTTTATGCGTCAACAGGATAGTGGAATAAGAGAAAAGAAGCCATGAGAGTAAATTTGATGGCTTCCTGGAAAGAGGGTGCATGGGTCTGAAGTGAGAAATAAATTCTGTAATTGACTAGGAATTGCCAAAGACAGAGCAAAGTAAAGAGATAAAACATGTTCAACATGTCAAGAAAGTGTGTGTCTGTAGTTGTCTCAAATGCAGACTGATATACTGATTAATACTTGTGTATTAATTGCATTAAAATACTAGACAGAAAGATTGTCACCAAAACTAAATGGTCAACTGATGGAGAATACCAAAGTTAACACATCCTGTACCTCCTAACACCAGAATTTCTGTTTATGTATGTGTACTGTAAATGTATAACATGGCTGTATTTTGGTATTACACTCAACTTAATTAGATCAGGCTTGATTTCTCCACAAATGCAAAAGAAACTAAGAAGAAGCAGCAAAAGAACCCAAGAACCTATAAGGACAGTGCTGCTAGTGAGAGATGAAACATTCTCTTTGTTCATTTTGCAGAGACCTTCTCCACATGCTCCTCCAGTTCTGACACTATGTGACATGTTGTGGGTCAGCAGGTCCTCTGCTGTCCCACCACAGCCTTCCACAACTTCTGGAAAACAGAGTTAGATTCTGCTGTGAGTAGACACTTAGGAGACACGGAGAAGAGAGGTAAAAAAAGGCATTCAGTGAATGAGTGATTGTTCGTATAATGATTGTGTAATGATGCTAAAAACACACATCTTACAATACTTCATCTTGCTTGCACGTAGCTGGGAGCAAAGGCGATGTAAAATAATGCTGACATGTTGAGCAGTCAGCGTGGAGGAGAACTGTTTGCCAGGAGATGCCTGAATGTCAAACATGATGTGTTCTCACCTACATTGTCTGCTAAGCTGAGGTTGGTGATATGCCAGTGATTTGTTGGGTGTTGTTCAAACATCACAACTGCTTTGTAACATTCTTGGTCTCCTGAAGTCTGCAACAAACAGGTCTCTTCAAAGAGACTGAGTAAATCCACAGTGCCTAATGAACTTTTCTTTCCTTAGTAAGACTTTCTGGCAGCTCCAGTTCCATTCTTGAAGGGAAAAATGACAGAAAACACTCCTTTCATGATGGATTCAAGACAGAATTAGGATCCACTTGCCTGCTGCCCAGATGGAGGTAAACGTTTTTAATTCATTGCAGGAAAACTTTGGCCATAAAAATACACATAATCTACTCATAAAAGGCATATAGCTGAGGACAACAAAACCAGTAATCTCCAGATAAATGGTATGTTAGAATATGCTTCAAAAAAGCACCAGTATTCACCATGTGATCTGTCCTTTGGACTGTGCTGGTAGAGGTGGAAAGGACCCAGAGATCCTCTGCTTTAGCAGGCAATGCTGGGGCACGTTTAACCCATCTGACAGTAACAGTTTTCTTGCAGAATGTTTGGCTTTTTGTTTCTTGGGTTACCGATGCTGCATAAAGTATTGCTACATAAAGACAGTCACTGAAGGTCTTAAGAACATCCTTGGGTTTATATACAATGACTGGAATTTATTTTGTGACTCTCCTGGTGGGCTGCTAGGTGGATGTGGTCATGCTGGAGGCATGCAGCCATAGAGGAACACCCTCTGCGACCTGCCCCTGTGTCAGCTCAGCTATCAGCAAAAGGCATAAACTGCTGTGAAGGAAGCAGAAGTTCCCAATGGTATCACAAAGAAAGAACAGACAGGAACACATTTGGGAAGATGCTTGTGCTAAAAATCCTAGCAAATCTGCATTTGGTGGATTCAAGGGAGGATTTGGTGAGAGCAGAGATGAAGAGGGAGCCTTGCTGGAGCAAAGCAGAGAAGTCTGAGAGGCCTCTCTGGTCACTGCAGGTTGTCAGGGGGATTCAGGTTTTTATGATGACCCTACAGATGTAGAGAACTGTAATTCCAATTCCAACCATCCTCTGCACTAAAGAGTCAGAAACACCAGGCAATAACTGTACAGAGTTCTAGCCTTTACAGAATTTTGTCTTGGTAGGAAATAACCTGGCCCGTGGTAAAACTGGACAGACACAAGTCTACATAGACACAGTCATGTGTAAATGTGCAGAGACATAGATTCACTTAATATTTCTGGGTGCAAAGGACCTCTCAGATCACCAAGTCCAACCATACACACAACAAAACCCAAACCCCGATCACATATTAGCACCAAACATACTCAACCAGATAAAATACAAAATAACCCCCCTACAATCTCTGCCACTGGAGCATGTCCTGAAGTGCCATGTCTAGCCAACACTTGTTCTTTGTAAGTAGGGTAGCAGACATTTGAAAATCGGTTCTTAAATAACAGGCTGCAATCTGAATTCCTGACTGCAACTTCAGTTTAAAATCTTGAAATATGCTTCGGTTCAGTAGCCTCATTCAGCATCAGTTTCGGCTCAGGTCTGCAAATACCTTTTAATATTTGCTGTTACATTCATAACATTAGTACTTAAACATCAGTGGCTCCTTTACAAGCATAAGAATCTTGTATCACTTCTCTAAATTCCGTGCTATGACTAATTGACCACAACTTCACAAAACTCCTTTGTTTTTTTACAGCCCTCCCTTGCAAACCCTTAGTGAGACTGAGTTAGGTCAGCGTCAAGTTTTCCAGCACCTAAAGATGGTAAGTCTCAATGCGTGTTTTTTTCTCCCAAGTTCCACGTGTGTCTATAGGCAGGCACAAATCTCCTTGTGAGACCTCACTGTGGGCCCCTTGCACTGCACAGCTGGGGGATTGGCTCTTTTTCCCACACGCAACCAGGTTTACTGCCGTGGCCTCACACACCTCTCTGACAGGTGCACGTACATGCTATCCACCTTCCCATGCCAACAGACGCCCAAGCTGTTTCTACCTAACAGGAAGCCCAGTCCTTAATGGGAATCAAAAGTGAGCATGTCCTGAAAAGCCCAGTCCAGTTATAAACTGTGTGCAATGGTTCTTTTCTGTCCCTAGTGTAGACTTGAATTTTGATTTCAATGCCTGAGGTCAGCAGTAAAACTCCCACTGTCTGCCAGGGAGCCAAGAGTGCAGCCTTCATTATCTGACACCTATTGGGAGATTTATTTGAATGTCTTGAAACAATGAATGGTTGCTCATTTATTTTTCTGCCTTGGGACAGGCTATAAAATGAATGGCCTGTACAAAATTGGCTAGGACATCATGTTGCTGGGCAGCTGAGAAATTATGTACAAGTAGATGTCCCTTTGCTTTTTTCTTATAGAAAAATGACACTTTAAACCTTCTATTTTTGCAGTTGTCGGGGTCTGTAATTACACTACACAGGCTTAAAAAGGAAGAATTTTTATACAAATCAGAACTGGTCAATTGCCTACCAACACAGGCTTTATTACTCAGTGTGGGAAGCCTCTAATATGGAAAGTGTCTAATATGAATAAAACCTACCAACTTCAAAGAGTGTACTTAATTCTCCATGTCTCACTCATCCAAATCACCTGGTAAATGCATCAAGAGATTTTGGTACATTAAACACATATCCCAGCCAAGTAGTTAAACCACCACTGAGACATTTTGCAGGGTTTATGTTATCAACTGCTTTTGTAATCTGTAATTTCATAGAGATCTTTTATTTGGGAGATGCTTTCCCTTGCTTATTAAGCGCAAAAGTTTTTTGAGGTAAAGATGGCCCCATGCTATAGACGTCTACAATATATAACATACAATCTTGAAGGAGCCATTTCAGTATCATTATAATGCCAAGCTGGAAATAAGGAATGAACATTTAATTTCTGAGCGTATGCATCGTTGGCATTGCTCTTGTCATCACAGCTAAGAACCACCTAAGAAAAAGTATAGAGGCTGCTCTGAGCTTCCATGTATTGGCAGCATCCAGCTTCAGAGTACTTAACGGTGGATCAAAAAAGTAGGTCTGGTGTAAACGTTTCCTACCTAATGAAATGTTTTAGTATCGTTCTAAAGCAACAACTTTCTTCTGGTCAGCTTATAATTTGCTCTACAGCGAATGGTAACTTAAATGATAGCTTTAGTTAAGAGGCAGTATACGAAAAAAGTATAAAAACTGCTTTAACTGTCGTTAATAGAATCACTGTTGTATTAGTCAGATGATGCAGAAATAGAGTGGTGCACACATACTTGATCCAGATCAAAACTGTATTGTCAGTTGACCCACTAATGCACATAGCCAGCATTAATGAAAGGGAAACCTCAGCTTTTGCAGGGTTGATTCTTGAGAAGCATGAATTTTCATCATTTGACAGGAAACGTATTTGTTGCTTTTCCCTTCGTTGATTCTCAGTGCCTGTTCTGCCCTAGGCTTTGCTCTACACATTGTATCTGTCCATAAAATAACTTCTTTTCCCAAACTTTATCTAGTATTTTATGAAATCACAAATCTTCCCTGCTCTATACCAGAAAAGTAAGACGATGGATTAAAGGTCCCACTCAATATTCTTTTAATCTGAACATTTTAAGTTTAAAAAAATAATGATAACTGAGACAGATTTTTTAAGTCTTCCTTTGCTTATATCCAAGATCCTTCCTCAAGTCTAAATCACGACTACTAGTGCTATATAGACAGGTTTGGCTAGTGCAGCAAGAAAAATAAAGGTCTGGCAAGCTGGGTATTTAGCAGTGTAATCCTGCACAGGTTAAAAATAGCATTTTGGATCCTATGTTCAGTTGGATCCTAGAGTCACTACACTTCTAATATTAAAATACAAGTCACAGAGGCCATTAAGCATTCCGTGACTACTGTAAAGCTTCAAGAGCATTTCTTCAGTGTTTTAAGAAAGGCTGTCTACTGCTTTATTTAATTAAAATCTGTCCTCCTTATTTAGCAGCCTCTCTTCTGACCATTTAAAAATATTTAACTGAATTGCTGATGCAATGCATGTACACAGTGACTCCCAACAAAGCCAGCATTTATTGCATCTGCTTATACACAAAGCCATGAACAAATAGTGAGTTAATTTTCAGAAAGAGAGGACAGTGTTGGAATCAGTGCTGTACGGACCTTCATATATTTAAAACAAAACAAAACCAATCAACCAACCAATCAACAAAAAAATAAAAGCTTGTTATTACTTCTGGTTAGATTTGTGTTTGAAATAAAAACCTTCTTCATGTCCGTTTAGCTTCTCTGTAGTTATGCCCGTAGCTCTATTGTCACTAATTCTTCATACGTGACACTGAAAATCAATGCTATGTTTCCATTGTAAGTGAGATTCCACGTAAGAATCATCAGTACTACCAGCATCCCTTACAACTTGCACAACTAAGGGTTCCTCTGCTTATTTCATTTGGCATTTTAAGCATTTTGCTGAAAAATCTTTGAAATAGCCCCAGACATGCCCAGGCTGACATAGATAAGTAAGAGTGTTTAAAATCCAAGGGAAGAGAAGCTACATATGTATAGCAGCACATACCAAGTAACCGCAAAGAATGTGTCTTTTAAATTATGTGAATTTTACTCTGCAGTGGAATTCCACCAACCCCTTTTCTCGTTCCTGTTTAGCCATTTTCTGTTCTGTTTACTGGAAAGTGCCTAGGAAATTTGCCAGCAAGAGCTAACGTCTCTGAAGTAACGGCACCAGAACGGCCATTGTACCACCACAGTTTTTTAGGATGGAATGCAAAGTGTTTGTTTTGTAGCAGGCTTTCAACTTTATGTGGAATAATTTCTTAGCTGAGGCATTTGGCAAAGCGTGCTCTGCATGACTCAGTGGCAGATCATCTCCAACTCAGATTTTGGTTATATTAATATCAGGTTAATTTTTACATGAACTCATACATATTTATGACTCTCTTGCATGCTGCTGGGTTCTCTCTAGTTCCAGTGCCTGCCTCACCAGCTACTCCAGCAAAGCTATCTGGCATCTCCACACAGTGATTCAGTCTTGGGGTGGGTGGGGGAAAAAAACAGTTACTGAAGCAATTTTTTTTTTGTTAGTGGAGATAATTCTGTTATTCTGTCCTTAATTTGGGTTACCTGGGGGAAACTGTGCAAATCCTACAACATTTAGGTTCTGCAACACTAGATAGAAATCACAACTGCAAGCTCTTGGATTTGGTATTAATACTAGCCATGCAACCTTTATTAGTACACACGCTTGTTACTCATGCGAGTAATTGCACTGAAACAGGCTTTCTGTAGCACAGGAGCTGGCCTCTGGTCGTCAGCTCTTTGTTACAGACGTCATCACGTAGTCAGCCTGGTTCTAAAGTAGCTGAGCAAACATGCTCACCCTAACGCATGCAGGGTCAAGTACTGATGCTTTGGCCAACCTCTTCAGTACCTCAAGTGAAGACTTGAAGAGCTGTTATTTTTCCCTGTAAAGAGGAGGGGATGGGTCAGTAATAAGTAGTGAATAGTTCAAATATTGCCTGAAACTACCCTATGGGCTTTGTCTAGGTCCTTAGGGAAGCAGATGCATCTCAACTAGACTTGGTTGCTCAAGGCCTCTTCCAACCTGGCCTTGAACACTTCCAGAGGGGGTCTCCACAATTTCCCTGGGCAACCTTTTCCTGAGTCTCTCCGCCCTTGTACTGAAAAACATCTTCCTAAGATCTAGTCTAAACCTACTCTAAAGCATGAATAGGAACAGAATGCCTATTTGAGTTGCAAATATGTTTTGAGGGATAAGAGTATTGATAGCTGAAACATTCTTCTTTGAGGTGGATTTTTCTTCACAAATTTTCATTTCTTCAGCCATATTCTTCTTAAAGAACAATTCCTAGTAAGCATATTGATGAAATGCTATTTTCATTTAGGAACACCCAAATCCCAAATGTTCTATGAAACACATAGGAATTTGAAAGCCCCAGGTGTATGCTTTCTCTTGGTTTCAGCAATGTTGTGATTTAGTCTGCAGTACTTACTAATGAACTACAGTTTTGCTCTTCCAATAGCTCGCTTCTTTTTCTAGTCACTAATTTACTGACTTAATTTACTGACTTAATCTGTTTATGAAAAGTTATGCATTTTCCCATCATTTTAGAATCCAAACTCCAGTTAGCAGATTTGTTAAATGATCAAGTGCTGAACAGGAGATGATGGCCATAATCTTGATACCTACACTGACTCCTTGGCTGCCATTTCATAAATATGCACAGTAGTTGCACAAATGCTAGTAACAGTTTCTAAGATCTAACTGATTTGCTATGTCTGTGTGAAGTATTGTAATACAAACTACTTCTTATCAGTAATTTCCATAAGGTAACTTGTATCATTTCTTGGAGTTTGAGGGGCTGAGGGTGTTCACATTGAAATTGTGTGTAGAAGCCAGTTTTCTCCAATACCTCGAACACAGGTTTCATGGAGGAGCTTGAATGAGGAGACAAAAAGAGGTTTATGGAAAATTTTAATCTTTGCAGACAGATATTGTCAACTTCTAAATCTTATTATTTAACTTTGTCTGTTTCATGGGTTATGATGTAGATATTGAATGTATTACTTTTACCTGCTACTTACAATGTTTGCTAACATACAAACCCTTAAACAGTGTTCAACTGAGTTTCAACTTGAAGGAGAGCCCCAGGAAAAGATGTGGGTAAATTTTAAAGCTGCTTGCTGAAACTATATGAGCAGCATGTATGGACAGCCAAAGAGCTAGGAAAACAACCAAACAATCAGAGGCTGGTTATGTTTATAAATAGGATGCTTAAAAGCAACATCTTGAGAAAATAGGATACTTTTTCAGCATAGCATGTCATGAACCCAAGACGCTTGTGACCAAGAGATTCTAAGATCAGGAACTTAACATGACTGAAAGTAATAATCTGTGTAAATGCTGAAAACATGTAGGATGCTAGCTCGGAATCTTTGCAATGTATAGGAAGTCTAAGTGTACATATGTGCTGTGGTGATGCCACACACTACTTTTGGGCAAATCAATACAAGAAAGCCAGAAGTGCTGGAGTAGGTCCAAAGAAGGGCAAAAAGATTTGTGAAGGGCCTGGAGAACAAGTCTTATGAGGAATGGCTGAGGGAGACTAGGGCAATTTGGTAGGAAGAAAAGGAGGTGAGCGGAGATGTTGCTGTCTACAACCAACTGAAAGGAGGTTTTAGAGAGGTGGGTGTTTGGTCTCTTTTCACAAGTAACAAGTGATAGAATAAGAGGAAATGGCCTGAAGTTGCACCAGGGGAAGATTAGGTTAGCTATTTGGAAATACTTCTTCATCGACATTGGGTCATGAGGCATTGGAACAGGATGCTCAGGGATGTGGCTGAATTTCTACCCCTGGAAGTGCTTAAAGTTGCATAGATATGGAGCTTAGGGACCTGATTTATTCGTGAACTTGGTAGAGTTAGGTTAATGGTTGGACTTGATGATCTTAGAGGTCTTTTCCAAGCAAAAAGATTCTATGATTATTTTCCTTGCTATTTTGTACCAAGTGATGGTGGTTCATTGTGGTCCTCAGGCATGGCAGAAGATTGTATGGGCACTGATTTCTGTGGCCTGGTCCAGGAATCATTGCTTTTATTTGACTATATGCATAGCCATTAAAAAAAAGTAAAAAAAACCCCAAATGTTTATATGTTGGTAATTACTGGTGCATACTTGGCCATCCCGAATACTGCTACTGACAAGATTTATTTCAGTTGTCTACTGAAATAAAGGCAAGCTGGCTTCTGTGGGTATTCAAGAGGTTGATGTGGTTTAGACTTTCAGCATTTAGCTTCTGCTTAGAGGGTGAAGTACCCAGTTGGATTCGTGCAAGTCTTTGTCACAGTTGTGGTCTCAGATTTTCTGCTGCCAATCGATTTCATAGGAAAGCATCTTCTAATCCTCCTGTTACCAAACCCCTCACAGAGTTTATGTGGTTGGATGAACTGAAAATTTACAACTCCCATGGCTGAGAATCATAGAATGGCCAGGGTTGGAAGGGATTGTAAAGATTACCTAGCTCCAATCCCCCTGCATAGGCAGGGACACCCTGATCAGGTTACTCAGGGCCCCATCCATCCCGGCCTTCAACACTTCCAGAAATGGGGCAGCCATGACTTGCTTAGGCAACCTGTTCCAGCGTCTCACCACCATCACAGAAAAGAATTTGTTCCTCATGTTCAACCTAAATCTCCCCTCTTCAAGTCTGGAACACTTTCCCCTTGCTCTCTTGCTACATACCTATATAAAAAGCCCTACTCCAGGTTTCTTATAGGCCCCCTTCAGATATTGGAAAGCTGCTCTAAGGTCAACTTGGAGGTTCCTCTTCTCCAGACTGAACAACCCCAACTTTCTCAGCCTGTCCTCATAGGGAAGGTATTCCAGCCCCCTGATCATTTGAGTTGCTCTCCTCTGGAAACATTCCAGGACCTCTGTGTCCTTCTTATGGCTAAGACTCCAGAACTGGACACAGTACTCCAGGTAGGGTCTCATGAGTGCAGAGTAGAGGGGGGAGAATCACCTCCCTCGACCGACCGTCAGTGCTTCTTTTTATGCAGCCCAGGACATGGTTGGCTTTCTGGGAAGCAAGCGCACACTGTCAACTTCTGTTAAAATTTCTGGTCCACCCCCACTTCCAAGTGCTTCTCAGGGCTGTCCTCAATCCTTTCTTCTCCCAATCCATATTTGTGCATGGGATTGCCTTGACCCAGGTGAAGAACCTTGCACTTGCTCTTGTTGAAATTCATGCAGTTTGCACAGGCCCACTTTTCAAGCCTGGCAAGGTCCCCCTGGATGGCCTCCCTTCCCTCCAGTGTGTTGACTTCACCACACAGTTTGGTGTCATCAGCAAACTTACTGAGGATGCATTCAATTCCATTGTCCGTGTCGCTGGTAAAATGTTAAACAACATTGGTCTGAGTACCAATCCTTGAGGAACATCCCTCGTCACACCTCTCCATTTGGACATTGAGCCACTGATGACAACTATTTGGGTGCGACCAGCCAGCCAGCTCCTTATCCAATGAGTGGTCCACCCATTGAATCCATATTGTTCCAGTTTAGAGATAAGAATGCTGTGTGGGATGGTGTTTAATGCTTTGCACAGGTCCAGGTAGATGACATCTGTTGCTCTGCCTTTGTCCACTGAGGCTGTGACCCCATCATAAAAAGCCACCAAGTTGGTCACACAGGACTTGCCCTTGGTGAAGCCATGTTGGCTGCCACTAATCACCTCTTTATTATCTGCTTGTCTTAGCAGAGCCTTCAGGAAGATCTGTTCCATGATCTTGACAGGCACAGAGGTGAGACTGACTGGCCTGTAGTTCCCTGGCTCTTCTTTTCTTCCATTTTTGAAAGTCAGTGGGAACTTCACCAGACTGCCATGACTTTCCAAATATGATGGACAGTGGCTTTGCAACTGCATCTGCAAGCTCTTTAAGGAGCAGTGGGTGAATCTCATCCCATCCTGAGGACTTGTTCACTTTCAAGTTATTAGGTGGTCTCAAACCTGCTCGTTGTCTACAGTAGGGGGAAATCTTCCCTTTCCCAGACCCTGCCTTTGGCCTTTGTACCATGGAGGGTGTGACAGAGTCCTTGCTGATGAAGACAGAGGCAAAGTAGTTATTGAGCATCTTTGCCTTCTCTGCATCTTGGGTGACCAACTCTCCCATTTCCTTCTGGAGTGGGCCTACATTTTCCTTAGTCTTCCTCTTACCATTGACATACCTATAGAGATTTTTCCTGTTGTCCTTAACCCCTCTTGCTAGATTAAATTCTCTCCATGCTTTTGCTTTCCCAACCCGATCTCTTGCTTCTCTGACTACTTCTCTGTACTTCTCCCAGGTAATCTGTCCTTGCTTCCACTCTCTGTAAGCTTTGTTTTTACCCCTAAGTGTGTCCAGGGGTTCCTTGCTCATCCATGCAGGCCTCCTGACACTCCTGCCTGCCTTCCTCTTCATTGGGACACACTGGTCCTGGGCTTGCAGGAGGTGATCCTTGAAAAAGGACCAGATTTCCTGGGCTTCCTTCCCATCCATGGCCTTGTCCCATTCTATCCTAATAAGCAGATCTTTGAAGAGACTAAAATCTGCCCTTTCAAAATCAAGTCCCATGAGAACATAACCTATATTCTAACAGCCTGAGATTTCAATATTAGGGCAGGACATGATATGAATTCATAGGCATTACCATACATACTATAATTAAAACCAAGTACTTTGACTGGAAATAGGACTGATTTAACCTTATTTTTTTTCCTCTAAATCTCTGCCCTTAGTATTAATTTTTATGTGCATTCTCTGGTCAAGGCAGCTACACTGCAGTCTTTCCTTTACAGGCAGGAATCAGTAGGTCTCTCTGCTCTCCATGGGCATCTATTTAAATTTGCAGGAACTTTATATTTGAGCCTTATGTGGCTCCATTTTATTTGATTAAAGTTGGCTGATGAATTCATAAGTTATGAGGGAATGATGGGTGGACAGGGAGACAGATGCGTATGTTCAAACAAACATCCACACATATAAAGGAGCATGCATCTCCTTGCAAGACTCGTCTAAGAAAATTCTCCTCTACTGCAAAGCTTTTAACTAGCATCCTCAAATTTCTATCACCTTCCTCTGATTACCCAGGAATTGCTAACTGAGGAGAGTAAAAATTGTGTGGCAGAGATGGGCTGTTTAAGTTAGCTGGGTATGGCATTTTGAACACTCAAGTGGTTCATCCTCTGGGCTATCACTTGATCTTGTTGAAATACCAGATGAGGGAGTGAGATGTTAAAATTTGCAGTCATTTTGATTAAATGTCTACAGCCTGCTAGACTTCAAAGAATTGTGTAGCTGTACAAAACCAATTCTATTCCCATTATTAATCCCACATACAAAATTCAGAAGCAAACTTAAACTGCCAGATTTCAAAGCCATTTTGTACTATGGACACATAAATGAAAATAATGTCATGGGTGTGACCAAACATGTCACTGCTCATCAGCTGAAGCCATTACTGACTGCATGATACTCTTAACCCACCTTGTTGTGGACTAAATGACATTAGCATGGAATACATTGGAGCCTTGTAGCTGGAGCAAAATGAGTTCAAACACATAACACTGCTATGCTTCAAGCCTTAAGCTGCTGCAGCAAATCTTTCAGGTCATGTGCTTTCAACTCATGCTAGGTCTGAGAATTTTAGTGCTCAGAAAAGTCAACCTTTGAGTGGAAAAACGTTTTTATTCTTGCAGCACAACTGGTGCTCTGCTATGGTTTTTGGCACAATTGGTCATTGAACCGGGTATATTATTTACTCATGAACCCTTTGCTTGCATCCAGTATGTAAATGTTGCAGCTTTAGAATAGAACTGGAGCATGCTGATTGCGTATTTTAGAGGTTACTGGTACTCCAGGAACTCTCCTGCTATACCCTGCTACATCTTATGGGATGTGCTTTCTTTTGAAGGTGGTTGTATGTTTGCTCTTGTCTGGTATTCAGAAAAACCCTAATGGGTTAAGCCACAAGGCTGCCTTTTCAGTTCAGGGCCTGAAAGAAGCAACTGCTCATTTAGAATTCAATTTCCAGATAATTTTTCAAACAAGTGTACATTAACATAGAATCATAGAATAGTTTGAGTTGGAAGGGACCTTAAAGATCATGTAGTTCCAATCCCCTTGCCATGGGCAGGGACAGCTTCTGCTAGATTGGGTTGTTGAAAGCCCCATCTAACTTGACCTTGAACACAGGTTAGCTATCACCTTCTAGTAATAGGACAAAGGTGAAGAGCTTCAAACTAAAAGAGGGTAGATTTAGATTAGATTTTAGGAAGAAATTCCTCACTGTGAAAGTGGTGAGGCATTGGAACAGATTGCCTAGAAAAGTTGTGTCTGCCCAAAAAGCAGGTTGGTTGTGGTCTGGTTAAACAGGTCTAGTGAGCGGTGTCTCTGCCACGGTCAGGGGTGTTGTAACGACATGATCTTTTAAGGTCCCTTCCAACCTAAACCATTCAATGGTTCTGCTTTATATCAGGCGACGGAGCATCCACAGCGGAATCACAGAATCAGTTTGGCTGGAAGGGATTTTTTAGTTCACCCATGGTCAACTTCCATGGGGAAACTGTTCCGGCCCTCACAGTGAAGAATTTTCTCGTTACATCTACCCTCTTTCATTTTAAAGCCATTACCCCTCGTCCTGTCACCCCCAGCCCCTGTAGAAAGTCGCAGTACACAACGCACACGGAGTTTTCCGGCACACAACGAGCACTCAGCTGGACAAAGCCCCGACACAGACACCGTCTCCTAGGGGCAGCCCCACCGCCCTCCTGCTTCTCTTTCGCGGCCGGGCGGCCACAACCCCGTCCCCGCCGGGTCCGTCTCCTCCCCGGGGCGGTGCGGGGCGTTCCCGGTGCGGCGGCTGCTCCGCCTCCACGGCCGCGACGGCTGTCACGGGCCGAGCGGGCCGCTCCGGGCTCCTGCGGGGTGGGGGCGGCACTGTGCGGGGCCCCGCGGCTTCCCCCTTGGCCTGGCCGCGGCCGCCTGGCGGCATCCAGGCTCTGCCACCATGCTCAGGCGCATTCTGCAGCGGGTAAGCCAGTGAGACCCGCACCGTTGGCCGGGGCGGTGTGCCGTGCTGTGCCGTGCCATGGCGTGGCGGGGAGGTGCCGCTTCCTGGTGCCCGGGCTCGGGCTCGGGCCGGGCTCGCCGCGGCGCAGCCGGAGTCCCTGGCTCAGCCCGTCCCGCGGCATAGGCAGGGGCAAGGTTAGGCCCACGGCGGCTGCGGAGGCCGTGGGCTCGTCTGCCTCTGCCCCCCCCCAGCCCTGACGGGGCGGGTCGGGCCCGCGGTCCGGACTGGAGGCGGCGGCGGCGGCGTTCCCTGGGCTGGGCGGAGGTGCCGGCGGCGGGCGGTCCCGGGGCCGGTGGAGGGGCCTGTCAGGGAGGCGGGGGCGGCCCTGACCCAGCGCAGTGTCTCCGCCCGCCGCCTGCGGTGGTCGCCGGGGCTGGGGCCCCTAGTCTCGGGGCAGCTTCCAGTCGAGCCTGGCCCAGGAGGAGCCGTCACGGGTACCAATGCTGTTTCCCACGGACAGACGGGCTCCTGACGCCGACACTAGCCCTCAGCCCCAGCAGCTGCCCGTCCCCTCATAGGAACCGGCTTTTCCGGTAGCTCCGCCTGGCTGGAAAAGCCGCGCTGTGACAGCGGTTTATGGAACCCTTTCGCCTCCCAAACTCCCGCCTGTCCCCGCCCGCAGCCCGTCGGTGACTCGGGAGGTGCTGGCCAAGGGCAGGTGTAAGCTTTGCTTGGAGCTGGGGATGCACGGAAAAGGGTCGAGCCACGGCGGCGTTGGGACGCACCAACAGCTCTGTAGTGGTGCTGGAGACGTGCAGAAGGCGCTCACAGAGAGATGGAAAGTGGTGTCTTGTCTGGTGGTTCTTATGTCTGTATTAGACATATGTGAAAGAGTGTAGCCGCATTGCTACAAGAGTGAGACTTAACAGAGGAAGGAAAGTATGTCAGTATGCAGGACACCAACTTCTCCAGCATAAAGCATGCCTCAAATTGTTTTTCAAGCCAGAAGGGGGAAGGAAGTATTTGCCCCCCTGTACTCAGCACTGGTGAGGCCACACCTTGACAACTATGTTCAGTTTTGGGCACCTCAATACAAGAAAGATACTGAGGTGCTAGAGCGGATCTAGAGAAGGGCAACAAGGTTGATAATGGGTCTAGAGAGCAAGCATTATGAGGAGCAGCGGAAGGAAGCTGGGGCTATTTGGTCTGAAGAAAAGGAGGCTGAGGGTAGACCTTATTGCTGTTGACCTGAAAGGAGGTTATAAAGAGATGGGGGTTGGTCTCTCACAGGTAACAAGCAACAGAAGAAGAAATGGCCACAAGTTATGCTGGGGAAGTTTAAGTTAGACATTAGGAAAAACTTCTTAATTGGAAGGGTCATGAGGCATTGGAACTGGCTGCACAGGGAGGTGGTTGAATTGCCATCACTGCAAGCATGTAAAAGTCATGTATATCTGGAGCTTAGGAGTGGTGGGCTTGGTGCAGTCAGGTTCAGGTCTTTTCCAACCCAAAAGACTCTACAATTCTATGAGCCTTGGTCTATTTGTAGCTTTGTGTTTACAGGGAAGAATTTCCTTCCTGAAGTTTGATGGGAAGTCCTGCTAATAAGCAGGGAAACTTGGTATGGACCTAATTAAATATTGGCAGCATTTAACTGTGTGTTTATTGATTCTGAGAAATGAAGCCATGAAGGAAAGCTGCTATGGTAGGGGAAAAAGCTTGATACAGTGCCAAAGGAAATTTGCTGCTAAATTCACCCATAAAAATCTAAAGTTAGTGCAAAAGTTTTTGGATATTAGAAACAATCATCTTCTGTGATGGCTATTCCCCAGGGACTTTCGAAAATTACAGGATTGCTGCAGAGCTAACTGCCAGCAAAGGTGAAACAGACTTTCTACCCCAAAAATAGAGAATTTCCAAGATTTTTAAGGTGTTCATGTTTTGACTGGTGCAAGCAGTTAAAATGTTTTTAAACATGTTTTAGGTTTTTGAAAAATCTGTTACTGAAGAGACTATGAAAGTAGTGCTTGCATGTACAACCTCATATGTACCTTTTTGACTTAGTCTGTGGTCAGCAAAGTATGGAAAAGCTTTCTGATGTACTTTGGTCTTAAAAGTGAGCCTTAGCCTGCTGTCAATTTTGTATCAAAGAACATGAATACTAAAGTCTTTCATGTTTCTGAGGAAGGAATTCATAGGCCAAGAAACCTCCTCTTGACCGTTGTCTTGTGCATCACTAATGTAGCTGGCAAAATCCCCCACCTTCCAATCAATGAAATGGTTTATATGCATTTGCTTTATTGTATTATCATAGAGGATCCCATTGTTTCTAGCAGCTGACTAGTCATTACTAGTGATACACTCTAGTTATGAAAAAATGTTCAACAGAATTCTTCATTATGTTCCCTTTTGGTTTTGTTTTTTTGTAACTCAAATTGGCATCACACTGCAAAGAAGGAAGGACAAAAGCTATGAAGATTCTGTTCATAGTTTTAGTCACTGAGGTTCTGATGTTCTATAACATTAGATGTTTCTTTTTTATACTTCTGTTCTCTGATCCTTTTCCTTTGTTCCACAGCTGAAATTTAAGTTTTTAAAAGCTTCTTCATGGTGACTTTGAATGGCATATTTTCAAATTTGAAAGTGTTATGTACTTGTTGCTACAGAACATTGCTCATTTAGTTTTTGAAGTTAATGTCTCCAGACACTCTTCAACTAGGTCCTTGTTTTAGGTTCTTTCTCTGCAAGCTGCTTCTAATTTTTACGTGTGTTTTCGATATGACATTTCAGAGATTCATCTGTATGTTTGCCCTGTAAAACCCCCTTTCATTTATTCTTGCCACTTTGCACTTTCATGCATTATTTTGTTCAACATGCTGATAGTCTTTCCTGAAGACATCTGTGTATAACATCGAAGACAGAACTTTCCTGCTCAGTTATTTTGATTTTTGTCAGCATCCTCTGTAGAGAGCTGTCTTTTCCTTATGGTGTTCAATTCTGAAGGCCTTTTGATGCCATCCTGCCCCCTCTCTATTCATTTGCTAGTGGGATGGTGACTGTTGCCTCTGGTCTGTTAAAACAGAGCTCACTCCTATTTGCAGGATACCAAAACTTAAAAAACCCACCACCCCCCAACTTCTTGTAAGGTGGAGACATTTATTTTTAGCTGGTGGGAAACTGGTTACTTTGACCTTCTGAGTCTTCTTCCCATTACTTACGTTTTGTAGTAAAGGTCTCATCTGTTGGGCCAATGTGCCTAGTGTTTACATTAGTTTTTGCCTTCATTCTTTTGTGTTTAACTGCCTGTCTACAGCTGCTAGCTGTGGTGCTGCATGTGTGTGGTGACATCGTGTTGCTTTGTGTGTAACAATGCTTGAGTTCTTGGTTTTGAGGTCATGGGTCAAGTCAGAGAACAGGTCTTTGCGGGCATTTCTGTAGCTCGGGTAGCACAGTCACCTTTTTTCTTACTCTAAGTGTAGGAGCAGAGATGCTTGTCTGGGATGTGTTGCATCTCATGTCTTACCTATGATTTTGTTTTTTATAATTGCAGGGTTCGCTAGTTAGTCAGGTAGGTAATCCCAGATGGATGCTGGATGGCAGCTGTACATGTACCCTCCCTTTAGGGTTAGAGGGAGCACATGTGCCTCTTCCTGAACACAAGACCTGCTTTCTTGGAGCCTGTGACACAATGGGAAAAAAAGGTTTCATGCCCTGTGAATAACGGAGTCATAAAATAGTATCACTCTTCTTTAGGAATAAACAGTGTTCCTGTTCTCCATTGCTCTGTACTCTCTAGCGCTGAGAGTTGTTTGAGAACAGGGGCCAGAGCCCCTGTTCTCATTTTTGTGTCGTTTGTTGCTTCAGGACTTTAATGTGTTTGGACAGTAGTACTCTTCTGTAGTATTTAAATCTGTGTTGGAAAAACTGTATAAATCCATATTTGTTCAAATTTTCTCAAGGCTTAATGTATTTTTTCAAAGGTTTAATTTATTCTGGATTTAAAACTGCTAAAAACATTCTCATAACTGAATGGAGTGGAGCTACAAGCAGATAAATGACTATGCAAAAATGACATGGTAGTGATCCATATTTATACTCCCTCACTTCAATGCATTAGCTCAACTTATTCACTGTAATTTTCTACTGCTTTTCAGAAAACGAGCTGCAATCATTGCCATCCTTTTTGTCATTAATGGTGGTTCTTTATATATATTACAGTTTTGAGAAAACACAGAGAACAGCATTATGAAGTTTAGCATAATACTTTTACAACTCTAGTGCTAGTAATGGAAAGATACACTTCTCTGCAGTTAGTAAACAAATATAACTAGGAAAGCAGTATGCCAGGTGAGAGTCTAATGTATCCATCAGTCTTTCAACTGCTTGAGTCCCTTTAGGGTCAAATGTTTTTGTTGTAAAAATCCATATCCAGAAGCCTAGGTGAAAATTTACTTTTCCTGTGGAATTCGTAAGTCACTCTTTCGGTCCCTTGTGTAGTCCAACTGAAAACAAAGAGCATCACTATGAGTCTTTCACTTAGGTCACAAAGTCTAAGCTGTTAAATGTGTTGTGATTTATTTCTCTGTTCTGTTTCCATAACATCCTTTCAAACATGTATTAAATTTTTCTTGCTAGTCTGTGTTACATTGCAAATTGATGCTATGGGCAGTTTCTCCTGATCTTGAAAGTTATTTAGTGACTTCTTTCCTTCCGACTGTTCTTCAGCATTCTAAGTCTAGCTTGGAATGATGTTCTTTCTTATAATGAGATCGCATAGTTTTTTTTTTAAATATAAAAAGCATTTTACCAGCTACTGTTTAGTAATTCCCATCCTGTATATTGCACTCAATAAGACATGCCATGCAGTGATTATAGCATGTCTAAACAGTTTTTTAAAGCAATTGCTTTAATCAACTATATAGGAATAACATTGCACTCTTAACGTAAGAGCTTTTATTCTGGAGGTTGTTATAATCTTCAGTTTGTAGTGCTGGAACTAGCAGAACCTCATAAGCAGATGTCAATATGAAAAGTGGTCAGCTCTGAGGTGAACTGTGATGGGTGATTAACAGTGCACAGTGACATTGCATAAGAAGTTATGACGTAGGTGAAGAAGGCATTGTCACAGAAGATGTTGTCACAGAAGATTCTTGGTTTTGGGACAAAATCATTCATTAAATTACAGAGAGCATGTGCTACTCATGTATTGCAAAGCAGAGGTCTGTGCTGCCCATCTGAAAGAGGTGGTAGCACCTGCTCTTACTGCCATTGCCCAGGCTATCAAATTTTGTTCACATTCACCCCCTGCTTTCATGTCTGTCTGTCCAAGATACGTCAAAGCACATTCTTTAGTTTTTGAAGCTGAAGAGTTGAACAAAAGGCTTCAATTTTTGTAAAGTATTAGTATGGAAGTGCATATCCAGTAATGTCGACACTTTATCAGTTTCAAAACATCCCATTTCTACTTGTGCATGTAGATGCCAGGACAGATAGGTGTGCAAGTTCTCTGGCTTTCTAAAAGAGAACCATAGGTAGCTGCCATACAGAAGCCTTTTTATCGTGTTCAAATTTTTAAAGCATTTTTAAAAAATTCCTCTCAATAATAAATCAATTCTTATGTTGTGAAAAATCAAGCTTCTTCATAGAAGGCGGCTTTGACGCCTGACCTCTTCATCTTCGCTTATGTAGACATGTGTGTATTGCATCTGTACATCTTTCTTGGATTTTTAGTTCTCAGATTGATTCCCAAGTGAGTTTTAACCTTGTTATGATGGTAGTTTATGAATTGCAGGGAAAGGAACTGAATGATAGAAACCAAAGAAAACTGTAACATTAGATACAGTATTTTAACTTGCTTGTCTTACTGAGAAACTTGTCTAACCTATACCAGTTGTTTTAGGTATTAATCTTTTGACTGTCTTCATTAATGGAGTTATGAAACTCGTGTTTCAGAGTTCTCCTGCATGACAATGGTTTTCACAGGGCAGCTCTTCAGAGATCAGCAGAAAAATTGGGCAGGAAGGATGCTCAGAATCTGTCTAGTCTGATCTCCTGCTGTAATCGGGACCAGTGTGGAGGTTGGAAGCAGGCTGGTCAGGCCTGGTCTCATATTGAGGAAGCTTTTCATTACATCAGCTGTCTTGGTGGCCTTTTTCTGAACTCTTGCAGGTTTATCAGTGCCCTCCTTGGGTTAGGAAAGCCAAAGCTGGATGCAGTATCTTAGTGAGGTCTAACTGGTGCTGGCCATTGGGGAGTGATAACTTCCCTTATTTGGTTGGCTCTGCTAACCAGCCCAGGTGCTGGTCACCTTCTATGCTGACCAGCTGGCTCCTGTTTGGCTTGCTGTCTGTCCGATACAAGCCCCGGGTCCTTTACAACAGAGAGGCCTGTGTTGCTTGCTGGGGTTTTCCTTCTCAGTCACAGGACTCCATATTTGTCCCTGTCAAATTGCATGAGGTTTCCACTGGCACATTTCTTCAGCCCATTCTAGGCCCTTCTGAGGGATATGCTCCAGGCCGACAAATGTATTAACTGGTCCTCCCAGTTTGATGTCACAGAAAGATTTGATCAGTTTGCATCTGTGGTCCGTGCTGGGATGTGACCTGGAAGAGAAGAGCTAGTACCTTCACATTGATGTGCTTTGCTTGTAGATCGGATACTTTGCTTCTCTGTCTTACTTCCATTTGGCCAGGCTTCAAAGTCTTTCTAAAATTTATGTGTATCTCACTGGGAATTAGGTCTTTTGTCAGAAAACTTTACCTTTTTATTAAGTATTTTTAAATTTAATTAGTAATAAAAAAGGACTGTTACCTTTATGAAAGTTGGAAATACAGCATTCTTTACAAAGCAAATCAGGATAATGTATGTACTTTTTAAAGTATGGGAAAGCATGAATATCTTTTATAAAAGGTTTTGTGGTTGATTTGTCTAGGAAAAAAAGGAGGATGCTCTGATTCAGCAAGAAAATTCTAAAACAAGTAAGATTTTGGAGGTACCAGGATCTAGAAACTAAAGCTGTTTGTCTGCTTCTGGCCCTCTCTCTGTAGACGTCCGTGTACATATTTAAAATTCTGCATCTTTAATTCCCTTGTATTAAATTAGAAAATCCTTTATAACATTACAAGTATTTCTAGATAGGTTAAAATAGAAAAATAGAACAGCAGCATTACTTCATCCCATTTGCGATTGTATTTGTGGGATTGGATAATGAAGTTTTATTTTTTGTTTAAACTAGGATTGCATATTGGTATTGGGATAATTCCTTTACCGATGTTTGGTTTGAGAATGCAAACTCTTCTGCCATTGGTCAAGCAGTGGTGTTCTGTAGATGAGTAAGAGAAGGTACGTCAAATTTAAACCCGGGTTGTAGTTAGATAAGGATTAAAATATGTAATCCATCTATCCAGATTTTTAATCGTGTAGCATTTAAAATGTGCTTATTTTCTATACATTTTCAAATTGGTGTGGTTGCTTTGATTTTCAGCATATTCATAGGAGGTATTTTTAGAGGTGGACTTACTGATTAACATGTTTTAACTTTACCTCAGGCCTGATTTTTTACTTTACCCAAATTAAGGCAGTGTACCTGCTTGTGTGCTTAGAGTCTCACCAGAGTCCTCTGTCTCTTCTGTCTGTGGAATATTTAAAGATTTACTCAGATTGTAGACACGTTACCAAAATGTAGCATGAGGCTAGTTTACTACTTCTGAAAATTGCAGTTTCTAGTGTTTTCCTATTGGATATAGAGACCTATTTCAACATCAGAGTGAGTGATACAAGGACAGAGTTTAGTCTAATTCTTCCTGTTGTGTTGCGTGTTTGTGAGAGGAAGCCTGTGCTTCTGGTGTTTGCTTGTTCTTTGATGCATGGAGAGTTTTGGATAAAGTCTTCTGTTGAAGTGTTGCACTGAAAATTATATAATTGCTTCTCAGCTTGTTTGGTTTGTTAGTCTTGTGAAGGCAAAAATAGTTTTGTATTCCAGCAAGTAGAAAAGAAGCTTTTGCATCAAATATGTACCATACTTTATTAAGTACACTCAATAGACATTTTTCTTTCCCTGCTCTATTTCAGACTCCAGGAAGAGGTGGGTCTCAGAGCTCAGATTCGGATTCATCTGCCACCCCAGGAAATGCTGTAGATGTGAATAACGAAGGCTCCTCTGAGGTACTGTATACACAGGACTGGAGTCTCTGGAGTCTTACACTCTTGTTGTTTCTCTAATCCAGGAAGTTGTTGGAACTAACTTTTGATGCACCACTTAAATAACAGATGTACTATATAAATACTTGGAAGTGTTATCTTCTATGAGTTAGTTGCTATTTAGATAAAAACAGGACTATGAGGCCATATTTGTACATAACTGCTAATTAGGCATGTCTGTCTAAACAGTCTTGTAATCCTAGGGATGAGTTATTAAAAGAAAAAAACCTATGAGACTTCTCTTGAGACTCCTCATTAATCTTTTCTAAGAGTTTCAAAAAATGAGGCTTAACAATTTATTACACCTGTATTTGCTTTTACCTTGTTTCTGCTTAGTTGTCTTGTACACTGGCAACTTTATCCTTGTGAAATATCAAACATGTTGGTTTCATGTTGTTGTGTAAATCTACCACTTGTAAATCCTATCCATCTTTCATGTGCTTTGTGCCATGCTTAACCAGCAGAGTAAGTTGTTACTCTTGCTTCAGTCCAATATTGCAGTGTCTCTGAATTTACAGTATTGTCAAATATTAACTCTGAGAAATGCAAACTGACTTCACTGGCTGTTGAAAGGTAGTTTGTGCTAATGTAGTCTGATGACCTGGCTTGAAAATGTTTCAGGCTTAGCATACAGATGCAGTACAAGGTTAATTACTCCTGTTACAGTATTAAAGGGAGCAAAGTGCCTTCTCTTACACTGAGTAAAGTGTATGATGTTTCAAACACTCCTGTATCTGCTATGGTAAGAGGGAAGAGAAACTTTACTGTGCTGTTTAAAATGCTCATTGTTTTCCTTCCTTATATTTCTTATCTCTTGAAGGCTTATTACAGTCAGTATAATCAGGCATTCCTTACTATTTTGCTGCATGTTGTGCATGTCATGCACTTGTGAATGCAAACCTGTTTTGTATGCATATTTACACCATCCCCAAAACAAAAAAAAACCAAAAAAATTCTCTTAGGTTGCAGACTAAAATCTCATTATGTTTGTAATTAATAAAGGCATAAAAATGTGCAATGAGATAATCACTTCTTTCCAGAGTTTGGATATAATTGCAAAATTCAGTGAACATGAAATGCATTACCACTGTACAGCCTGTGGTGTCATGAGGTATCTTAGTAGAGCAGTAGTGTTTTCCTGACACAGGATGAGCTTTAAAAGTGATGGTGTGCCTGTGCTTTTGCACCATTGACTTTTCTTGCTAATGAGTCAAAGCTGGGTCAGACAAAAGGCTTTGGTGTCACTTTTGGTTGATACTGTATAAAGTGAAGAAATATCTTGTAGCTGTCAATAATTCCACCCTCTGTTGCATTAGGTACAAGTGGGGTATTTTCCTTAGCAAAGAATTTCAAAATGTTTTTTAAGCTCAGAAGCTGATGATGAGTTCTTACTCTCATGAGATTTCAAATTACAGCCTTGCTGCTGGTCTTCCTTTCCCTGTACAACTGGCCTGAGGGGTTGTCTCTCTGAGAGCTTCTCTCAAGGAGCACTGTTAGCAAGATGTTGCAGAGTATTTGCTCTCTCTTTTACCGCTATGTTGTCACGTGGTTCTCCCATCTGAATTCAAACTGTTCTTTACTCGAGGAGAGGTGAAAATCTTTTCTAGTCTATGGCCACATCAGCACTTCACATACAGACCTGGAATCTAGTCTAGATACTTCTTTTATTCAGTGTGCCGTTTGCCCAAGGAGGAAATGTTTGAGCCTGTCCTACCTTTGGTAGCATAGGTCCCAGTGCAGCTCTAACTGCAGTACAGATTTGCTAAATATTACATCACTTGGCGTGAGTCCACCAGAGTGTTTATTATGATTTCATTAGTGCAAAGTGTCTTTGTTAGCTGGAAGGGTTCACCACAGACATCCTTTTTGAAAGGAGCGTTAACCTTTCTACGAATGATTGCAGAGTTGTGTTCAGTTTGTTCTGCCTGTATAGAGCTCTGCCATGGTGATGCAGGCAGTTTAGACAGAGGCCCAGAGCACTTTACTCTCCATGCTGTTTTTTCTAGGTATTTAAGCATGTAGTGCATGTCTTGAAGTTATAAAGCTGTTCTTCAGAAAAAGACTTATTTTGGCTTTGGTAAATCTCTGGTAAGCAAACTGAAGATGCTCTCCATCTGAAGAGGAGAAGATTTGGTGGAGAACTTTGTGTCAACCTTCCAATATCTGAAAGGGGCCTATAAGAAGGCTGGTAATGATAAGACAAAGGGTTGTGGGTTAAGCTAGAAATCAGTAGGTTTAGCCTGGGCATTAGGAAAATCTTTACTATGAAGATGATGGATCACTGTAACAGGTTGCCTGGAGAGATGGTAGAGGCATCATCCCTGGAGGCATTTGAGATCAGGCTTGATGGGGCTCTGGGGAATCCATTACAGTTAGAGATGCCCCGCTTGTTGTAGGAGCGTTCTGTGATTCTATGCTGACGTTGTGGTTTTTCTGTTTAAATTCTACTGAGAAAGGTGCATGTTTTTCCCCAGGTAACCGTGCCAGCTAGCTGTGCAGGCACCTAGACATCTCCTGCTACTGCAATTGCTTGCTAATTTACAGTAGTATTTCTGCAAATCTCACTGCAGCACCCTTGTAGCTCCCTTTGAAACATATGAGCACTCTAAACAGGAAACCATATGATGTATCTGATATGATGCCTTATAGTGTCCACTCACAATCTGTTGTACAGCTTATTTCTCTGTTATGTTAAAGGAGTGCCAGGAGTGCCTAGAAAACACATCATAGCATGCAACATATTGTTAGCTTTTAAAGTGTGTTTTATATTTGTTTATTTTTGTGTTAATAGCTACTCCTTCTTGCCTTCTCCATGGTATTGCACCTCCCTTGTGAGGAGAGGCTGAGGAAGCAGGCTCTCTTTAGCTTGGAGGAGACTGAGGGGTGACCTCATTAATGTCAATAAATATTTGAAAGGTGGGTGTCAGGAGAATGGAGCCAGACTCTCCTCAATGTCATCTAGTGATAGGATGAGGGGCAATGGGTGTAAGCTGGAACATAGGAGGTTCCATATAAATATCAGAAGGAACTACTTCACAGTGAGGGTGACAGAGCACTGGATTGGGCTTCCCAGGGGAGTTGTGGAGTCTTCTTCGGTGGAGACGTTTAAAACCCGCCTGGATGTGTTCCTGTGTGACTTGGTCTAGGTGATCCTGCTGCAGCAGGAGGATTGGATGATCTTTCGAGATCTCTTCCAATCCCTTATGATTCTACGATTCTATGATTGTTACATGGCTTGCAAAGATTATCTTTCCGAAAGCAGAACAGACTTTGGTTTTGGTAACTATTACCAAAAAGAATTTCAACAGTCTTTGATTCCACATCTGCTTTTTAATCTTTATGAGTCTCTTAAAACCAAATATACATTTCACAGGGCTTCATCTGTCCACTATATATGAAACTGTGTGTAACTCCCACTGATCTGTCTGAACATTACCAGAATGAGCACACTGGGACAGAAGGAAGACTGAAGCTCCATGACCTTCCAGCTGTTACTGTGGGTCTTGTTTATTTTATTTCAATAGCTTTGGTAATGGGCTGCTTTAAATTAATATAGACCCTTTCTTGTGGCTTGGGAGTCAGCTTTTAAAAGCTTTTCCTTTGATTCCATGCTAAAACACAATTTGATATCTTATGCATGATTCCAAAGTATACAGTCAGTGGAAGAATTAATCTGTGTTGAGGTTTCTGGTTTGTGGTTCATTCTTACGTGAAATCTTTGTGGTGCTAGGAGTCTTACTGTCACAGAGACATTCTTTTCAAACAACTTTGGCTTGATTTCCTTGCAAATAAGACTGTCACATTATTTGATTTCCTTCACGTCAGACTCTAAACAGTGATAAATGTAGTGTTGGATCTGGTACATGCTTTATGAAATGTTTTGAACTTTTATAAATGACTATTTTTGAACCAGATTTCTAGTGGGAGATAGGTATATTGTGTAAAAGATGGAACAGAAGACAAGAATATTACAAATGTAGAAACTTCTCTTTTTGAACATGTTTAAGAATATTGCTATTATAAAAGTAATTTGATTTTTTTTTTAACAGTTTTTATAATTAAACTCTATATATGCCTCCAACAAAATGCAAAGGCTGTTTTAGTTAATAGGGAATTCTTACAATTTTCCAATTGTGGAGTGTAAAACTGCACAATTAAAACAAGGTGTGCAGTTTACTCTCCTGGTTGAGAAGAATTTTGATTCTGTATGGTAACAGCCTCCAGCTGCACAAACTCATCTGATTTTTTTTCTGCTGTGACCTTCAGAGAGTAGATTTGACTTTTGAGGGCAGGCAGCTTGCTGTGCACTGCATGGGATTGTATGAAGGGCAAGTTTGGTATTCTTTCTGAAAACATTACTTTTGTTAAGTTTTGAAATTTAAGTGTTTATCGTAGGCTGTGTGGGTGATGAGATTTTTATCATGTTTGTTGCTGTATACATTTGCTAAATGATGGTTTTTTTCCTTCCCTACGCTGGCTGTGTATTTATGCTTTATTTTTAATGAAAAACTTAGGGTTGTGGGACATTACCCCCAAAGATGATAAAAGCTGTTGATACACTGATTATCCTAGGGTTCTCTGGTAAAGTATCACCTGCTAGAGGGGGCAGCCTTTGTGGTAAAACTGGCTCATGCTGTTCTTCTGGGGATGGGAAACGTTCTCAGCCAGGATGACCTGGGTCTGGCTTTCGACTGACTCCTCACTGTCTCCTTTTAAAGCAGAGACCATCTGTACGGTTCTGTTCATGGACATGTCAGCTTTTTATTTTCTTTGTTACCTTTGCACATGCAATACAAGTGCCTTACTTCAGTAAGCTTTGTGGGACTTCCCAGTGACCGACTGTAGGATTTCTGATGCAATGGAATCAGTGGACTGTGAGCCTTCAGAGGTGGTGGTTACCCAGGGAAGTTATTCTTTTATTTTAATTGGGTTGTATGAAACATAGTTTCATGGGGTTCACTGTGAGTTCTTGCCTACTTTGAATTCTTGTTTTTCTACCATCAGTTTCTTGTCAGTAGATTGGTTTTTTTTTGTCGATAGCTGATGGAGTTTTTCAGCTTGATACAACTTGTGTACTGAGTGTAGAACATGAAATGCAGCTTCAGTTGTTTCTAGCTGTTGCTAAAGCTGTTTTTTGGTACAGTTGTTTAGTAAACACTGGAAGAGGCAAGAAAAAAAATGCATATATATGTATTTTTTTCCCAGTTTGATTGGCATTGAGAAAGTGTGGAAATCTGTAAAACCCTTCATTTCATTTCATCTTTGCCATTCCTGGGACAGCATTCTGAAAGGAGATTATAGAGACAGGTGGGTGTTGGTCTTGTCTCACAAGTCATGGAAATGGCCTCAAGTTGCATCAGAGTAAGTTTAGGTTAGACATTAGGAAAAGGTTTGTTGAAGGGGTCATCAAGCATTGGAACAGGCTGCTCAGGGAGATGGCTGAATTGCTGTCCCTGAATGTGTTTAAAAGTCATGTAGATCTGGAGCTTAGGGACATGGTTTAGTGGTGGAGTTAGGTTAATGGTTGGACTTGATGACCTTAAAGGTTTTTTTTTCCAACCTAAACAGTTCTGATTCTTAGAATAATATGTTATCGGTGTCATCTGATGTAGCAGACATACAAATTTTTGCCGACTTTGGCTTACTTAAACTGGTGTTTGGCTTTCTGTTGCTTGTGGATGCTACTTTGAAAAGTTCAAATATGTTTTGTTGGAATCAATACTGAACAAGCTGAAGGTTTTTTCCCTAGTGCATTCTTCTCAAACATGGAGATAGTGTGACTAAAGACTGGCCTTGTAATACATACCTGAAGAATTGTCACTTGGTTGATCAAAAAGTTAGTACCTTGCTTTTAATTTTGCCCACAACTTTCGTCATTAACTTGTCTTCCACTGATATACCCCCGTACTGATGAAAATGTCATTAAGTCAGTTCATTTGCCCCTCCTTACCTTTCCCTTCTCTCCATCCTCCATGAAGGAAGAGTTGTTCTTCAGTCACAGTGTCCATGCCTGTAGTTTCTGAAGGTGTCTGATGTCCTATTGGAAGAAAGGATCCTCACCACTTGTCTACATCCTATTTAGGGTCTTCCTCTTAAACAGCTTTCTGTGCAGCCCTCATTTTTCAAACTAGAGAGTGTGTCACGTGATGACTGCTGAAAATGACAATGAAATATTTTCTCCTGACCCCCAAGCACTGAGGAAGCCTTACTTTAAAAGACAAAGACTTATTCAGCTGCAGGAACAACCGGCAAAGTCTCTGTCTCTCTACAGCCAACTCAGACAAACAGATGCTGTTTGGAGGTCACACACATTGCCATATTCCCAAACAGGGACATTGTTCCCTAACTTCCTTGTATACAGTGGTGTCACTAACAAATGCTATGTGGCCTCTTCTGTGTTGTTTTCTTTTTACTAAAGGAATGATACATTTCTAAACCCTGTCCAGCATTTCCTGACTGTGTCTGTTGGATGTTTGGGTCATGTGAGGAGTGAGTCAGTTAGAGAAGAGCCTTAGTTTCAGACTTCCCTTCCTAGTTTCTCCTGTGGCATTCAAAAAAACCCACTGTATGATACTCCTGCTATGTTTAGTGTATAGTGACTGTTAATATCTGCTGTCTTATCTACAACTAGGCTAAATCTAAGACCATGCTTAAACTGTTCTTTTGGGTAGTTCTCATAGTTTCTAGGTGTTCAGGTGAGTATTTCTTAGCTGATACAAGCACTGATATTTTCTGACTAGGCTTTTCCTAGCAGGATTGCCTTGAGTATAAATTGGCATACTAGTTGTGAAAAACTGGGGTTTTTTTGTTTCTTTGAAAAAGACAGCATTCTTTATGGTGGTCTCTTTTTCCTTCTTACCTCCTATTGTAGCAGAAATTCATTGCTTCTTCTGTTTTTATGGATGCCCTTGGAACGTTATGGCCTGGTTTTACACAGAACATCATGTCAATGCTTTAGTGCTGTTATTTTATTACCTTTGGCTACTCTTTCAGTTGCTTCTTAAAGTAGGTTGTGACTGCTGTTTTTTGCCTCAGTGGTACTTGTCTGCTTTGCAGAGGAGCACAAATCATTGGTGGAGCATTAATTTGCTGCAGCATCTGAACGGCACTAAGAGAATGAAAAATTAAAGATGCTGGTTTGACTTAGCCATAAGAAATAGAGAATCCACTGGATTAGAATTTCTCATTCATGACAAAATTGTAGTCTTGTAGGTTGTGACAGAATTGTAATCTTACTCATCAATTACTTACTACAAACAGAAGAGAACGGAACTAGAAATTATGTTGGTTCTGTTATTCTTAGGAAGAATCTAGCTATTTTTTTGGGGAAGACGTTGAGTCTGCAATCTGGTGTAAAATAAACTGTAGCAAGACATCTATTTTACTTTCATCCAGAATGTTAAATACTTGTAAAACTGAAATAGACTGCCGGTCTTAATGATATAAAACAAGACCTTTTAACCTGCTTTTCTAATGATTAAATTGAGATGTTATCTGAGGAAGCCACTGTCATCTTACTATTCATGTAATAATAATAGGCATTTTTCGGGTGGATGTCATGGAAAAAATGTCAACTTTATTATTCTTTTAACAATATAAATAAAGAGAGTGACCTAATTTATTTATTCTTTAACTTAAAATAGCTCATGATTTTTAAATTTTTTTCCATCAGTGTGCAAGACTTTTGAAATGAATTATGACATGTGGTCTTGCCCTTGCTGTCTAGGCAGACAGTTTAATCTACCTCAGAGAACTTCACAAGGAGTCAATTAATTTTTTCAAAAAAAAAAAAAACTCAACCTAGAAAAATAAATAAAACCTAGAAACTAGTTGATCCATCTTTCAGTTCTGACACAGAAGCATGTCCTCTGGCCCTAAGTATATACAGTTTCTAAACTTCTGTGTGTAAAATGTTTCAGCCTTTAGATCACGGTGTAACTGGACAATATCTCATTGTAGCTTAGATTTACTCTTTAAATGCTGATGAAGTTGTGTGTTGTATCAGGGAAAGTTGTGGGTGTTTACCTGTGCAGTGGAAAAATGTGAATGGTGAATTTAGAATGTTTCCAAATATTCATAATGCACAAAACATAAAGTCATTTGCAGAAAAGTGTTTATGTTTCTGAGCATGTGAACACACCATACAGCTCTTCAACTTTCAGTTTCGAAATGTGCCAGGCTTTGGTCACAGCATACAGCCTATGGTAGCAATACACTTGTGAGAGGGTTGCTAATGTAATTCTGAATTCTGTCATGTGGGAAACACAGGTCATGGCTGGGAGGTGTTAACAGCTCTGGGCTATTGCTTTTCTCTTTTTTTTTTTCCATGCAGCTCACTGGGAGCAGGCTTAGGTTTAAGTGCTTTCCCAGTATTTGTGGAAGGTCAAAGATGGAACCCAGAAACTCAAATTTGTTTAGAGATAAAGCCTAGTCATGTGAAAGCCCAGCATGGTAAAGTGCATGCTGGATTGGGCTGGGCTGGCCTGTAATATGTATGTGGTAGAGTAGTCACTAATTTTTTCAGTATGGTAAAAGCATCAATTATATTGAAGTTCTATGGGATTTGGGTTTTGTGGAGTAGTTTTTCTCGTTTGTTTTCTTTTCTTCACCACAGTACTTAAGTATTTTCCGAGAAGAGTGTCTGTGAGATAAAATTCAGTGGATAACATTAAAGTTAGGTGGTTCTGAATGCTTGACTCATGACATAATTGCTAGAATAAAATATGTATTAGTTTGCACTAGCAGACGGAGCTCGTGCATGCTATCCCTGTTACATAGCTCTCTAGCACATACAGGTATAGATCAGCAGCTATCATAGCAACCGAAATGGGACCCCTTGTTCAGTTCTGTGCAGTATTTAAATGGAATTAGAGAATGCACTAGATAGGCATCAGATGTTTCAAGAAAATGCTAAGGAAGCTGGGTAGCTATGGCTGTGATTTTTCAGCCCTAAACCCCTTTTTCCTGGGATTCCCAGTTGTATAAGCAAATCTGAATTCTGTCCTGCAAAAACTGCCTTGCCCATGGGACTGTCTTTCAAGGAGTGTCATCTTCTTTCTGCCAGATAATTGCAGTTTAAATTTGTGAAAAAGGAGCTTCAAATAAAGTACTCTGTGCTCTCATTAATTACTTAAGACAAGATTTTATGATAGCTCTACAAAGATCATTTCATTAAAGCTCTGAGGAAAAGAGCAACTGGCAAATGAAGACAGATGTAATGCATGTATAAGCAGGTGTCTCAAGCTCCAGTTATTGATGATGGAGCCTAGGGAGCTGTTATGCTGACCCTACATATGGTATACACAGTTGTTACGTCAGCTGACTAGTTTCTTGCTCTGCTAACAGTCGAATAGCTCTGCATGGGTAGTGACGGGAGTAGACGTGTACTTGTAAACATTAGTTATTTTTCAAATGCCAAGCAGGAGCCTTCAGCCTGTTGAGGGAATGTTTTTAAAAATCTTCATTTTTTTTTTGCTGGTTAGTAAGAAAAATGCTGTTTTTCCAAGTGTCTTAGTGTCTTGTCACACAACTTCATTGGATCGGATTTGTGCAGAATGGTGAGGAAAAAACCACTACAAGTACAACAGTATTCTGAGAACACTGAAATTTTCAAAAGTGTATTTTTACAACCCCCGCAGTCCCTGGTCCTATACAGCAATACAAGGAGAAATCATAGAAACAAAATACATTGTCTTTTTTTCCTATTACATGAATTATTTCTGAATCAGTTTAGAAATAGTGTGAGGATTAGGAGAGCCCTGTGGTAGCCTGCAGTCAGCCTGGCAGGGTCTGTGCCCCTGCTTTTGTTGGGCAGTGTGTTTCAATGTGGGAGGCCAAAATTCTTCCAACAGTTAATAGCCCTGTAAATTATATTGGCACAATAAAAATAAATATGGTAGGCCTTGTGGTAAGAGTTTCCTTCCAGTGTTGCTTTTAGCATCCTGGCATACATCCCAAAGAGTACTGTATTAATGATTTGTACGAATATTAATGTGAGCTGAAAGGAATCATTTACCTCGTATGCCTTTTAGGAAAGAGCACTGTGAAAGTCCAACATCATCAGGCCCACAAGTAAATCTTAACTGTTAGTGGGGGAGAAATAGCTACAAACGTTCTTCTACTGGCTGATTCATAAGTGTGTCTTGAGAAAGGCAAGTGAAGAAGCTTCTAGGGCTTCCATGAAGTCTGAGATCTTTGAAGTCTGGTATTGTAACTCAAGCTAAGGCAGAACACTGCCCTATAAAACTTCTGTGTAGCAATTTCTGTCCTGGTCGAAATGAAACCGTTGTAGTCTGCACTGAGGAAGGTTTGTCCCACTATGAACATCATGGTGCTGTGGTGCTCACAGGCATTCACCTGGAGAAGAGGAGACTCAGGAGGGACCTTATCACTCTCTATAGCTGCCTGAAGGGAAGTTGTAGATGTGTGGAGGTCAGGCTCTTCTCCTAGGCAACTAGTGATAGCACAAGAGGGCAGGGCCTGAAGCTGTGCCAGGGGAGGCTTAGGTTGGATGTTAGGAAGCACTTGCTCATGGAAAGGGTGGTTAGACATTGGAATGGACTGCTCAGGGAGGTGGTGGAGTCTCTGTCCCGGAGATGTTTAGGAAAAGACTAAATGTGGCACATAGTGCCATGGTCTAGGTGATCGTGGTGATGTTGAGGTCTTCTCCAGCCTCAATAATTCTGTGATTCTGTGAAAGAGAAGCTTTTACCTTGGGATCAGAAAATTTGGGCTTGGAGTTTAGCATTTCCCGCTTTCTCATTGGAATGCCTTGACCGCTGGGCCAGGGGCTATTTTGATCTGGAAATTGTGTGCTGACTTTCCAGTGGCTTATTTGTGCATATATATGGGTCTCTGGCCTCTTTTTTTTTGTATCTTGCTTCAGCAATTCTGTGATGATCTCTAACTCTTTCCTGATAAAATCCTGCGCATGTGGTGGTTGGGGTTTTATCTTTATTTGTTGTTAACCGACAGACATCTGCAAAAAGCTTTGGATTCAATAAAATGTCATTTCTTGGTGGAAAGATTCTGTATTCGTAAAAAGAAAATCCTACTAATCATCCTTTAACTTCTTTTGAGGTCTTTTCTTTTTATGTAAAGCAAAAGATAAAGTCCAATTAGAAACATCAGTTAGGGAGTTAGGACTTACAGTGCAGCCATGCAGAATCTGTAAGTGATGTCTTTGCTTTTATTAAATGAAGAATGTGAATTGCCTTTCACTTCTCTGTGGCTGTGCTTTAGGCAGAGTAATTCCTAAATACATCTTAAAACAATACCTGCAAAGTGCCTCTTGGCAAATACAGCCTTTTGAAAGGGACAAGGGTGCCCATTTTATATGTCACCTTTCTTCTTCAAATGCATGGACATTGCTGTCACAGTTACTGCTTCTTTAAAGGAGTCTGTTAGTAAAGGGAGCCAAGTGCAGGCTTACTGGAACAGGCCTCTCAGCTCCCTCAAGATGTGGTGGCTGCACAGCCTCCTTTTTATCCAGGGGAATGGGAGTACCTTGCACTTGATATAAATTCCTGCAAACTAACAAAAATTTGTACAAGATTTAAGCATCTTAAACTATCACGTTTCTTCCCTTGTTCCTTTATACTTCCTGTGTAGTATGAGGAAAGGCTGAGGGATCTGGGGCTGTTTAGCCTGGAGAAGAGGAGATTGAGAGGAGACCTTATTGCTCTCTACAACTGCTTGAAAGGAGGTTGTAGGGAGGTGGTGGTTGGAACCAGGCAAGGTTCAGGCTGGATGTTAGGAGGAATTTCCTTACTGAATGGGCATTGGAACAGCCTGCCCAGGGAGGTGGTTGAGTCACCATCCCTGGAGGTGTTTAAGAGAAGGGTAGATGTGTTGAAGGACATGGTTTAGTGGTGATGATAGGGCTAGAAAAATGTTGGACTCTGATCTTGAAGGTCTTTCCCAGGCAAAACTGTTCTGCGATTCTGTGATTCTCACAAATTTGTCTTTAGAGTAATAAAATACACATTTGCATATATTTCCAAAATTCATTTCAGGATGATGCTGAGATAGAGAGATTCTTTTGACTTTATTTCATTATTTTTTGAAAGACCCACCCACTAAAGGTGATAACCCACTCAACAGGGTTATCACCTGGGGCTAATAGTGACAGACTCAGGAAACCTTTACTCTTCTGTAAAGGTAGAGTACTCTTCTGTACTCTACCTTTACTATCTGGTGCCCAGGAAAATTCTTACTCTAAAGAGGACTGAATCAATGCTGCAAGTACTGAGGTTGATGTCTGAATATTATCAGCCTATGAGACCCAGCTGGGTGCTGGGTTTGTGCAGTTTGAGGCTCTGTTGAGTGAGCTGTGGTGCCTGCAGCTGTAGGAGCCAAGTATTTTTGCCAACCCAGCTCTTCACAGCAGTGATGATGACATTTTCTCTGATGAGAATGCCCCCTTGCAGAGGGGTGACATCTTACGCTGTTAAAACTTGATTGTCAGACCTCTAGGAAATGCTGTGTTAGTGTAGGAGTGTGTGTGAGAGCTGTAATGCAGTGCTCCAGCAATGGCTGGTACACTAAAAGCAGGGCTAGCTATGGTCATGGCAGTGCCAGTTGAGAGGCTAGGGCTGGTAAGTGATGCACTTTTTACTCCTGGTCATGCATGAAGAAGGCAGTTTCTACCATAAGAGGAGGTTTTGACTGTGCTTTCTTGCTCTACCATTGACAGCACACTTGCCTTTCCAGAGCTTCCATGCATACTGTAGTATCTCTGCTGAAGCACATTCTCTTGGCTCAGCAGCTCTGCTCTGCCTTGAGCCCCCCATCTGCTGCCTTCAGATCTCCCTGCTTGGAAAACCTTGGTCTGGCTTTGCCTAAAAATTCAGGCTAATGATTGCTGTCCCTTTGGGCTCATGGTAGATATAATCTATTCTTTCCTCTTTTCCAGGGCTCCTTTTCCCACAGAATAAAACCCAACCACAAAAAAACCCCACAGGAAAAAAAAACCAACCCAAACCAAGGAAAGAAACATTTTCCTTTTTAAATGGAAAGAAATAAAGAGCAAAAGAAAGGAGAGGTCAGAGCAATTTTTTACACTCATTCTTTCTAGATGCACTTACTGGTGCTATGAAGAGCATGTGTTTTTTCTCTCTGAACAGTAGACCTTCTTGACACTGTGACACTGAACACACTGCTGAGAACTGCTTGGTAGTGTTTCATTCCCAACAGATGCTGTTTCACTGACTGCTTTCACCTACTAGGAAATATAAATTCCTTGCTTTTCAACCCCTCTTATAGTTCATTACTGTTGCTGCTTGCTGGATATCTCCCTCTGGTTCTTTTGCTCAGAGTGACTGTCACTGCCATCATATAATTGTATACGAGTTGTATCATAATCATTGGAGGGAACCTACAGGTTTACCAATTTTCTGTAGCTGTTTTGGCACGTAGACATATGTGGAAGTTAACTTGTCTTAATCTGGAATGAAACTGCTGATCAGTTCTGGAAATACATAAAAGTAATGGTTGTCAAAAGTAAAAGCCTGTTGCCTGCTTAGGAAGGACTATGCTGTTTTGTTTGATCTAGTTGTTCCCAAATTAGTCTTCAGTATGATACGTGGTGGGTTTGACAAGTAACCGTATTTAGTAAATAATTTCTGAAAGACTATATAAGCAAAAGCAATTATAAAATCCCTGTTCAGTGCTCTGGAGCTCTGGCTGTGTTTGAGTACCTGAATGTAATGGTTCTCCTGGGTTAAATCCAAGTTAGGTGGTTTTAGTTATTGAGTTCTTAGTGACTGCTGAAAAAAAAAATGCTATGGATGTCAAATTAGAAAATCAGAGCTATTGTGGTTGTCAGTATACACACTATATTCACTTTGTGCTAGTACTTAAAGTTTTGTGGCCTGTTTACATCGGACTGCAAAGTTAAAAGCAGAAAAGGTATGTCAAAACTGTTCAAATATCCTTCAGAAATTATATGAAGGTATGTGTTAGGCCAAGTATGATAAACCCACAGGACAACTGACATCTTTGATGCTGGGGAGCCTTGGTTTAGCATTGTAGTGTGCTACAATTCATACTGGTATAAGCAATTTAGAGTTAATATGTACCTGTGGAAAAGTGTATTTGAAGTTAAGAAAAAGGGGGCTTAATCTAACATCAATTTCTCTTTGCACAACTTGAAATCACAGAGAGTCTTTAACATGAGACTAAATAATTTCCTCTCTGGAATGTTTGTTTTCCTTCTACTGTGCATATGAGCTTGTAGTGTAAATAGGGGATGCTCGTGGTTGGCATGATAACCAAATGATTGAAGAACCATTATAAAGTCCTGCACTTAAAAGCAGGTGTAGTAGGTTGCTGGATAAAATGAGAGGGATGGTGCGTCTGATAAATGGCAGTTTAGACCTTCCACAAATGTTTAGAGGTAAATAAAATTTACTGGTTTAATTTGTCTGTGGCTAGAGGGTAGAAAGAGGGGATCACTCTGCTCTATTTTTGCCCTGGTAAACTTGCAGTAAATATACTGGAGTTAAAATGCATGATTTTTGATTGCTTAAGTTGTAGAGGTCTGAATTTTTTTGAGATAGTATTTATCCAAATTACATTTACTGATTGATATATGCAAGGTTATAAGAAGTGGTTCTTCATCTTTTGGTCCATACTAAAATCAGTAGCCTAAATGTGGTGGTAACAGATGTATGAATAACTGTGCTTTGGGGTGGTTTTTTTGGTCTCCTTTTTTAAAGACAAAACTCCAAACCCTACCTTCTCTTTTGAGGAAGAATCTGATTTTATGAAAATTTGTATAGAAAATTGTTTCCTTGAAGTGGGGGCAGAAATTGCAAAGCACTTCTTCTAAAATGACTTCTTATTTTTCTAAGTAAAGGTTTTGCTGCTAGTATGTGATATGTGTATGTTGCTGGGGAAAAAAAACCCAAACCACTAAATAATGGAAAATGAACTTTGTAGGCATTTTCTAACCTTTTAATTGCCAAAGTTGTTATCAGAGCATGAAGTAATTGGTATGAATTTTAAGTGTCATATTTTCTACCTTTTAGACTTGCAAACAGAATTTAGAATCCTGTGTAAAAGTAAAGTAGGAAAAAAGTCTTACTTCTCACCTATTTTGTTTTTTGGTTTTGTTTTTTTTTTTTTAATAATAGGGCTTTATTTGTCCTCTGTGTATGAAGTCTCATGGATCAGCTGAGGAGCTGTTCAAGCACTATGAAGCAGTTCATAACTCTGGCATTGATTCAACGCATGGAGGGGAAGGTCATCTGTCACCTGAAAGGTGCAGCAGTACTCATTTATGCATGTGCTTTTGTGTCAGTGTTGAGCTGCTTCTAATTACACTGAAGGCTGTATTAATTTGAACACTTAATTATGTAGTCAAGTATTTAAATGTGTGTGCCCCATTTCCAATTACAGTTAAAAAGCAGCTTGAAGCTTACCTTGTCTGGTACTGATTTGACAGCAAATGAAAATCAGATTTACACTTGTTTGTAATCAGATTCAAGTTTCTTGTGCATATACTGATACAATATTAGACACTAGAATAATTTTTAAAGCCACAGTAATAATACTATGGCATTAAAAATACAGTTTCTTTCTAGTTTCTGGCATGGAGCTGAAATTTCATCTTTTGAGAGTGGGGAAAGACAACCCTGAAGACAGAAAAGAAACCTGATTTTGACCCTGGGTTGTTAAGTTACTTGCTGTAATTATGATATCAGTGTTTGCCTAAATAGATTCCTGTATTATTTGCACATCTGTGACATTTCTATCTGTGTCACTAATTCTCCTTCTGTATTGCAGAAACTCCCTGCTGTTCTTCAGAAATCTCTAGGTTATTCTGTTTTACTGTTTGGTCAAAACTGTGTTGTTAAATCTATTCCTCGGAAACATGGTTTTAGTTTTGAGAGCATCAGTATGTAGCAGGAACTGATATTGTGAAACTTTCTCTAGAAAAGTTTAACTGAGTAGTCTACCTGTATTGGTTTGGGAAGCTTTTTCTTTGGGGTAAAATTTGCTAAGGTTTCCTTCTGCTTCTTGCTCATTCTTTTTCTGTTGAGTGTTTACTTTGGACTGTTGTAAAATGACAGTTTCACGATGCTGTTTTGTGATACTCCTCCAAACTCCCTTGGTCTGTACATAGTGGGGAAGGAGTCAGTGGCTGCCTGTGACCTCATTCAGTTAACAGAGGTACACATCACACAACCTCGTGGGTCAACACGTGGTAATGGAGCTTCTGCTAGTGCTGGGAAATAAATGGTTCAAATGTTTTGTCACTAGTAGAAATGTGACCCAGAACGGTAAATAATTACATTGAAAGAAATACACGTATTTATGTAACTAACTCAAGAGAGTTCTTTGGTGAGAAAAGAGCATAGATGATAACCTATTTCTGTTGTTACCCAAATGAAGATCCATATCTGTCCAGTATTGTGCAGAGCTGGCAGGCAAATAAGAGACAGCATTAGCAGAGGTCTTGTTTTCATGCATGGACAGTCCCTTCCTTGTGGATGGCTGCCTTCTCTCCCAGCTGCTGCAACAAGGGAATCAAAATTAGGGCTTTATATAGTATGTGGTAGGTTACTAGTGAAGTTATGTTTGGTTTCCTCTTATTCCTTATTCAAGAGTGAGCATTTCTTCTCTATCTGATTTAACCCTTATTGGAGTCACATAGCTTAGAACTGAAAGGATACTTTAAGTAGAATAATTGCATTCACATGGTGAAATTATTGGTCATACTAATATTGTTTATATAGTTTATGAAATAATTATTTTTATGCCTGCAAGTTTCCAGTGTCAACCAGATGTTGGTTGGTGAAATGTATTAATATTTTTCCTGACCCTTGACAGTTTAAGGACAAGTGGTTTTGTTTTCTCTCATGTAATTGAAAATGTGGACGAAGTCAGGGAGTTTAGGTGGAGTGAAGGGAGTCTGGTGAGAGCTGTTGTGTAACACGTGAGCTTTCTATTAGCATAGTATTCTTTAATGTTTCACAATTGCATGCTTGCTTGAGAAAACTCTCATTCAACATAAACGTGTTTTTTTTCAAGACTTGAAATATATTGTTAAAAAAATACTGCAGCCTGCAGCAGGGAGCTACTCTGTTAGCCTTCTAGGAGTGAAGTTTACATGTAAGTCATAGGACCAAGACTGACATGTAAGTTGTAGGACCAAGACTGGGAGATGATATTCCTTAGTCACTAGAGAAAGTTAGGTACTATTAATTTCATGTCGCTCTCTTCTAGTAAGTGACCATGATTAAGTACCAACAATAAATTGTGTTACTCTCCCCAGTAGATTCAGAAAGGCCATTGGTACTTGATGCTAGAATGGAGGCATTGGCATTACAAATTGGGAACAGAGAGGAGCATAAGGGAAAGGTAGTAACGATTTGTCAGATGCTGAGGCCCAGAAGTGTGGAAAGAGGAAGGGATTGTAACAGCCCTAGCAGAAAGGCAGATTAATGAGGATTTGGTGAGAATATGGATTACAAGGAAAACAAGATTACAGTGTCTGCAGTGATCACTTGTGGTGTTTTTTCTCCATTCATTTTCCACTGGTCAGTTAAACTGAATTTAGGTTTTGTCTTAAAACCCTGTTGGGAATATTGAGGCAATTGCTATAGAGGGGTCCTTATATTACAAGCTCATGTCTCTTGCCCTTTTCTCCTCTTTTTACTACTCACTGTTTTTATATGACTCAAAATCTTTTCTGTGTTACAAACACTAAAGCATCTGTACTGCTCATACACAGATCTGTGTATGTTTAGCTCAACAGCTAACTGTTTAATATGTGTGAGATTTCATTTATAATATGAGATTATTAGCTGATTTACTTAACGCTGATGAGAAAGATGCTTCTGCTTGTCTACCCACAACTACTACATGGGTTTTGGATTATATACCTGCCTCAGTAAAGCTGTATTTGCAAACCTCTAGTGAATGTCTTACACAGACAGAATAATATGTATATAGTAGAAGATCTTCCTCTGAAAAGAATTAGCCTCCCAATATTCCATGTTTGTTTCACCATTAAAATCGGTCCACCTTGGAGTTCTCACTTTGCTGGTTCAAGTTTGTGTTTCATTTGCTTCTTGATGACTCTGACCTGACTCTGACCTGATGTTAATATACTAATGTGGATTAAATATATTCCTTCCCAGTTTAGCTAAGGGTATAGCTTGCTTGCTCGTTCTTTTCCCCCCTCTTAAGTATGAGATAATTTGAAAGAACATCTGTGGAGGAAGGGATAATGCAGCACAGCAGTAATAAAATTACATGGTATGAAACTGAGAGAATTTGTTGGCATTGGCACCCACACAGATATATTGTGTGTACTCCTCAGAGTTGCTTCTGTACAAACAATAAGAAAGGGTACATTTGATTTATTTTAATTACCTGTGCTTTCCGGATTTAGAGTATCTCTGTAATGTAAAATTATCTTTGTGTGTATAGTTGTGCAATCCTGTAAGGAGACTCACGATTTAGAAGGATGCTGTCTAAATCAATTAGGAACAGTTGTAGCCTTGGATCTTGTGTTCTTGCGTGGCAAGAGCACAACATCTGAGAATTTAAAATCCCATGGCTTTAAACATTCAGAGTATTGAGTGCCACTGTAGGGCATACCAAATTGCTGTGTGGATGAAAATTATGTAATCGCATATTTCAAAAGGGGTAAGATAACTTGCTGTCTCTTAGCAGCATCCCTTTACATGATACGGGAAGCAAAAGAGGACAAACCTGTTATTCACATAAAAGGCAGGCAAACCAGTTAAATGTCTTCATGCAAACCTTTGCCATTCTGAACTTGTGTTTGAGCCAATGCACTGATTTAGATTTACATTTTCTTCACATGAGATTTTTTTTCAAAGCTACGTCTTTCCTTATCCGATTAATGTATTTAGCAGTTTTCAAGTGATGTGAAAAGTGAACTAATAGGTGTCTATAAGTTCCAAGTTTCAAAAGAAATCTAAACCCAGCTGTTTATGTTTATGTAAGTTATATGTATGTAGTACATGGCTACCACTCCAGTTGTTTGATGCACAATATAACCTGTACATAACTGACAAAATATAACCACTGCATATTCGTTTTCTCTACTGCATGGATATGTTTATTCAGAGATGAAGTATCACTGCTCCGACAAGAAGTCCAAGACTTGCAAGCTTCGCTTAAGGTTGGAAATGTATTTTACTTGCACTTGGTTTTTCTCAAATTGTGAAGTGTTCCATTTTCTTAAGCAACCAATTTACACTTCTGTCTCCCCCATGTCCTTTTTTGTTTTGCTTTGTTTTTTCCCCCTAGGAGGAGAGATGGTATTCAGAAGAGCTGAAGAAAGAACTAGAGAAATTGCAGGGGCAGCGGCAGCAAGTAATTGCTTTAAAATACTTGAAGCAGGTTTATCATCAGCATTGACATTGAAGATTAATACCTTTTTTGTAAGGCACGTGGCCTGATTTAGTTAGTTCCATAATTTGAATATTGACATGTTCTTGAAAAGCTCTCCACAATGTAACTGTATATATAAATCTGAAGAGCAAAGTCCAGATAATGGTTCTTCCATACTGTTCACTACAAGTTTAGGTCAGACTTCCCTTCTGTTGAGCTTATTCAGAACTCGGTTTATTGAACAAAAGAAACTGAATGCGGTGTTTCATCCATTATATGAAAGGGGAAGGGTTTCTTTATTCTAAGAACTTTGGAAGAACAGAAGTGTGATTTCGCAGATGTCTAAATGAACTGAACAAACAAGACAAGGCAAACTGTGGCATGTTGTGCCCTAAGGAAGCTCTTACCTCTTGTATTGATATGAGCTACTCATATTCTGGATTGTTACTTGGGAAATTGCTTTCTGACAGAATGCCTTCTCAAAATGTATTTAATAATGTCTGTAACTTTTTTTTAAGGCAGATTTCAGTACTGAACGGGGGGAGGGGGAGGGGATTGTTAGTGGAGTCTCTCAGGTCTAGAAGCCTGATAGTATGGTGATACATGAAATGGAAAACCATCTTGACCTTTTCCAGTCTTCCAGATATAACTGATTTTGAAATAGAGTGGTTTTTTACTAATGTGCAATATTTGACTAGAGAAATCTTTATTTCCCTGTGTTTTCAAAAAAACCGGATCAACTTTGGAAGTAGTAGTTCTTATTCCTACTGTCTAATGATGCATTTGTTCTGTTTTATTAAGGATTCTAAACCTGATGGATTGACAGCAGCTGCATCTACAGGTGGCTAATATTTTATCATATTAATTTCTGCACTGTTCTGCAATTTCTGATTTGTTTTTCAGTGTAGCTTTTATGTTTATGAAAAAGCACTTTTGGTAAATTGAAGAGCTAGAAAGCTGGAATGGTACAATTACTGGAAAAACTGTTTATTGCAAGTGCTTAACTTAAATATCTCCTGATGGCTGTAGTCAGGGGAAATGCTACAGAGACTTGGGATTTGTAATTTCTAGAAGTGAGATAGGAGTTTTTGTGACTCCAAAAGCAGTTTTCGTGAGTGGTTTGAGTATGGTTTTAGTTATTTCATATGTTCAGCCATCCAGTACAACTGTTTTGCTGAGAAAGGCAGTGCTAGTTGATATTTAAACTACAGCATTTGTCAGGGCTGGTTTTATTTAGTATTTTTCTGTGCTCGTTGCAATCAAAGTAAACAATGAAATACTTGTTTGGGGTTTTTTGTGTTTTGCAGACCAATAATTCTTGCTGTATGTTTTTCTCCATGAGGCAGTTATGGAGTAAGATTTTCCTTATGTGTACATAAAGTATCTGACAGATTATGGTTAAAGAGCTTTTAATTGCAGTTTGGGGCTCAGAATTCAGCACTACATTGCAGTGTTCTTGATGGACTATTTCTGACCAGTGAAAACCAGTATGTACTGAATCCTGCAAAGTACTCAACTAGTGAAAGGTTCCAGCATCATGCTTGTAGATGTTTAAGATCAGTAAGCAAATTAGATGTTAAGTGAATTTCCATTACTTATTTACTTGCTGTGGTTTGTTAGGGGTGTGAGTAACTGTATTGTCCTGGATTTTTCAGAAAATAATACTGTTCTTTTTATGGAAACAGAATCATTAGAACGGCAACTAGAAGAGATCCAAGTAGAAAATTTCAACATTAAGCAAATGAAAGACTTATTTGAGCAAAAAGCAGCACAACTGGCCACTGAAATTGTAGGTAAGTATATTAATGTGAGGTCCAAGTCTGTTCTCTACTTGTGCAGCTTGTGCAAGTGATCACTTACTCAACTTCCTTCTTACTAGATCTTAAATCGAAGTATGATGAAGAACTCTGCCTTCGGCAAGGTGCAGAGCAGAAAGTGATAAACCTGAGACAAGAACTGCAGAAGGAGAGAAGTACAGTGGAAGACTTAAAGACAGAGCTGGTATTCACGTCACGCTGTTTTTTTGGTTACTTTTTCAAGTCAAGGAAGGGTTATATTTAAAAGCTTGGAAATTGAGTTTTAAAGCAGTGAAACGCTGTTGGGCTTGGGGGTGCCTGCTTGTGGGCTGAAGAAACTCAAAACAACATTATTTCCAATCTGTTTCACTGACCTACAATTTCAGTATTTTTCCAATGAGGGAATGTATGTTGTTTCTGACTTATATGTCAGCATTTACCCTACATTTTCTATAGTCTGCATGTTTGATGCTCTACCCTTCAGCAATTTTGCAGGGTATTACATGCATAAATGTGCTGTGCAGGTATCTCCTTGGAGCATTCTGTTGCTGACTTCCACAGGTCTCTTTGAATCACCCTTTTTTCCGTGAGGTGTTATGCTCTGACTGGTCTTGGACAGCTGCATTCGTAGGAAGTGCTCAGAGAGATGTTTTGTCACATGGTGGCTCAAAGGCTGGCAGCTGTCATCACCATGCCTGTGTTAATATTGTACCTCTTGCACTTGGCTGATAATGCTTATGTGTTCCAGGATTTTGGCTCCCAGTGACTTTATATAACTCCATGGTACCAGGGAGCAATCTCTGACTCAGCACCGCTTCTAAAGCAGTAGCAAAGGGGACTTTCTAGTTTCTTCCACTTGAGCACTACTTAGAATCTGGAGGAAAGTTAAGACTCATGTTTCCTCCTTCTTCCCTGTAGCTGAAGGCGACTCATGAGTCCCTCCTGGCCTTCCCAGCCGCCGCACCTACCCACTCCTCTCTGTTTAGTTGTTCCTGTCTTCTTTTCTCCTTCTGCATTCTTAGCCTTTTCCTGTAACTTTTCTCGTCCAGATACCAGCTCTACTTTTCTCTGTCTTCTGTGGAGCCCACTGTTGCCTTCTCACCTCTTTCCTCCATAGCTTTCCATTTTGTGGGGCATTATGGTGCTTTAGATGTAATTACCAACAGATCTTACATATGGGTCTGGTATGAGGCATGTCTGATTGTACCATTGGCTGTCCTTTCTTTTTGAATATCTTTTTGTGAGTTTCCTAAAACAATTCTTGAGGGCAGAGGCAGTACCATTATGAAAGTCTGTGTAGCACTGAATTGTTAAGTGTCTCATATGTTTGAGTATTAGAGCAGCAGAGTGTATACAGTAGTGCATTCTGTAGAGCAGTGGAATCAATACAGCCTACTTCTTAGAGACCCGTGACTTCAGATACACTTCTTACGTAGATGCCCTGTCGCTTTGGTGCACTTTCCCAGGGAAGATCCTCTAGCCACCTACCTACATAAAAATTACAGAAGTTAAATCTTTGAGACCTTTTCCTATTTGCCAGATTTGATTGAAATCAATCTACAAGTTCAGAGTTTGTCAGGCAAGAACAGCCAGCCAGCCACTGAATTCTGTTTCTCCTGGGAATTTTAAGTACTTTTCTGTGGGTTTTTTCTTTTTTTTCCTCTCTTTCTTTTCTGTTTTTTTATTATTTTTCACAGCTGTAATACTGTACATGGCACCTTGTCTGCAAACTGATTAGAAAGACTTTAAGACTTGACATTGATATTGGAAGTATCTGCCAACAGTGTGTTGCCCACTGCTTTTCTTCTGCTTTTCAGCTACAAAGGCCTGGTGTGGAAGATGTGGCTGTCCTGAAAAAGGAGCTGGTCCAAGTTCAAACACTGATGGACAAAATGACACTGGAACGTGAAAGAGAATCTGAAAAGCTGAAAGATGAGTGCAAGCACTTGCAGGCAGAGCAAGCTAACTTGGAGGTAATAATCATACCTAATGATGTGTGGACTAGCTTTGGAAGATATTAATCATAATGAAAAGGTCTCTTAATCAAATATTTTCTTTCTTTGTTACTGTAAGTCGCATAGTTATGTCAATTTACCCTGCCAAAGCCCACATGCTTTACATTGCAAAACCTTTTATTGGCATAAAAAGCTACTGCAAAAGGCAATAGCAGAGGAAAAAGCCTTCTGGTGGACCTGTAAGAGAGAAATAGAGCAATCCCTGTGTGATTCAAAAAGTCTTGTTTCCTTTATTGAGCTACATGCAAATAAAATCAATTGTTATTGAAAATTATGTTTTTGGCTAATGCTTGAGTTGATGAACCTGAAAATGGATTGTACAGCGTTAGAGTACATTTGAAAAGTTATTAGCACAAAGTAAGTAATAATTAATAATTTCAATATTCTTGAAGTTCATAAGGTTTTACAATCTCAATGGGTATTCTAAACTGGTTTTAATTTTTGGAGTTTTATTCCAGTTTTTACTGTCAAATGCGAGGCATTTTTACCCCTCTTATTTGTTGTAGAAAGACTGGGTGTCTTAGGTACCAATCTGTTCTGTCCACACCCTCTCCCCACCTTGCAGTTCACTGCAAAATGGTCTCTAAGTGTTGCCTGTTATCAACTAGAACAGAAAGTGAATGACTGCCCAGCCTCACCATATCTTAAGGTCAAGATGTTGGCATGTCACCTGTATTTCGTTTCCAGGCAACACCATACTAATTTTCCTTCTTTTTTGCTGTAGTTTAAAGTACACAAGGAAATACTTTCCTCTCACATTAGCGTGGTTTGGTTGGTTTACTTTTGGTTAGGTTTTTTCAACGTTGTTTTTCTTCATATTTTCCTGGATTTGAACTTTTCAGATTAATGTGATTTAAAAGGGCCCTCATTGTTTGTTTGAGTTGCAGAATATTCTGGTTTCTTCAGAAGTAGTTTGTGAAGGCTTGCCCTGCTTTGGCAGAGTCAGTGGAAGACATTTAAATGTCTTCCACTTCCATTTTAAATGTCTTCACTGATTAGAGATTTGAGAATCTTGTCCATTTTTTGTTGGACTCACAGAATAGATGATAACTCTGGGTTTAAGGAAGCAAAGCTAACTACCTCTAGCATAGCAGATACTCAGTTTTCTTTGTTTTGGTTCCTCTGCTTTTACAAGTGAACACCTAATCTTTCATGAAAGGTTGTGAAAATGGGATGCCATGGCTCTGATTTGAATCTTTAAGAAGGATCTTTACTTTTCAAGCTGTCTCAGATCACTGCTGGCTAAAGTATGGTTGATGTTGTTTACCATGTGACAGGGATGATAGCAAGAAAACCTGATAAAAATCTAGTATCACCAGAAAAGCCTTTGTGTAACACATAGTTTATTCTGCCGAGCAGTTGGTAAATTCATACCTGTGGGAGATTTCTTTTGCTGCCTGGGTGCTCTTGCAACTCACTGGGGGGTTAGTTGGTACAGTTTTGTTAATGGATGACTTGACATTGGAACAGTTGTCCTTGAAGACTCTCAACTGCATTTGAGAACTTCCAGTTTTGCTTTGCTCCTTTTCTGTTGTCCCCCACCAATGCATCAATGCTAGCAAGATTTGTCAGTGCAGAGCTGTGGTCCCAGTGATGGGGTCCTTGCAGATTTCCCCAGCTTTCTTAACAGGATGCATAAGATTTCTGTAGAACTCCTAGTATTATCTGTCCTGTTGAGATTTGTGGATGTGTAGCTTTTCTGACATATTTTCATTCTGGGGTTTCATGTGCCCTAGATTTCAGAACAGCATTTTTAGCTTTCTGTTTCTTGATTTGCACTGCAGACCTTTAGAGATGTGCTGCCTGGCATTATTCTGAACTCCTTAGGGCTTTCCTTCCTGCCTTATCCTCCCATCAACATGCGTTGAACTCCAGGAATTGTACAAGAGTACAGTATTCCACTAAACTTGAATGTACCATTGTTTTCAAGTTAAAAATATGTATGTCAAGAGCTTCATCAAATGTGAAAAAGGAGTATCACAGTTGGAATTATGAATATAGTGTGGTTATGTGGCCATGTAAAAGTTGCTGCATAATTGTAATTTGGTTTTCACTGTGAGATCCCACGACTATGCTGCAGAATACAGTCTCCGTAGTCTTTTGTGGTTTTGAATGTTTAATTTTCATGTGAAGATAAAATGACTTAGTGACAAGGAGATTAATAAAAGTCTTTCATCTTAAAACATCCTCACACAAGCACAAATCACTTCTGTTCCTCCAAGTTAGGTATGTCTAAGTTTTGACATGACTATCCATTTTAAAATGTAGTTTTAACGTGAAGCATTTTAACAGAAAAAAAGGCAAGCGAAGAAGGTTTTTTCCAGTTCTCCTGAAAGTACCAGCAGATTTGGGACAAGGTTGCATGCTGTCCTTAGCCGTTACAGTGTGTAAGACATCTCAGATGGATGGAGTGATTATAAACTACATTGCAACAATTATAATAATGTAAGATGTCTGTGTAGTATCATCAGGATGTAGGCTGAACCAGAGAAGACTTAGTTGCTGCATGGCAGAATATGGTGCGCAGTGGCATTCTTGTTCTTCTCAGAAGTGTTGTGTTCTCTGCTTAATTCCAACATATGTAACAATAATCCCACAGGTTTTCAGAATAAGAGCTTTTCTGTCAATGTAAAAGCAACAGATCTGACTTTTAAAAAAAACCACAAGAACTCATAGTGGTGAATACTTTCCTGCTTTTCTTAGAAAAAACACAGCTGTGAAAAGTGTTACCTGTAAGAAAACAAGACAGTCTGTCATTGGCAGAGTGGTTACAGTTCTGGCTATGAAAGTTTGGCCATATTTTGTCTCAGCTTTGCTCTTCAAAACCACATCAAGGGGCTGAAGTTGTGAAGAGGTTCTTATTCCATTCTTGCATGCTTTGCCAAGCTGGCTAAGGATACATATATTAGTATTGATTTCCAAAGTGAAATGTCTATAAAATAAGTTAAATTTATGGCATAGGTGAAGAGAATAACAAAGATAATCTCAAGCCTATATGTACATCTTCAGATGAAGCCCTAGAGGGAAGAGGGGCCCAGGACAGCTGGTCAGTATTCAAGGATCACCTCCTCTGTGTTCAGGAGCAATGTATAGCAACAAAGAGGAAAGCAGGGAAGAATGCTAGGAGGCCTGCCTGGCTGAGCAAGTTGCTCCTGGACACACTGTGCCACAAAAAGAAACTCCACAAAGAGTGGAAGGGAGGACAGCTAGAATGGGGGGGATATAAGGAAGCTGCCCAAACAGCTCGAGATCTGGTTAGGAAAGCCAAGGCACAATTTGAATTGGACCTAGCCAGGGAGGTCAAAGGGAACACCAAGAATTTC
>JAOXOE010000001.1:30571555-30612569 GCA_028565055.1 Phoeniculus purpureus | reverse complement strand
AATGGAGCAAAGCTGGAGCTGGGTAGATTTAGAGTGGATGTGAGGAGGAAGTTCTTCATGGTGAGAGTGGTGAGAGCCTGGAATGGGTTGCCCAGGGAGATGGTTGAGGCCCTGTCCCTGGAGGTGTTTAAGGCCAGGCTGGATGAGGTTCTGGCCAGCCTGATGTAGGGTGGGGATGTCCCTACCCATGGCAGGGGGATTGGACTAGATGATCTTTCGACATCCCTTCCAGTCCCTTATGATTTTATGATGGAACATGTTTTACCTAGTAACATGAACTCATTCAGTGATTTCTACAAACCTGTTTTGATACAGATCATTTGTCTTACTGATTCTAGATACGTGTGTGTGTGTGTAGTATCACTAGAAGAGAGAACTGGCTTTGCGTGTACTTGAGTTAGTTTTGGAGGTCCTAGAAATAAGGTTGTTAGTGTCAAAAGAATGTCTTTATAAAGTTTTCTGGAAGTTCAAACATTGCTGATTACTTTACAATTTAGAGTTTTGTAATGCTCAGTACCTGTACTGGTTGAGCAGCATGTAAAGTTGAAACTGTTACTTCTAAACTTACTAAGTAGCTTCATTGGCTGTGAGTAAGGTTTTGAATAACAAATATCAATTTTGATGAGCTGAAAACGAATTTTGCCGAATCTATGTATAAGGAAGCATGAACTGGCTAGTAAAATGGTACACAGGTGTGTTGCGCAGTTGAGAGCAAGTTCATTCGGTTTGCTTTATGTTTTCATTAAGGTAGTTAGATACTATACATTTGTATTACTGACTCAGAACCAGGCTAGATTCATTGTTTATCTACATGCTGCTTATTTTGGTAAGGATTGAGTGAAATATTTGCTTTTATTATTAAAAAAAAAAATGCAGTGGTTAAGTACAAACAGGCAGAACTCAAATTGTAGTAGTAGTGGCTTCCAGGCAAGGTCATGGTCTCGTTAGTGAGAGGTAAAACAGGGGTCACAAGCTCGATACTTGAAGTCCTCTGTAGCTCTGCAGGCCTTCAAAAATTTAAATCCGTAGTAAGTCACCATCTGCAATAGACACCTCTGCTGCTCAGCAGCTAGGTGGCACTGGCTGGGCAAGCAGTCACACTGTCTCTTGTGAGACGATTGTCTGCTTTTATAGTGAACTCGTCATCGAGTCATGTAGCAGGAATCCGGATCCTTTAACTAGAACCTTTATACCAGGAAAGGCTTTTATATGTTCTAAAACTGTTGAAAACACTGTGAATAAACAAGCTGTGTCGGAACATGTGTTCAGTAGTGAATGGATTAATGACCATAAATTATGCTCTAGTTGGGCAATTTATCACATTTTACAGATTATGTAATTCTATTATAGGACTCATGCGTTTTGTCTAGTTTGATTTTATTTTCTTTTAATGAAATAGAAAAATCTTTATTTTTCTTTAAGCAGCCACATCAGAATGGGGAACATTAGTTGTGGATGATCTGCTCTGAAAGAAATGTAACCTAATAAATTGCTATGTCCCCATTAGATAACTTTGACAGGGACACTGGAAATCCAGGTGAAAAAAAATGTTTCATCTAAGTCTAAATTGATTACAAATCATTCGGTAGTTAGCTGTGAAGAAGTTGTAACTACTTGTTAAGAAAAGCTTGAGGAAGTAGCAGGCAAATTAATAGTTGGCGCATATGGCGTATGTGCTTAAAGCTGCTAAAAAGGATATCCCTGATTGCCCCTTCTCTCCAGGCAGATGAAAGGCTGAACTGGCTAGATAACAACAGGCTACACATCTTAGTAAAACTAACAAAGAGGGGGGATACAGTGTAGCAGGGAAAGTGGCATGGTAATGAGTTCTGGTGGTAAAAACTTTACTCTCCATGGCTTTATCTTCTATTCTGCTTAGTACCTTTTCTGAAGGAGAGCCATTGTGAGGTCTGACATTTTTTTCTATCCACTTTCCAAAACAGATAGAAAACAGAGGAAACTGCATTAGAGTTTGAAATCGGATACCCATCTTAAAAGAGACAAAGCATTCTGGTCACCTAGATTTGACTTAAGCCTCTTCATAAGGTGTTCGCTTCTGTATTGGGTTTGCCCTTGTTAGAAAGAAGCTTAAAGGGCAGTAAGCTGACAGATTTTTTTTTTTTTTTGCTCTAAGTGTTCTTACAGAGGAAGGGAAAATGTCTTGCTCTGTACCACACTGCAAAGACCTCTCTGTTTGCACATATGATATTCTTTGTACTTGGAACAGAACTAGTAATTATTTTTGGCAGAATCTTAGAGACAGGTTCTTGCTTTTATGGCCTTTTCCTGTCTATGTGTGACTAAAGCATGGTAAGACCCTCTCTGGGCTCTAGGTAGATACCTAGGACGCCTTATGCCACTCCTTTTGTGTCTATTTATCCAAAAACCAGTCTAACCAGTTTCAGGAATTCTTCAACACAAATGAATTCTTGTGACAGCACAGGGCTGTGACATTCTTGTTATTTCTGCTTTGGCAAGGCAGTACAAGAGGAATGGCAGTGAGTGGAACAGGTCAGAAGTGGCAGTGATACTGCTGATAGATCAGTATCCTCCCCTTCTAACTATTCTTTTAGGAGAGATCCCCAGCACAGGTGAAGCAACCAGCATCTGCTTGGTCAGCACAAACCCCTAGGATGTGTCAAAGGAGTTGCATTGCGGAGAGTAATGGTCTTTACATTCCATCTATATGTAAATAAATTGCATCTTATCTACAAGACAGTACTGGTTGCAGAGATTGGAAGAAGTTTGGAGGTGGGCACTGCTTCTGTCAAGTTACAGTTCTTTCAGTTCAGATGAGTAGATTAAAAGAGAGGCAGTTAGCTCTTTCTGACACTGCACAATGGTAGAGTTGCTTGCTTTATATTGAAGAACTGGGTGGTTTTAACAGCTTTGATTTTATTCAGTCTTTATTTATGGATAAGAGAGAGTATTTTTATAGAGCTCTCTCCTTGAAGATAGTGGTTTGCACACCTTCCTTCTGTACCCTATCCCTCCCTCTGTCCATCTGATACAAGTTAACAGACTTGGCCTTTAATTTCTGCGTCCTAGTGCCTTAATCCAAAAGGTTTTCACAGTAAGCTAATCTGCAGTTGCCACTACTGGGTGGCCCATATAAACTCGTGGAAGAAATACAAATTCTGGTTTGGCCCAGTAAACTAACTTTCTGTAAAGGCAGGTATTAATGTGTGTGTTTGTAGCTGTTCTAAATATTTGTGTTAGCATTCTGGTTTTGATTAATGTTTCAGACTAAAAAAAATTCTAACAGAGTTGGAGGAGATGCACTACTGTGTGGAAGCCAACAGTTTAACCAGAGCTAGCTGCAACAGTGTAATTTTAGATTAACAGCCCATGTTCTAATCTGATGTCTTTTTGCAGAAAGTTAATTTTGAAGTAAGGCCAAATTATTTTTTCTAATACATTTGAATATGTCCATCTTTAAATTCCTCTTTGAGTGATTGTCCATATGGATTCCACAGCCTTGTAAGCGAGATGACGTTTTAGACAAAAGATTTGTCGTAACTGTGGCTGTGGTGTATGTGTCCTCGTGCCTTCAATCCAACTGTACAAAAGGGCTCAGTAGATTCTCCCTGACTGTAGGACTGGAATGCAACCTGGACCCTGTTTGCTGCCTCTTCTTGTTGAAGTGTCTGCCTTTGGTTTGTTGACTAGTTAGGTGGCCTGTGGAACCCTTTGTGCTTATACAGTCTTGTTCTGCATTTTAAGCTTTAGTTGCCCCCTTCCTATGCTTGCAGAAGAAATAAAAATAGTTAATAAAAGGTCAGATTTAAAATAAAACTTTGCCAGCGTGGTGTTGTCAGCATGGATTAAATGTTTTTATGTTCAAGTATAGAAACAACGCTTGAAAATTAAACTGTCATCTTATTCCAGAATGGGCACTCATAGTGCTGTAAGCCTGCTCAGACACTGAACTGAAAAAAATGTGTGTTGAAGCTCCTGTCTGTCCAGTGTATGACCATCCAGTTCAGTTACAATTAGTTCTTTGAGTTTCCTGATCTAGGATCTTTCTGACTGCGCTGGCCAGGGTATTTTTCCTTCTTGTGCTACTTCAGCAGCTTGTTGCAGATTAAGCTGTTGCAACATTTCTTTCTCAAAGATTGACTTAGTATCAGAGGCAAGACAGAAGTTGTCAACAGAGTTAACATGATGATCAATGGGATGTTATACCAAGTGTAAAAAATGGAGGCATTTCCCACTAATGCTATTTACTACATATTTTGTTAAGTGATTCTTTTTCCTGTTAATCTCTCCCTTTATGGATGATCAGTTAGGACTTTACAACAGTAGCAGTTATACTGGCTCTGCTGATCTCATGGACACAGATCTTTGGACTAGGAATTTTTTTGCTTTGTTTTATTTTGGGGCTGGGGTAATGTCTCAGTCATCAATTACCAAGGTGATAAGAGTCTGAAAGTAGAGGAAGTGCATTTGGTACCAGCTTTGTTCCCTAAGGGTGTGTATTCTCTAATGGTATTGAACCATGGTTCTGTGTTCTCTCATGTGTTGCCTTGCCAAAACATTCTTTTGTGTCCCCATTTTGGGACACCATTTGTGCCTCTTCTGTAAAAAACCTAGAGCCCTTATGCAAAGCATAGTTGAAAGTTTTCTGTAGGGATGCTTTAAGAAAGTTTCTTTTCCTATAGCCTTTGTACCTGTAGTACTATCAGTCTAGACTGGACTATGTAGTCATTTAATCCCAATCACTTGTTTGGATTTAGATATGTAATACTTCACTCAAAGAGACTGTAAACTAAACACAGCACAATCGCTCTGTATTCCAGTTGGATTGTATAATTTAAATCAAATACATGAGGTCATCCAAGTTGGTCTGTAATAACAGAATCACAGAATGTTAGGGATGAGGAGAGACCTTGAAAGATCATAGAGTCCAGTCCCCCTGCCAGAGCAGGATCACCTAGATAAAGTTGCACAGGAACATATCCAGGTGGGTTTTAAATTTCTGCAGGGAAGAAAGAAAAGTCTTGAGCAAAAAAAAAAGTTATCAGGAAGGTTAATATAATGTATTACAGATACATTATTCTACAGGAACAGATACGTTTTGCTGCGTTCGGGATGCCACTGCCCTTATAGTGATTAAATGTTTGGGTATGCTGCAAGATCGTGCAAGAGCCGCTTTGTCAATATAAATGCTGCACACCAACTTCTAGATGCTAGTACTGTCTGTAAATGAAGGGGACCGACGGATATGATGCTCTCCAGCTTCCATGTTTTTCTCACATCAGTGTTTTTAACTCTGCAGGAAACTGCAGTGATCTCCATCTAGCAAGGTACATATCCAGAGTAGTCTGGAAATGCTGAGCCAGCAGGAGTTTCCAAAGCATCCTATGCAGAGAAATCAAATTCAGCCTTTTAATCTTAGGTTTTTAATTATGTATTTGCAAAATAGCTGTCAAGTGCTGTAGTCTGTACATGATTACTTGAACTGCTGTATATCTGCAGTACTGAGAGAAGTGAGATTGTGTGAGGGACAAATGAGAGCCCACAGAGTCATGGGAGTAATCTCCATCATTTATGACTCCACTGACAGTTGTAGAGTCAACACAACACACAGCTGCCTCTTCTCTGATGTTAACAGGTGGCTGTTGAAACAGGACAAAACAGGACTCTTTTAACATTGTCTTCCACAGGGAGTCTTACTGTACTTGAAATACCTAACATACGCAAGTCAGAGTTTGCTGGGCTTATGTAGTTGGTGTACTACCGATGCGTGTGATACTGAATAAATGTGTGCATTGTTTGGGCAGTTGTGGGAGAGATGCTGTCTACTAATGTGTTTTGTGGTTTTTATCTTTAAGAATGAAACCAAGAAAAATTAAAGAAGATGATGCGCCACGAACGATAGCTTGTCCTCACAAAGTAAGTGAAGTACTCAGCTTCTGATCAGGTAGTAATCAAGTAGACCAGAATTTTGTATTGATTTTTTTTCTCTTGAGAATTAATAACTAAAATATCTTACTGTTAATAGACTATACTCAGTTAACTGTATTTTAGTTATTATTCTTTAGAGGCATCCTTAAAAAATCTTTCACTGAGTAATATATTATTCCCGTTCCTTGTCTTAAGGTTAGTGCATCCCTAATCTTCTGGTAACCATGATGCACAGTCCCTAACATGCTGGTTTTACTGTTGTGATTTCCTGCCACCCAAGAATACATACTTGAAAGAATGTTCTGAAAGCTGTTCAAAGTACGTTCCTAAGATCTATATATCCTCTGCTTGGAAACTATGACAGATTTGGAGTCTAGATCAGGAATCAGCAATTGATGGTGCAGATGCCAAAGTCAGCAGTATTGGAAGACTTTCAATTACGTTGCACAGAGCTGGAAGGTGCGGCATCTTGAAAGAGAGGCAATCATCTTGGGAATATAATTGTGACCCACTGGTACTGGGGAAGCCTCTGTCTGGAATAAATGTTGCCAGTCACCTGGATTGGTAGTATCTAGCTTTACTGCGTTGTCCAGCTTTTGTAGAGCTTCTGTTAGCTGACTTTGTAATAAAAAAAAGACAAATACAATCTTGCTGACTTCTGGTCTAGATAAGTGTGAGCCTAAGCAAACAATCAGGACAGGTAGCAAATGGTACACTTTAGAGAGCATGATAGAAGGCTTCTTTCTGACAGCCATAGTCTAGGGAATTTGCTGGATTCCTCTTTGTGCTTACATTGATTTCCAATTCTTCACATTCTAGAAGTGCCATGTTTCTATTGTAGTATAGTATGTGGAGATGCAGGATCAGTTACTCCTTAAAAAACTGAGGACTGCTGCCTTCATTTCTTTGATTTACTTTTTTTCATAGCCTCAACTTCATCTGAACGGGGGGATTCTGTCCTTCCATTTTCTCTCTTCTAGCGTTTCTAAGCTTTTCGCATTTATGACTTTGGTTTAAAAATTAAAAAATGTTGTAGACGATACAACTGTTTGACTCAGAGGCAAACAGGGACTTTGAAATGTAAAAAAAAAAAAAGTTGGTATATTGTATGTATATTTTGGTGCTGCTCTGCCCCACTCAGTTCTGCTCTGTACTACGAATGGTGGCACCATACTTCTAAATTAGCCAAAGACATTGTAGTGCCTGAAGAGACATCTCTTCCTGAAAGTGGTATTGCCCCATTCTTAAGAAGTAAGACACATTTAAGCATGATTTGTGGTGGGAAAAAAGGACATTTCTACAAAAGTAGCCTGCAGCATTTAAGATGAGCAGTTTAATGTTTCTGTTGTAGAACCTTTTACTCCATAACAGTGATAATTGGTATGCTTATTTTACGAGTTGAAACAGCATCACTTGGAGTGCAGATAGAATTTAGTCATTAATTGGATTTTATGAGGGGTTTTGAATCTTGATAAAGACATTTATAAAAAAATATGATAGCTACCTATTAATTACCACTTAAAGGTAAAAGAGAGGCATAGATCAGGTAAAGAGACCCCAGGTCACTGCTGGCTCAAGTGTACTCTGGAATCAAAAGTAGCATTCCTGTGTTGATGCAGCATGGACCCCAGCTTAAGACTTCTGATGCTGTTACCTCAGTTAATGTGAGTATCTTGTGCTTTTAGATTGAGATGGCGCTGAGACATTCTCCTGCCTTACTCAGTTGCCCAGTATGCCCAATATCACTTCAGTGGGCAGTGGCAATCTGTATCTCACCATGGGTAGTTGTCAGTTTGGACAAAGCAGTTTCCATAAGCTGTTACATGCTGGAAACCCTCTTCTCCGTTTCTTCTCAGGAATGAGAAGGACAGAAGAGGACAGCATATTGGGAGGTGTAGTGGTGCACATGTGAATTAGAACTAGAGAACAATCTGTAGTATATTTAAAAACTATATCCTGTATTGTAGTATTTGGAATATAGCACATTGAATAATACACCATAGGTATCCATGAGCTATCATTCTGTCTTTTGGTTTGATTTTGGGTTTTATTTATTCTGTGAAACTGTAAGTGCTTTTGTTTGGTTTATTCATTTGCTTGTATCAGAGCTGCATCTTGTCCATGAGACTGTCCTATTCATATGACTGCACATGGTTCTTAGTACTAAATGAGCAGACTGTTTGGGTTTTTTTTTTATTTTTTTGGTGATTGTGTGGTTGGTATCGTGGGTTGTTTTTATTTTTTTTTTTTTTTTTTTTTTGTCAGATAAATGTGAGGGGTCTCCTTTCCAGGGCAAACTTTAAGGAAAGTGTTCAGGATACAAAGCATTTTAAATACTTGTAGCAGATAAAACTTTATCAAGGTTACTTACTAATTGAGTTTTGCTTGTTTTTTTTAAGGGCTGCACAAAGATGTTCAGGGACAACTCTGCCATGAGGAAGCATCTGCATACTCATGGCCCTCGAGTACACGTATGTGCAGAATGTGGCAAGGCCTTTGTGGAGAGCTCGAAACTAAAGCGACATCAGCTAGTTCATACTGGAGAGAAACCCTTTCAGGTATTGTTAACCTCCAGACGTAACTTGGTGAATATGTGTAGACTGTTACCTAGCTTCTCTGTGACTTCAAGGATACTGTGGTTTGGTTTTTTTTTTTCTCAGTGATCAGATGCTCAACAATCATATTAAAAATGAGGTTACTTAAGCTAATTAGGCATCTGTTTAACTATTTCCATGGCACATTTTATCTACACAGGAGATTCCTTCTAAAATAGATTGTAAAAATGAAGTCTTGATTTTCTGCTGAATGATGAAGATTTTTCTCTTAATCTTTTCAACTTTGCAGTTACGGACAACTCAGAACTTGCTTACTTGAGTCATTATGCTGATTTTTATTAGGGAGTATTAATCAGTTTTTCAGCAAAATTACAGTATGGTGAATCTTCTTCCATTCATGTCAAGTCATAGGAGCTTTTGCCACCAGAAGAGCTTCTGCCCCCTGCCTACTTTTTATAATACTGCTTATAAATCATCTTTACTGGAATCCATAGTCTTAAGCATATCCGTGTCTCCAGTACACGTTTAAGCTGTGGGGAGGTTGATGACTCCTTCTTTATTATTACTTGAAAAACTTGATTTGGAGTCCTCAGGCATTCACCTAGATCCAGCAGTGTTAGGCAGACTGGTGGGTGGTAAATACAAGCATTGACAGTCATGCCCACAGATTCACCGGTAACCATCTTCAGTATGATGCTGGAGCACCTCTTCTATGAGGATAGACTGAGAGAATTGGGGCTGTTCAGTCTGGAGAAGAGGAGGCTCCGAGGTGACCTTCTTCTGGCCTTCCAGTATCTGAGAGGGGCTTACAAAAAAGCTTGGGAGGGACTATTTAGGATGGCGGGTAGCGACAGGACTAGGGGCAATGGAGCAAAGCTGGAGATGGGTAGATTCAGATTGGATGTGAGGAGGAAGTTCTTCAGCGTGAGAGTGGTGAGAGCCTGGAATGGGTTGCCCAGGGAGTTGGTTGAGGCCCTGTTCCTGGAGGTGTTTAAGGCCAGGCTGGATGAGGCTCTGGCCAGCCCTATCTAGGGTGGGATGTCCCTGCCCATGGCAGGGGGATTGGACTAGATGATCTTTTGAGGTCCCGTCCAATCCCTTATGATTCTATGTTGCAGGAAATGTGGAGAGCAGAATAGGTCTACAGTTGCCACTTAAATGTATTCATTGCTCTGTCCTTTCTTTTTTGTTGTTTTTGTATTTGCATGTTCTTTCCTTTTTTTTTGTTTGTTTTGTTGGGTGTTTATGGTTTCAGAGTTTTCAAAGTTGCACCTTAAACTCTGGTGTCTAGATCTCTCAGATGAGAGTCCATTCAGAGCTAGTCCTTCCGTGTTTAGTTTTTCTCTGTAGTGACGCCTGTATAGTAAACCCATTATGAGACAGCTGCAGCACTGTGGAGCTGAGCATTTCTATGAAATTGGTATTTGTTTCAATATCTGATAAATCTTCATGAAACACAGTGCCTAGGCTTGATTGCTGTCTTAAGTGCCCACAGAATTAAATGAGATTAGAAGATTAGATTATGTGTCGATTTAATAAAGATAGAGCTGGGTTCTTTTCTACTGAGCAAAAGCATTAAAAACTTCACATTAGTTGAAAACAAATTTGCAGGAATGTGTCTGCTAACAGCTTTTGTGACTGCTTGTTTCCATCTTTCATCCATCCATTTTATTTTTTCTGCTTACTAATGGAGACACTTAAATTTGAGGTAAATGTTTTTTGAAAGTTTTTTATTCTTACTGTAGTTTTTTGTGGTATCAAGATAATTTCAAGAGGTTGTTAATCAAATACCTTCCTGTTTGCTTATTTGTTCACTAATTGTTTGGGCACATCAGCCAGGCAATATCAGGAATTGATATTCATCTGCAATGTATTTCCATGTTAAGAATGAAATGTGGGGTGGGCTTATTGAATTGTGAATTATGTTTCTAGTTTAAAAGGCTGCAGTGTTGTTTTTAACAAGTTCTGCACACTTTATGCACTATATTCTCTTACCAGTGCAATATCCATGCGCATATCTGAGAACATGCTAGAATGTTTGTCTGGCGGAGACAGATTCCAGGATGTCTTTTAGCTAATGGCTCTGTACCAAAACAGCCTTTTAAAACAGAGCTTTACAGAAAGTCAGAATTAATAACTACATGCAATCATATAATGTGTTCATATATTTTCATCAATCTTCCTTTTTTGCATAGGAAGGTTGTAAGTAGTATGTTTGTTATCTACTACTTTTGTTCTGCTTTAGTTCATTCTTGATTTTTATGCATTTGACCTGAAATCTGTGGTTATGAGAACAACAGGAAAGAGAACTTCTTCAAAAGGTCACTGTTATATAGTATCTTCAAAGTGAAAGCATTCATACACAGCATGCTTTAAAGCAGCCATTGTTACCCATCTAAAGGGCTTTTCTTGTTTGCTTCCATTATTGCATTCAGATACTGTGCAGTCATTGATAGAGTCTGGTTTGTCCCAATTCTGTTTAATGGAGTAATAATAGTCTCCTGATTATGCTGACCTGCAGGGCTGATGTATCCAAAACTCACATATCAAGTTTGCATCAGATACCAGACTTGCTCCTAGTGCCTTTTCCAGTATATTTGCTTTACCAGGAAGGCAAAGGTTTTGGCCATGTAACTGCAATGACTGTGATAACGATCTGTGGATAATCTGTTGTGGTTCTTATTGATTGTGCGCTCAGCCAGGCGTTTTGTCTGGAGATAGTTTTTGCCTTCTGAAATAGGACATGCATGTATCTCAGCTGGGAAATTATGTTCAGTGGTACTTCTGTAGTTGACAAGGCTCAGAGAATCATTTGCAGGTGGCTTTTTTGTCAAGTTATTTATTTGCTTGGGGAATGCTTTTTATTTTGCTACCAGACACCTTGATTTTCGTTGCATTCAAAGTTTTGGCTAAATGTGGATTTTTCTTGTCTTTTCAGGCTATCATTAATCAGTTAAGAGCTGAACTTGCCAAAGGACCTCAGGAGGTAGCTGTGTATGTTCAGGAGCTGCAAAAACTTCAAAGCTCAGTCAAAGAGCTAGAACAGAAAAACCAGGTGAGAATGCTGTTATTTCCTGTGCTTGTCAGCTCGCACTAAAATGGAAACACCTCACACATTTCCTTGGAACTGCCAAAAACTGTAACAAAACACTTGGCATTGCAGAAGTTGACAATTCCTTTACCATTTTGCTTAACATGAGGGATATAATGTACGAGCAAATGCTGTTTTCATGCTTATCAGTACATTACAACTGAAATCCTCAGGGCTGTTACGCTTGCACCTTTCTAATTGCTGTAGCTTATGCTCACTATCATTAGGCAACATTGCTATCTCACATATTAAAAAAATGCAACACCTTTTGATGTATTAAAATGTTTGTCTAAAAGTTGTACTTGCAAAGAGATTTTTAGCTCTTTTCATGGGTCTTTTCAGTTTCTTAGCTTTCAGATTGTACTCCTGTCATGTTTTCTGGAGGTGAGGGAGGAAAGGAGACAAGGGAAAAGATGCATGCTGCTTTAAGGTGTGTGTATATACAACACTGTATATAAACTGTACACCTCCCATATATGTATTTATCATGAACCCTTGCAGTCTTGGGAAATGAAGAAGGAAAGGTAAATTAAACTTTCCCTTAGTAAGACAACTCTGGGTTTGCCTTATTAAATCAGTGCAGTTAGGATTGTAACACTGTATTTTACCACAAACCAACAACACTGCGTCAAGCTTTTGTGTGATATAGAGCCCTTGCGTAGATATATTGCTATTCCATTAGCAATATGGAGTGAAACAGATTGATGTGTAAGGTAACCACATTTTGAGAGTCCTCTGCTGTGTCAGGTTAATGCAAAACATGATACATATTACGGTGTTAGAGGAGGCCCAGCACTATCTTATTGTTGGAACAGTGTTATTCCAAAGCTGCAGAACTGTATGATGGTTTGATATTTAAGACTGACCTTAATGTTGACTTTTTTCCAGTTTGAGTTATTCTTGATTTATCTGAATTTAAATTGAAAGTGTCACTAGAGAATATAGGAGTCACTGAAACTGCAGGAGGAACACATGAATTTAAAAGGTGCATAGTAATGCTCCACTGAGATAGGTATTAGTGAGATGCTGCAATAAATGGAACCTGCTGAGATGATGACACTGCACCTGTGTTTCTAAACTTTCAGAAGTACCACTGCAAAACCCAAATGGTGTCTTTGATCTCTGAAATTCTAGTTAGCATTTCAGCTAAGCTTGGGGGAAACTCCAAATTTTCTGGAATTATTATTATATTTTGTCTCTTAATATATTTAATTTCTGAGTCTGATTTTGAGTATTTAATGAAATTTGATAAAAATAATTATAGAATAGCTGAAAATTATCTAGAACTGTGTCCCAACATGTACATTTGATAATATGAGTTAGAACTTGCAATACTTACTGATATTAATGTCTTTCCTTTAAGGAATCCCACTTCTTACTGTTGATTTGTTTGCAAGGAAATCAGATGGTATGAATTAAAATGTAAAAATAGAATCTTCTAAAATGAAGGAATTGTGGGGTTTGTTCTGTGATTTATCAGCATCATAGTTCTTACTAGTTTTCACAAGTTTTCTTCCATAGTTTTGATTGCAGATCATGCAGTTAAGTACAATGATCAGGCAAAACTAGGATTCTTCTAAAAATGTCCAGTATGATGACTGCACAGGATTAGGCAGGAATTAAATCACAAATGTTGTTGCTTAGGGAATCACATGAAGGGACAGTGATACTTTAAATTTTTTCTATGTACTAATAAATCACTATTGTGATAACCTGTTCGCTGTTGTAATAACCTAAAGTTTAAGTGCTTGGAGAAAAAGCATTAGTCTTCAGGATGCAGAAATAAACTATGTGGTGTTCTCAGTAGGAGGAGATTTATGGGAGTGGAACCTGGACAGGCTCGAGAGATGGGCAGGGAGAAATTTAAAGAATCATAACAGATGATAGATGATAGATGATAGGTGTAGAGGCTTGCATCTGGGCAAGAACAGCCCCAGGTACCAGAATAGATTGGGGACTGACCTGTTGGAGAGCACTGCAGGAGAAAGAGTCCTGGGGGTCCTGGTGAACAGCAGGATGACCAGGGCCAGCAATGTGCCCTTGTGGCCAAGAAGGCCAACAGCATCCTGGGGTGGAACAGAAGGTGGGTGGTTAGCAGACTGAGAGAGCTTCTCCTCCCCCTCTACTCTGTCCTGATGAGACCGCAGAGCCACAAAGATCATGAAGGGAGTGGCACATCTCCCTGATGAGGAAAGGCTGAGGGAGCTGGGTCTCTTTAGCTTGGAGAAAAGGAGACTGAGGAATGACCTCATTAATGTTGATTAATATGTGAAGGGTGGGTGTCAGGAGGATGGAGCCAGGCTCTCCTCAGTGTGATCTAATGATATGACAAGAGGCAATTGTGTAAGCTGGAACATAGGAGGTTCCACATAAATATCAGAAGGAACTTCTTCATGATGAGGGTGACAGAGCACTGGAACGGACTACCCAGGGAGGTTGTGGAGTCTCCTTCACTGAAGATGTTTAAAATCTGCCTGGATATGTTCCTGTGCGACTTGGTATAGGTGATCCTGCTGTGCTGTGTCTTGGATTAGATGATCTTTTGAGGTCCCTTCCAATCCCTAATGTTCTGTGATTCTGTAATATAAAAAACAGTGTTTCCATTTGAAACTGTGTGCTGCATGGGCTTCAGAATTTACTTGTGTAATACAAAATAGGGCAGATATTTTCTTTATTAATAATATTTTTTAGCAAAATCTTCACTGTTCAGAATCAGCACTTGAGAGTAAATTTGAATAATGCATTCAGCATCTGTAAGCACAATGTTACTTAAATCACTGTGTAATGTTTTTCATAGAGTCTGGCTGAGAAGCTGCTGAAAAAAGAACAGGACTACACTCAGCTAGAAGACAAACACAATGAAGTATCTGTGAGTAAGAAGAATATGCAGGCAAGCTTCCACCAGAAGGACCTGGACTGCCAACAGCTTCAGGCAAAGCTGTCTGCATCTGAGGCTTCAATACAGAGATTACAGACAGAGCTTGGTGAGAAGGGGGAAGCAAGCCAGAAACTTAAAGAAGAGTTGTCCGAAGTAGAGACAAAGTACCAGCATCTCAAAGCAGAATGTAAACAGCTCCAGCAGCAGAGGGAAGAAAAAGAGCAGCATGGTCTACTACTCCAAAGTGAGCTCAGTCAGGTATGGTCCTTTAAACCATCTAGACCATTCTACTGGGACGGTTCCTTACACAATCCTATTAGAGTTTTTTTAACTGCATGCATATATTTATGGACGTGCATTTGCATTTCCTTATTGAAGGGGACTAACTAACCACTACTTGTATTTGCATAAATATAAAGCTGTCTGGTATTTGAATAAATACGAAGCATTCTTCCTAACAGTGCAGAAAATAAATGCAATCACCTTTTACGCTTAGAGAAGTAAAGAAAAGAACAGACAAAAAAAGAGGATGTGGTAAAAGTGCAGAAATTATTTGGTGTTTGTCTGTCATTATGTCTAAGTCATTTTAGTAGAGTCCTAGTTCTTTTTAAGGGCATGTGAGGATAGTTGTGGTCCCTGTGTCACAATCAAACTCAACAAGATCTACAGTTATAAATACCTTTCCATATTTTTATTCCTGGGAAGGCTAATGTAATACCTGTAGTACAATTCTACTTCTTCCAAAATGGAAAAATCTTACTAATTCTATTGTGTCTGAAACTCTTCCTAAAACTATCTTTATAATTTCAGTTTTGAAGATTAAGGTTGAGTAAGCGTAAAGGTTGAAGCTTATTTCTCATGTTCTGATTGGAATTTTTTTGTGCATTTGCATAGGGAAGACTTTAGCTGGTCTGAGACAGGTTTTACTATCCACTTTTTTTCTCTTACAGTGTTAAAGGAACTCTTTTATTGTAGAATTTTTTTGCCTTCCCCTTTTTGTAGATGCATTCCCTGAAATAAGGAAGGTATTGTCAAATGGCAGGGTAACCAAGACTATAGAGTTTCCATGACAAACGTGGTAATAGACAAATCTCAAGGAGTCAGCAAGGTTATTTATTCTGGTTCAGTGAGGTAGCTGAAGGTATAATGAATTCAGGTTATGAGAAAAAACCAAATTCATGTAGTGTATTAAAAGTAGTTTCACTTCTAGTAGCAGTTTTAATACTCTATAGAAAATTTGAGACAATTGAGCCTTCATTTTATGTTAGAACTGAACAATGCTTGATTTGTTTTAAAACTAAGTAGCTAATACAGTAGGGAATAGTTAGTATAAAAAACAGGAATAATGTGAAACTGTAGTATTGCTTGTTTTGTGTCTCTCCACAAACATCTTCTCTATGTTGCTGATAGCTATGAGAATACCTAGGGTGTATATACCTCCTGTTTATGTAGTGTTCTGCTGAGTCCAATGAGTAATGGAAGCAGGACTTCTGTATAACGTGGAGACATTATAATAATCATTATAATGAGACTGGTTGAATCAGTTTTATCTAGTGTCTTGGGGAGTAATATGTTATACTGGAGAAATGTTTGTGCATCCAGAATTGTGTCCAATCCTAAGATAGAAAAGATAATCTTTTTCTTAGCATGATGTATGTAATTTTAATCTATTACTAAAGCTTTATCAGTGAAGTTTTAAATTGAGTGTTTCTCAAGTTTCAGCCTTTTGTCAAGTCTGAAATAGATTAAGGTGCAAGCTGTCCATGTATAGTTTATCATGGAAGAACTTTGGCTTGGCAAAACTTTATGTATGTATTAATAGAATCATAGAATAATTAAGGTTGGAAGAGACCTTCGCAGTCTTCAAGTCCAACCATAAACCTAATGTCAGCATGCCCACTAAACTGTGTTTCCAAGTGCCAGATCCACATTTTTTTTCTCCCATCATTCTCCTGTCAGGGGAGGGGAGATAATTATATTAGTTACCTGTTTAGGAATCCTAACTTGGTAAAACTGCCTTAGTCTGCCTAAGCAACTTCTATGCAAGCTTCAGAAGCACAGCCAAGAGGTTAGGCTGAGATCTAGCTTCAGCCTGAAAGGGCATTTTCAAGAAGGATTTTTGGGCTCGGAAAGTGAAGGAGGAAGGTGAATAAAGTATTGCTGAGGGAATTCCTGTGAAAGGAAGTGGAAGCATTGCACATTCTCTCGTGATACCATTGAGAAGGAAAATGGTCTAAGCAAGACAACCTGAACAAGCTGCTGGATCTTGGGATGCGTTTTAGAACTGTGGTAAAGGGAGAGTGGAAGAAAAAAGCTCTTTGTGCATGGTATAAAATTAGAGCCAAGCAAAACCTTCTCTTTCTGTCTTTCCCACCAAAAATGAGTTAGGTTACTATTGTCATGAAAAGACTAAATTTCTAATATTTGTTCACATGAGTGATTCGGATGTTTTAGAATTTGGGTTGTGTAATAAAAGTGCTCTTTGTAATGGAAGGAAACTTCAGTGATAGTGTTGGTTCCAGTACAGTGCGAAGAGGTTAACATAAGAAAATACAGACTCTGTAATTGCTAAGGTAGATGCTGTTGTTGTTGAGAAAATGTGAATCTTCTTGACTGTATCTTTGGAAGTATTTAGAAATGATTTTTGTATTCCATAACATAATCCTTGTTTAATGAAAGTCAATCTTACAGTCCTTAAAAAATAGTTAATTGTGCCTCTAATGAAAGAGACTTCTGCAAAAGATTGTTTGCTAATTTTCCCCTTTCAAAATATTCTCTGGACATGGAAAGAATATTAACACATCCATGAGTAGCTGTAACAGTTACCTTGTTTGCACCCTCACTTTCTTAGATATTTTTCCTCCAGCACTTGTTTGTATTTTTAGTGAGGGGGAAAAAAGTTCACCCTTAAACCATATCGCTCAACACCACATCCAAGTGATCTTTCCAAAGAAAGGTTTAGGGATATAGAAGGAAGAACCTGGAGTTAAAAGGTGAATAGATCAAGGGTCTTGAACATAAATTCATAGCAAGATTCATTCACATTCTGATACCTGTAGAAAGCTCTTGCTGTGGTACAAGGCCTGACCCATTCGCTGTTTTTGCACTGAGCAGATAGTTCATTTATGTGTCCATTAAGGTGTTCATGCAGAAGTAGGCAGGAGGTAACCCAGGATCTGTAGAGGCGCTTTCAAACAGAAGAAAGGCTGATATTATGGAGAGAGATTTTTGTAACAGTGCATAGTAAAAGGCCATCCTTGCACTTTGAAGACGGTGCAGTACTACTTTTGATGACTATAAAAAAACTATGAGTCAGACTTATGCCCAGCTGAAAAGAGCACGTCCTCCTAGTTACTCTGCTGCCGGGGGGTGCCATGAAAGTTAGTGCATACACTGCATTCAATCTTCATGTGTCTTTTCTCTGCAAAGAATGAATGCCATTGATGTAGCCAGGTCAAGTTACAACTTACACTCTTACTAGTCTAGCAATGCAGAACAGTGTATTTTTGGAGCCAGCAGAGCAGGTTGAGGCATGGTGCTTCAGGCACTAGATCTACAGGACTGAGAGTGTGCGCTGTGTAAGATAAGACTACTCTTAAGCATCACTATTTTACATAATTGTATTTATGCCTTTGAATAAGGCATATGTTCTCTTCATGTTTCTGTTAAATCTTTAACTTCTGTAGACAAATGAGGATGTCTCAGTCCCTGCAACCAACTTTTTTGAATATTTGTTCCTGCTTGTACGGCTCATGCTGTTCTGTAACATGTTTTGTGTTTCTGAGCTGTATCATGTACATACATGACTTCAGGAGCTCATGTTGTTTTACTCTAGGTTATGGATCACAGAATCATAGAATTATTAAGGCTAGAAAAGACCTCTAAGTTCATGAAGTCCAGCCTATGCCCTAACATCATCATAACTTCTAGACCATGGCACCAAGTGCCACATCCAGTCTTTTCTTAAACACCTCCAGGGATGGTGATTCTATCACCTCCCTAGGCAGTCCATTCCAATGTATAACCTCCCTTTCCGTGATCAAGTGCTTTCTAACATCCAATGTAACCCTCTCTTGGTGCAGCTTCATGCCCTGCCCTCTTGTCCTATCACTAGTTGTCTGAGAGAAAAGCTCAACCCTCACCTGTCTGCAACTTCCCTTCAGGTAGTTATAGAGTGAAAAAGGTTCCCCCGAGTGTCCTCCAGGCTAAACAATGCAGCTCCCTCAGCCTCTCAAGACTTTCCTCTAGGTTCTTCACCAGCCTTGTTGCTCTCTTTACCTGCTCCAGCACCTCAACATCTTTCTTGAAGTGAGGGGCTCAGAATTGTACACAGTACTTGAGGGGAGGCCTCACCAGTGCCCAGTACAGGGGGAGAATTACATCCCTAGTTGTGTTGGCCACACTATTCCTGATACAAGCCAGGATGCCATTGGCCTTTTGTGCCACCTGGGCACACTGCTGACTCATGTTCAATGGACTGACAACCCGTACTCCCAGGTCCCTCTCTGCCAGGCTGCTCTCCAGCCACTCATCCCCCAGTCTGTAGCTGCAGGGGCTTATTGTGCCCAAAATGTGTGACCCTGCACTTGGCCTTGTTAAACCTCATCTTGTTGGCCTCTGCCCATTGACCCAGCCTGTCCAGATTCTCTGCAGCATCCTTCTGCCCTCCAGCCAATCCTAATGAAAACCTAGGTTTTGCACAAAGTGAGTTGACTAAATAGTGACTAAACGACCCAAAAAGTAGATGACTTTTTTTACTTTTGTAGTTACACAGTAAACTTCTAGAAACGGAGCGCCAGCTTGGGGAAGCGCATGGGCGGCTCAAGGAACAGAGGCAGCTCTCCAGTGAGAAACTGATGGACAAAGAACAGCACGTGGCTGATCTGCAATTAAAACTTTCTCGTGCTGAAGAGCAGGTAGGGGCTTTTATGCAAATGGTGGTTTGTTCTACTTCTGATTTTTAGCCTGTGCTTATAGTGATGTGGCAATTTATAGAGTCTATCCTTATGGGAATTCCATTTGACTAATACAGTTAAAGTCTTACAGTAAAATTTTCAGAATCAGAATAAATGCCACTTGTATTACAGGTTTTTATAAGGTTGAATGCTCGTTAGATGCTTGTATGTTTATGGTGCTTTACAGATGAACAAAATGTGCATTTGGCACTTAGGAACTCTGTCTAAGGATGTTATGAAAGAAAGATATGTTTGCAGATATTTTTGTGAGATAAAACCCCACATGAATAAGAAATGAACATAGCACAGTTAATAACAAGTATGGGATGGATGGGCAGAAAAGACTTGTTTTATTAATTTTTATTTGTGTTAATGAGCATCTTGTATATGTTGCCTGTATAGGGATTGGCCAAATATCTGAGTGGTATGTTGTCAAACATTAAAAGCTTTACTGTAGCTAATTTGCAAAGCCTTGACTACTGTAGAAGTGGAGAGACTGCTAAACTGAACTTGGTACTAAAACTGCTAATAATGATAATAATAGTATTGTTTTACAGGTATCTGTGTTATCAGTCATGTTACATCTTAACAAGTATTGGAAAAAAACTTACTAAAAATCTCTTGTGTTATTAGATTTTTGAGAGCTAAAATACATTTATGTCTGATAGTTGTTTTATGGTTCTTGTTCATGATACAGACTCTTACCCATTAATAGTAATCGATGCTTTGGTTAGATTGTGATTATTTAACTAGCATTACACACTTTTATTTTTATACCAGTTTTCAAACACTCCTGTTTAGTTTAAAGTCTTTTAACATCATAATGAGTATGAAGCACTACTGACTGACTCAGTGGTGCTTGTTCACTCATTAGTGTGGTCGGTTTGTTTCTTTGGCTTTGGTATTTATTTTTTTCAGCTAAAGGAAAAAGCAGCAAATTCCACAGAACTGCAGCATCAGTTAGAAAAGGCAAAACAGCAGCACCAGGAACAGCAGACACTTCAGCAAAATACAACAGCAAAACTACGAGAAGCCCAGGTACCATAGTCATGTATCTTCATGTGACGGTTTATTTTAGCATTTCATTACTTTAAATGTTTTCTATGTAGAAGTGACTTGTATGACTTACACTAGCTTCAATAAATTAGCTTGATATAGAACAGAATATACAGGAAGTGTTTAACAAATCTATCCAACGTTTATATGCATTAGGAGTAACTTCTACAGTCCTTTTAATTAAGGAAGCTATTATGTGATTTTCTAGAATGATTTGGAGCAAGTACTACGGCAAATTGGAGATAAGGACCAAAAAATTCAAAATCTTGAGGCCTTGCTGCAAAAAAGCAAGGATAACATCTCTCTGCTAGAAAAGGAAAGAGAAGACTTGTATGCAAAAATTCAAGCTGGTGAAGGAGAAACAGCAGTTCTCAACCAGCTACAAGAGAAAAACCATGCATTGCAAATACAGGTAAGAACTCAGAGGCTTGTTTCTGCTCATGTTCAGCACTTCATCCTGTTTCTTTTTTTCCCTGTTTCATCAGGTATGACACAGACCTTTTCTGTACCTTGCTGTTTCTTTGATACTTCCTTTAGAGGTCTTAAGATAAATTTCACAGGGATGGTGTTGTGGTGAGTTCCTTGTTTTCAGCATAGGAGAAGGAATAACTAGATGTTTTCTTTGTACATGTGCTAGTAATATGTGCTTACCAGTAACATTTGGGTAATACGCATGCTCATTTCTCTTATTTTAAAAACTACATTAATTCCTTTTTTCAACACCAAACTTCAGCTTAGCCTGCATCTGTTTCTCCTTAGTATTTAGTTTTGCTCACAGGAGTCAACACTGATGATTCCCTTTTGCTTCCATTTTGAGCTGGTAGCCTATTTAGAGTCTGGTATTGTGTACAGTATAGCTTTACAGTAATAGCTGAGAAAAAGAAATGTGATAGCGTTGAGTCTCAAAAGACATGATGAAACACAAATTCAAAAGATTTATTACTTCCTTGTACATACAATTCCAACCTTTTCCCATCCTTTTCTGTTTCTTATGTCTTCTTTTTTATTGGTTTTTTTTTTTTCACTGCAGGTAACTCAGCTGACAGAGAAGCTGAAGAATCAATCAGAAAGTCACAAGCAAGCTCAAGAGAATTTGCACGAGCAAGTGCAGGAGCAAAAGGCACATCTAAGAGCTGCTCAAGATCGTGTGCTTTCTCTGGAAACAAACATCACTGAACTAACTAGCCAGCTAAATGAAAGTAAAGAGAAAGTTTCACAACTTGATGTACAGGTAATGGAACTCTATCATGTCTGGGGAGGATAAATCCTACTTGTATTCTGTTCATAAAATGCACAGAGCCATTTGAGAAAAATTGCATGTTTCTGCTCAGAGGTGAAGCAGAATAAGGCAGATAAAAATGTGGAAAATGTAAATGTCAGCCATACATGGCAATTGGATTTTTCATGTTGGTGGTGGGTTTGCCCGTATTCTTGGCAGTTTCTGTGTTTGGGTTCATAACTGTGTTGGGAAAATCCATTCTCCAGCATCTCTTTGGATGATTAGGCAACTGAAACCTTGTACCTACCAGGCCTGAGTGAAAATATGACAAGTCACTAACATCTTGTTCCCTAGAAATTTCCTGTGCTGTTGTCTTTTGTCAAAAACGTAACAAAAGCTATAGGCCACCTTGCCGGCATTTTAATTTACTAAACAAGGAAATTCCCTAGTACGGATTCAGTGTGAACTCTTCTACTAATTACATTCAGCTATCCAAAAGAATGACTAATATTTGATCAGAAGCTTGCCAACAATTATGTTCGTGCATTGGTATGCTTGGAGCAGCTAGTACTGTTGTCAATGGATTAATACACTGCGATGTCTGTTGAATTAGTGTTACTTGGTTTCCAAACAGGCCTAGGAATACCAACTGATATGGCTTTGTAATGGACAATCTACGGACTGTTGCAACTGCTTTTTAAGGCAATGTGAGGTTCTTACAGTCTTCAGAGAAGCAGCATTTCCATTAGGGAGAAAAATAGTAAACCACTATAGCAGGTGACCCTAAACATTGCCTCTTGCATCAAGATCATTCATACCTGCCTTCTAAATTCTGCTTACTGGATATTTATTGTGAAAGTAGTGGGGTTGCTCCGTGACAGACAGATAAGAACAGAGAAAGATAATATGCATTCTGCTTTATTCTTTTTAAAATTTTAAAGGCACTCATATGTGCATGTAGTCTGAGGTTATCAAGCTAAACAGGAAGTTTATCCCATTGTTCTCAGTCTATTAGTAAAATTATTTTCCTAGAACGGAAGATGATTTGGACTAGTGGGTTGGATTTTTTAATTTATCTGTTGCTTAAAATCCTGATATTCTTCTAAATCTTTCAAATTTTTTTTTTTGAGGGAGCACATGACAACTAGTGAATTTACTATTAAAATTACTGATAAGTATAAAAAAAATTAAAATTAACTACAGTAAAGTACTTGCTTTAGTGAAATACAACTTGTCTTTCAGGTAAAAGCAAAGACTGAATTGCTACTTTCAGCGGAAGCCTCGAAAGCTGCACAGAGAGCAGATCTTCAGAATCATCTGGACACTGCCCAGCATGCCCTGCAAGATAAGCAACAGGTTGAACATAAAGTTTCTGTTACCTAAACAATTACTTAGAAACCTAAGAATATTGTGCTCACAAACTAAGTAAATATGTAAATGTTCATTTATGATACATACTCAGTAATAATCTGGATCAGATATATATTGCAGTATAAAGAATGTCATTGGGAATTCCCTTGCAATATGGTTCAGAATATTAACTGTCATACTGGGGTATAATTCAATTCTCGCTTTTATGTTATATATGAAAGATTATAGAATTCATTTGGTACAGACTGAAATCTCCTAACTCTCATTGCAAAGTCAGATGCACGTATTCAGAAATAATCACCTGTGATTTGCCAACTGAGACAAAAAATTGTGTTAATCCTACTGAAACTTCCCACTGACTGCTGAATCAAATTTTTGCATTGCTGGAATCAGTGCTGCTGTGTTGTTCATGGAGACATCCAGTAGATGCTGTCATAGCATCATTTTTAGTGTGAGAATATAACTAATTACTGTAAGCAGAAGACCTCTTTTCACAACTATGAAATGAATAATTAATAATTAAATGTCTTAGTTGGAGCCCAGTGAGTTTTAATGTAGCTTTTGTCATAGTGGTTGCAAGGTGAACGCATTAATTTCTTCTATAGAAATTATGTTGTTTTGTATTGAACCTAATGGTTTGAAATCGTCTCTCGTGTGTGGAGATCTGACTGTTTCCGAGGTATTTGCTTTTCTCTTCAGTGGTGCTTCATTTCATGAAGATGGCAAAATGTTTCTCTAAGATTTTGTAGTGTTACTTTCTAGTTACTGTAATCTTAATTGTAGGATCCAGTGGTTTTATTACCAACAATTCGTCTTCCATTTATACCTTCAAACACTTTTGTTAAGATTTAGCCCACAGCCCATAAAGTCTGAGAAGAATATTACTGGCAATTCATTTTACTTTTGTAACTTCAAACACTTCTGTTAAGTGTTCACCCACATTTTTTAAAGTTTGAGAGGAATATTGAGGATTTAAAGGAAATTTTGTCAGTTTAACAGAAAATTAGTCCATTTGTTTTCCCTCTCAATTTTCTGCCCCTATGAATAAAAGAGAAATGTTATTTTCCTTTTTAATTTGAACACATTAGAACATTTAAAACATATGTGATTTCAGTAATTTTTAGAGGTTATTAAAAAACTTAACCCACTTACTTTTGTTTTAACTCAGGAGTTAAATAAGGTCAGTGTTCAGCTGGATCAGGTTACAGCTAAGCTGAATGACAAGCAGGAATACTGTGCTCAGCTGGAAGCCAACCTTAAAGAGTACAAAGAGAAATGTCTTTATTTAGAACAGAAGACTGAAGAGCTAGAGGGACAGCTTAAGGTTTGTATTGGACACAATGTCTGAGCTTACAGAAACTGATATTCTTTGCTATTTGGTAGTATGTGATGAAAGCTCAAATTACTGGGGAAGGATTAAAACTATGCCACTTGGGAGGGTTTTCATTTTCACTGGTGTTTCCGGATCCAGCCTTTAATCCTGTTCTCCTCTTCATACATGGTAGTGTATGATACTAAGAAGACAGGCTTAAGACATTGCCACTGCACTGTCATTTTCCTGTATGTGTGCTTCTACCAACCTCTTTGCTACCTGGAAAGTGCTGTGAGGGAGAACAGGAATATTTCTTGAAACTAGTCTTCAACTGTATACATTTCACAGGTGGTACCAGGGAGTATGTGTTACATTGGCTAGCCCAAGTTAATGCCTGTCTCATTTAATTTGTTTCTAAAGCCTTTCAGTAGGCTTCTACAGAGGCTTTTCATCAAGACTTTTCCTCCAACATGATTTTGAGTGTTACATTCCATTTCTGGAATCAGTTTTAAAGTATACACAATTCTGGCAGAACGTTTGCGGACCTTTTTGGTGCTTTGGAATACTAATGTTTTCAGTTAAGGGTATGAATTAGTCCTCATGCTTGAAAGCTTTTAAATTTGGGCTTTAAACTTTGTTCAATACTTGTTAAGCATTCTTGGTGGTCAAAATTCACAATAGATAAGCCAATATGATACATGACTCTTCAGAGCAACGCATTATTTTGTGCTCTCATCTCTCTCATCTTTTTCACACTAAGTTATTTTTCTGCTTGCTTTAATTCATGTTTTTATTTGTCACCCTTTTGCTAAAGTTTCCCAAGTAACCAACAGACACAAATGCTCGGGAAGAATTCAGTGCTTGACTGCAGAAGATTTTATGAGTTTCTGGTAGCTGAAGTGTGAAACTGAGCAGGGTTGTCGATCTGTCAACAGGAATGCAATTATCTCTAAAGTCTCAGTGTCACGACCATTCTTGGGGATTACTCCAGTTGAGTGTACGGTATTTAAACAGAAAAATGAAAACAAAAATAGTAAACAGAAAGTCCTCAGGAACTTTTGTAAAGAAACTTGGCCATTTTGTTTTACGGCCACTGCATGAAAGCGGAAGTGCTGGTAAAACTCTCAGCAGTGCCCGTTTGTTGAAGGCATTCAGTGTTCTTGAACAAGTACCTGCTAAAAACAAAACAAAACAGGCAAGTGTAGGATTTCCTTACAGCTGTATTTCATGTCTTCGTGTTTGTTGTAAAGACTGGTAGATTTCTTGGGATATGTAAATCAGTAGTCATTTGAAACGGCTGAAACTACTCGGTTGTGGCTGGGAACCTGACCCCAGAGCTGAGCATTGTGTATGGACTTTTTTGTGCAGGTGTTTTGCGTAGGCTCTTTAAAGATTTTTTAACTGTTACTTTGCAGTAAAATGGCTTCATCATCTTCAGTTTAATGAGCATTTGTATGTGTTAGAAAATAGTCTGGTTCTGGAGGAGCAGGAGATTTGCAGGAACTAAGTAACAAAAGGTATACAGCAAACTAATGAAATAGGTGGATGATGTGTGAGAATTGACTGCTTCTTGGACTTTGAACAGTAAATGTGGCTCACAGACTAGATGACTTCTGCTTTTATTGTATTGTGACGACTCTAACATTTTTCTATCTCAGAAACTTGAGGCTGACATTCTTGATGCTAAAGCAAGCAAAGAACAAACTCTTCAGGAACTACAGCAGCAACGACAGCAGTCTACAGAATTAGACCTTCGAACAGCAGAACTGAGTAAACAGCTTGAAGCAGCAAGAGAAGCGTATGCATCTCCTCTATTGTAGTCCTTTGCAAAGCAGACATGAAACTAGAGTAGTTTGAACTTAAGTTTAAGTTTTGTTCTTCTCTCTTGTGATTTCTTAAAATCACAGATAAACAGTTTTGTCATAGTTTTATCCCACCTGTATTCTTCTATTGTATGTGTCATGCAGACTCTATTGGCCATGGTGTCTCGTGTATCACTGAATGCTATGATTCAACACTCTTCTTCAGTGTATTCACTGTGCTTGCTGTCACCTAAATATCTGAACAGTTTGATGTTGTGAGGTCTCTGTAATATCTTAGTAATATTTTTCAAAGGCAAATTTGCCAATTTTGCATAAGCAGCAAAGGGGTAATTTTGTTGAGAAAATTCTATCTTGGAGTAGCTTGCAGGGTTGCTGGTGTGTTTTCTGTGGATAGAAAGAGGACATCCATGCTCTAGATGAAAAAAAAAATGCTTTCAAGTTGTTTTACAGTTAATATATTAAATAACAGAAGTTTCAAGATACAAAACTTGTGAAGAATACACTTAATACTATTTTACTCCTTGTATTTGCAGGATGTCTAATGCTAAGTTGGATTTGCAGAAGAAATCTGAGGCCCTTGAACAAGCGAAACAACAAATTTCAAAGCAGGAGGAGGAAAAGGCCACCTTGAAACAAAACCTGGAGAAATCAAATCAAGATACAAGTAAACAACTTCAAGAATTAGATTGTAAACTGCAAGCAGCAACATCAGAGCTACAACGTGTAAAATTAGAGAAGGATACTCTATCAAAGGACCTTACGGCAACCAAAGACAAGCTCTCAAAAAGTTCTGAATCCTTCAATAAAAGAAAGGAGGAATTAGAAAAAGAAATACAAAAGGGAAAAGCAGCTTTGGCAGAAATGGTTAGTAGTTTCTTTCATTAGACATTAAGTTTAGTGTATTTGTACTCTGATAAAATGTTTCTGCTTTCTGTCTGAAAACAGAGTGCATACAAAGACAAGGCATAGAAATTAATTGCCTTAAGGCAAAGCACATTGTGATTTTTAGTATTTCATACATGTATCCTACCTTAAATTTTTATCTGGATGTTTACAGTAGTAAACATCAGTCATATTACATAACAAGATCCCTTTCTTCTGCTGCATGATGAGGAAAATACATACAGACACATGGTGAAACGATTTTATGGGAAACATCCCCTTCATTTTTAAAAGTACATCAGCCTTATTATAACAGCACAGTTATAAAGCTGCCACCATGTTAAAGATTACATTATTTTTCTGAGGCCACTTTAGTTTTCTTTCTGGAGGTTTTGAAGATTGCGTACTACAGGCAGAGTAACATCATCTGTCAGTTGAGAAGATGCCTAGCTTAAGGCTTGACCAGAGTATTGTTCATGTTCAGCAAGGTCTCACAAGTGGCAGGATAACAAGTGATTGTCTACCAGAAAACTTATTATGGTGAAGAAAGAGAACTCTCACTAGTCTTAAAACACACCTTTTCTTCCCTCCTTTTCATTGTTGCTAACGTGAATGGTCACAATATGAATACATATTTTAGAGATTTTCTTATACAGATGTTCTGACACTCCTGCCTCAGACAGGGTAGAGGTGTCTTTCTCATTCCCTTATCTTAATGTCACCATTTCCCAGAACACATTCACAGCTGCTTTTATTCGGATCTAAAAAAAAAATTCTGCTCCTAGTTAAAAATAGAATTTTTTCCTTTACCTGTTTAAGATAAGTCTTTTTGTTTGCTTTCCTTAGTTACTGTGGTTTAAATATTTGTTTCTCCTAAAAATGTGAAGGATTTTGTCCCCAATTTAGACTTCAAGATAGCAGTCCAGATTCTGCTTCTAATTCTGTAGTCATTTGGAAGCTCGCCACTGTCTTTAGTGCTTAGCCTTTGGGCATAAAATGTAGTTGTATTTATCTGCAAGTCGCAGCAAACGTACTTGTTCGTCACTTATAGAACATCAAGAAATTTTGGGCCCTGAGGAAACTGATGACCCTACTGCTTCCCACAAGAAAGAGGAGGGCTGCCAACAGTAGCTTCAATCAAGAAAAATATTCCTAATTAGAAAAACTGTTTGGCACATGGCGGTGGTTTTTAGTACAGGGTATGAACTGTTTTCAGCTTAGATTTACTACTGTTAAAGTTTTGAAAAGGTTTGAGCTAAAATTGTGTCTTCAATTGAGAAGGAAATCTTTGTCAGGGAAAAGGAAAGCATCATTTTTCATGGCTTTGTAGATCCCGCAAAAATGCCAGGTACTTGGTCTTAGCTCACATGAATCTTTCCTTGTCTTGTGGGTTTTTTTTTTTTTAGGAAAAATCTTGCCAAGAAGTAAAACACCAGCTCCAGGTACAAACAGAATCTGTAGCTAAAGAAAGGAATGAATTGAAAAACTCACTGGAAAAAAAAGAGGGGGTAAGCTGTCGATTTAGTTTCAAAAAATCTAGAAACCAGTAATGTATAAAAAAATTCTGTTTCAGTCTGATATGCTGAGACTGATAAGAAATAAAGAGGTTGCAGTTCTCAAATTAGAGCACTGAAATAAAGTGATACTAAAAGTTTACTGCAAACTTTCTGTACCCCACATACTGTAATGGGGGATTTTTGTTCATTGGGTTTTTTTCATTAGTGAAGCAGTTACTTGGTATTAGCATGTCCTACTTTTTTCATACTTTCATGCAGTAAAAGTTGTTATATTACATTCTTAGATCTGTTTCAGTCTCAGGGCCAATCAGGCCCCATCTAGTTGCTGGAACATTTTCAGATGTCGTTGAAGGATTTGGTTGCTTGTGTGAACTTTTGTAAATCACCTGTCTGTGACTGTGTAAGGACCAAATGTACTTCTTTGTTAAAGATGAGCATTCCAACTTGGAATAACAGACTCTTTTAAAATGGAATGATAGCTGGCCAGTGTTCAACCACCTAGCAAAAGGTAGCAGCAGTGGCACGGTGAGAAGGCTAGGTTCTGGATACAAGAAATAACAGTAGCATAACTGGAGTCTGTTTTTGCAAATAATCTGTGTCTCTTTATGAAAATGTGAGTGGGCATACTAGATCACAAGAAAGGTATACTTTGGTCTCTGTCAGAAGAAAGTAGCAGATGCCTAGAGAAGAGTAGAGTAGGGCAACCTTCAGATTCCTAAATCAAGGGATTATCTCCAACTTCTAGCAATCTTTGCAAACTAATATCCTGAATCAATATCTTCAGATTGAACAGCTTTAAACTGTTTTTCATCCATGAAACTGATGTTTGAATAATGTACTTGATCACCCACACAATTCAATAGACAGTTCACATACTACAGTATGTACAGTTATTGAAATTAAAATTATATGCAGTTATTTAATATGTTTGAATATAGATTTCTAAGCAGTTGTCAATAGAACTTGATTCAGCACGAGCACAAGTACTGGAAATACAGGGTCTTCTGAAGGAGAAAGAAAAAAGTGAACAACATCTCCAGGGAAAGCTGAGAGAGATAAAAGAGTCTTTCGAGCAGAAGAAAAAGCATGGGGAGACACTGCAAGCTGAATTAAAAACTGCTCTTTTAGAAAAGGTAAGACTGACCTCTCTTACTCCTTTAAGAAAATTAATGAAAATGTCTCTGATAAATACTGCAGCTTTTATGTCAATATCTCTGTGTGAAATAGCTGTTTGCTCTAGTCTTGTTTGAAAAGATAAGGCCAGGATGTGGAAACAAGGTCTTTGGATACTGATAGAGATAAAAACAACAATAATAAACTAGAAAGAGCCAGTGCATTCGGTAGGAATTTAGTTTAAATAAAGTGATAAAAATGGCTAGATCGAATGTGGTTATTTTGCCTCAGGAGCATACTGTGAGACAAGAGCTGCCATCTTCCTGCAAAGCACAATTGTTTGAGAATATTTTAGGCAAACTCTGTGGTGTTTTGAAATGTCCGTGCAGTTTTAAAGCAAGTCTTCTCTTATTATACCAAAAGAATTTATCTGAGTGACAGTATGAAACTCACAAACCATATTGGAAAGAGTTCAAGTGTCTTGTACTTTATGGAGTGTTGTATTGCTTGCCATGACTCTTAAATGTTGCTCCAGTTTTGGCTGCTCAATGCTACATGATCATGTTTGTGCTTTAGTCAGTCTGTGGAAACTTTGGGGCTTGGAAACATGTTTTAGATTTTTGATGTTTGGTCTTAATGTGTTTTATTTATTCTTTTGTGATGGATCCAATTTTATTGTTAAATTAGTTGCAGACTATTAATGTAAAATCATTAGATTACTGAACTGCTATTTCATAAGCGGAAAAAAATTTCTCATCTTGCCATAGAAATGCAGTTTGCTGAAGTGATTAAGCTTACTTTAAGCTGTAATTGAAACTTCCTATGTTTATGTTTCAGGCAGAATTGGAGAATAAACTGCAACAGCAGTCTATTTTGTCAGCACAGGAGCTTAAAGCAGAGAAAGTCAAACTAGCAGACTTGCAGAAGACCCACGAAAAACAGAAGGAAAACATGGAGAAACTGCAGCTGGATCTTTATGGGAAGGAGTCTGAGCTGCTGGCAACCAGGCAAGACCTTAAGGTACTTGGGAATTTTAATGTCATGTATGATTAGTAGATCTGTTTATATCCATTTTGAAGACCAAGAAAGAGTGCAAGAACTGTACAGGTGGAAAACACTTTTCTGCTATGTATAGGATTTAGTGGTGTTCAGTCCCTTCTCCTGGAACGAAGGACATTCTGAAACATCAAGCAATAGTCTCTGCCAGTTTACCTGTAACACCCTTACATTTGTACAGCAGCAAAGTGAAAGATGACTGATTTTTGTATTCTTTTAGGAGTTAATTTTCCTTGTTGATTTTTCCTGTTACCTGTTGTAGCTTTTAACTAATTCAAACAACGTAGCTGATTAGGACAAAGCCTCTGCCAGCTTGTGAGTAACCACTAACTTCTAGACTATTTAACTAGGATTATAGCTGTCAGACTTTTCCCATGTACTTGCCCCTTCTGATTCTTCCTGGCTGATTACTAAATGATCTTTTGAGGTCCCTTCCAATCCCTAATGTTCTGTGATTCTGTGATTATAGACAGAGATGTCAAACTAATAGAAAAAATAGGTGTAGGAGCCTGCCAGGAATCAGAATTGTTGGAGCTGGAAGTGACCTCTAGAGATCATCTAGTACAACCCTACTGCTAAAGCAGGGTCACACAGAGCACATTATACAGGACTGCATCCAGGTGGATTTTGGGTATCTCCAGAACAGGAGGCTTCTTGAAGTTTTTTGTTACTCCTAAATTCAATTGATCTGATTTGGTGGTATTACAGTGTAGTGCCTTCAAAGAGGGAAGTTGGGAGTTGAGTCAGTCAGCAAAGATGCTTTTTTCCTTCTTTTCTGTGCCTTGCCTTTGCCAGTGCTAAGCCAATGCTCTAGTTAGTCCCAGGACATGCTGTGCTGCAGAGACTGGCTGTTTACTGGCAGGATATGTAGTTTTGACACTTCACTTGAGATGAATCCCACGGCAGTTTTGTTTGTGTCTGCCTGACACTGTTGTTCTAGGTTGTTCTAAAGTTTATGGAGAGAAATAGGCACTTGGGGAGGGGCTGATTGTGTGATGTTTTGGATGTCACTTTCTGTTTGCTTTTCTTTATAAAGGACCCTTTGGTGACTGCTTAGATTTCATCACTCCCTTTCACCCGTTCCAGTAAGACCTTGCAGTCCTATCACTGAAATCATTAAAGGTTTTGTGGCCATTTCAGAGAAGTCCATGTGAGCTGTGGAGCCCTACTGTAGTTAACAAGCAGTCGTGGTTTAAGCATGCTCTTTCTTACTGTTAGACAGTTAATGCACTGAGGTAATTTCTTGCAATGGATTCAGGCCAATGTTTGGTATTGCAATGATGAGTAAAAGTATTGGATGTGGTCAGTAATTGGTTTTTTTTTAATTTGATACAGTTTTCATTTAAGTATTGCTTGTTGCAAAAATAGATCTGCGTAAGTATTATTAAACAGCTTGAAGCCCTCTAGTCCTAGCAAGTATAAAATAGGGCCGTAGATGTCCCACATGCTTTTAAACCTGAGTGGGGATGGTAGCGAGAGAGAGAACATATTTCTCACATGCAAAAAGGGTAAAATAAGGTGATGGCAATGGGAAAACAAGGTGAGCAGTCAGGTACCTTGATTTTTTTTTATGTCAGTCTCTGTGTAGCCTAAGGAGCCTGAGAAAGATTTGGATCCTCACTACTGAAGTGATGTACCAACTTGGAGGCTGTTTGTTCTATTAAAAAAATACACATAATGAAAAAATAAATAAATTAGGAGGTCTGCTTGCCACCGCTCTTTTTGGTAAAGTGTAGAGGGAAAAGATGGGGACCTGATCTTTAATCATGGATGTGCTGCTTCATTGCAGTGATATCTTAAAGAACCAGTCATTATGTGTCTTAGAAGACCATAAATTAAAAAATGCATTTGAAAAACCTCAGCAGGATAATGTTAGTCTTGAGAGCTGAGAATCAGAATGCCACTCAGAAGACTTTTATGTTAGAGTTTTCACAGTCAGATTCACAGTCAGTTGTTTGGAAGTTACTTAATAAAAGTAGATCCTGTAAGATGTGTGTTTTGATTCAAGTGTGGAACTGATGCTGATGGATGGGGCTGGGTTTCAGATTGGTCTGGATCTAACTAGCAGGAAGTAGCAGATGTTTTTAAAACTCGCGTCTAAGGTGAGCCCTTGGTACTTTCAGTGCAGGATTTTTAGCAGACATCCTTGCATCTCAGTTAGAAGATGAGCTTTATCCAGAACAGTCAACGACCACGCCCTGTGGTGAGATCCTAGCAGTGCTAGGTTTTCTTTCCACACAAGGTAAAAGTTAAGTAGTCTCACGGGATGTATGTAGCTCTGCGGTAGTGCTGAGGCCAGTGGCATGGAGGCGGGTGGAGTCCCTGACAGGGGATGGAGGGAGCTGGACTGTACGCCGAGCTCCATCTGCTGGCATCTGCTCGGAATGTCATTGCTGGGATCGTTGGCTCGTCTCCGGCTGGGAGACTGAGGTGTGTGCTTGTAAGAGCTGTAGATTTTGTTAAAAAATAGTTAAAACAGAACAAGAACATTACTAAATATTTTTGTATATGTATATACTCATGCATATGAACGTATTTTTATACCCATATAAAACATTTGTTTGTAATGGAAAATGGATTTTTTCATATAGAAGAGTTAGGACTGTTATTTTTTTGCCTTGATCTTGAGTTAGTGCAAACATGCTTTGAGTGAATCCTGCCCTCCTGAGCTCTGCCAAGTAGCGTTCAGTTTTGGCATTTGTACTTTTTGTAGTCAGTCCTAGTTTCCTCTGTGTTCTCAGAAGAATGTTTCTTTGCCTCCAATATTGGAATTGCTGTCCTTGTGTCTTCACTGGATGTTCTGGGACAACATTCCTGCTGCCAAACCTCAGATCTCAAAGTCAGGAGCCTAAGCTGACTACAGTCAGCCTAACCCTTCTACTTGGGAAGTGGTGAGAGATCAGGTTAGCATCTGTGAATAATTCAATCTCTTCTTGTGGACTGGGATCAAGGAGGATACAGACTAAAATGCTCATTTACGCACCTGGCTTTAGGTGGAATGAATCCAGGTTCTAATACTCAGCTAGGACCGGTTCTGCTGTTGGCACTATGATTTGCACCACAGTCACCTATGTTGTAGTGAATCACTGTTCTTATATTATATAGAAGAGATGAAGTATCTTCTTATATTTTATTTATTTATTTAAACTCTGTTCCAGTTATAGAATCATAGAATGTGTTGGGCTGAAAGGGACCATCCTAGCAGCTGTTTTTAATTACAAAAACTAGTGCAGATTGGCATCTTTTGGTCTATACCTTTTCCTTGTGTTTGGTTTTCCCTGTCATCCTAAAGTGCAGTCTCATGGCTTATTGAGAGAACACCTGTAATATTCTGGGAGCAATTGGAAAACTGAATGGTAGTTAAATAAAGGTATATGGCATCAGATTTTTTTTTTTTTTTGAGAAGTGATTCTTTGTTAAAGACATGAAATCCTCATCAGTCTTAAAAAATCAGACTGAATTATGGTCTCAGTGGTGGCTGAGCCAGGAGCAAGGATAATAACTGTAATATTTAATGGATCATTTTGAAATGATGCTGTGAGGGATTTTTGAGCAAAGCCAAAAAAAAGGCATAATTAGATAAGAGGTTGATTTACTGTTAAAATTCTATTGAATGGTTTCCAAGTTAATGGAAGTAGCGTCATTATTAACTATAGCACAATTAAGAGGCACTTGTATCTGTAAGCTATGGTATGCTAAATCATATGCAAAATTCCAAGTCTCCTGTATTGCAAACTACTGAATTATAGAAGTGTTTGTACATAATACAGTATTGAGTAGGCTGAACATTGGCTCCCCTTAGAAGAGCATCATCCTGTGCTAACAAAATGGGTGTAAACACATTTATTCTACTGAAAATGAAACTGAATAAAAGCTATGGCTTCATGGTGCTTCTTTCTTCTGCAGAGGCTACTAGGTTTTCCTGTGAAGATGTTGTATGATGATGCTACATCCTTTATCAATTAGAAAAATGTAGTATGCCACCGGCCACAGTAATGCAAAAAGGGATAATTTTGCTGTCTGAAAATTCTACTCTGTTGGAAACTTGAAACTTCAAAAGTACCTCTTATTTTACTTAAAAAAAAAAAATTTCTAAGTTAACACCTTGCAAAGCATTAAGTAATAAACTCTAATAGCCTAGAAAGCAAATAAAACGAGTCATCTGCAAATCAGGTTTAAAAGCCTGTGTTAACTTCTTATGAGCCACTAGGGTCACTGAAAATGTTATTGAATCAGCACTGTTCCATCACTGGTGTTTCAAATGATGTCTGACTCTAAAAGCAAAATGCTTTAGACATTACAAGCGAGTATTAGGAGACATCACTAATAATTTGGTTTTAGTTCAACATGGGAGTGACTAAAGCATATGGATAGTTAGGTGAAGTCAAAAATTGTACTTATTGTTTCTTTTAAAACCACTAACCTTCAACAGGAGGTTTGATTAGGATTTAAGAGAGCTTAAAAATAATATAGTTTATCCTGAAAGAATGTAAATCTTTATTAGAATAGTAAAGATAATAAACTTATTACTGATAATAAAGCTTCTCACCTCACATTCTATGCCTTAACTTAAAAAAAAAACCCTCTGTAAATTAATAATTTTTGGTGGGAGTAGGGTACTTTTCTTTCTCACTGGTTCTTTGTGAAGAAACGTGCTTCTCAGGAGAGCTGGTGCTTGCCCATGCAAAGGCTAAAAAAAAATAGTCTCCAGAATAATTAAAGAAGAACCCCAAAATTTGACTTTACTGTCAGCAACAAGAATGAGCCTCGGGTGCATGTTTTAGGTTGTTTCTTGGGTTTTATGACCTGTAGGAGAGATAAATCCAAAGTTTTATTTATAGGGGAGAGTTGGATGCTAGTTCACTTATAATCTGCAGTCTATTTTGAATGGAAGTTGAAATTGTGTTTAAACTGCTTATGCAGCTGGGACAAATGTTTTGTCCTGGTATTTGCATTTTTCAAAAACTCTGCAGTTGTTCTAGCACTAGCTTCATTCGGTCATTGGTAAAAAACAGCATTGAATAACTTCTGAAATCTTCACAGCATAGCTTTGCCTACTCTTCAGAGTTGCCTACACTTACAGAGCAGTTGATTTTTCCAGAGAATAGAATAGATTTGTGTGAGCAAATTCGAGTTTATTCCCTTTTCATTGGTCACCTTTCATTCTCTGCCCTTTTGTTTGTGTTCACCTTTACTCTGCACAAGGATGCAAGCTGGAATATGTACAGTAAGGTATTGATGCTAGAAATGGTATTAGGGTGGTTCTTTTCACTTAGGGTAACCTCATAAGCCAGAAGTTCGTGTAACTGCTTTGTCAACATTTGAAGCTAAATGTTGCGTGCTAGATAATGACTTTTTCATGTTGAAGATGTTTAAGTGTCTGTTGAGTATCTGGAGCTCTTAGACTGACATTTGTCATTACACTTTGTCATTAGTCCACAGAAGAAAAACTTGCTCTAGCTCAAGAAGAGTTAGTTTCCAGCAGAAACCGACTTGCTAGCAGTAATCAGCAGATTCAGGAACTGAAGAAAGCAAAGTCTACTCTGGAGCAGGACGCATCAAAGAAGGAACAGCAGCTGGGTGAGAAGACCAAAATGTTACAGGATCTTCAGAATGACAAGGTGAATGCCTCTGTCTTTTGAAATCTTCACACAGATACATCCATCCCATCTGTGCAGTCAACTTTTATTAATTTCTGTTACATATCCAAACAAGGGGTATTTTGAGGGCAAGGCTTTGTGGCAGTGCAGAGTGGCATTTGCTGTAAAGTCTTCTAATAGACAGTTGATGTAAATTTCATTTGAAATAGGCTGTTAATTTGTTTTAAGTGGCTATTCAGGTGGAAAAATGTTATTACTTTTAAAATCTAGAACGGCAAACGTGCTGCTAATTGTTCACACCACAAACCATGGGTAGACATATGTGGCAGTTGTTTCCCCTATTTACAAAGTTTCCAAGTAGGTTTTGGGCCCTAGATGTTTTATTTGTTTGGTTGGGGTGTTTTTATTTTGTGAACTTGGAAGAAGTAACTTTTCTAGCACTTTCTATTTCTTTTAAAGATTTTGAAAGAAAAAGACTTGGCTAATGAAAAATGTAAAACCACAGAGCTCCAGGAAATAAGGACTAGACTTGAAAAAGAAAGTGCCAAGCTGGGTGAAGAGCTTAGAGCCTGCAAGCAAGAATTTGAGAAGGTATGTTGAGACAAACTGGGTCTTCATGTGGTTGGTTATCTAATAAGAATATGTGCCTACTCAGTAGATGTTATCTGGAATGACTTTGCAAAGATGGTTGCTGTAAATTACCAATATCACAGGTAAGGGAATCCAAGCTCAGATTTCATTGAGCTGTTCCTGAGCAATGCTGACTTGATTAGTGATATTTCTGAGCACAGTCCCCAGTGTTCTTGGCTGGAAGGACCACATAACTTGTCTTAGCTCCAGGATGGGTTTTATGTCCTGATTTTTCTTCTGTTCCACTGTAGACTCACAGTGCCTACCCTTGCTTGGCTGTTCTTAAGTGCAAAAAAGATGTCCAAGTTTCATGAATGTGAAGTTTCCCAGATATTCTAGGCACATCTGGTACTTCTCAAGGATGTGTGGTAGTTGAAACTCCCTTGACATGGTGTGGTTTCTTAAAATGTCTTAAAAAGTCACAGTTGCAAAAGAAACAATGTCAGGAGCCTCATAAAAGACTGTCTTCCAAAATCGTAACAATCAAATGAGCACTCAAAAGAGTAAAAGTTTGGAGGCTTTAATGAAACAATTTTTAGTCTTCAGTAAAACAAATTATTTCTTGCCACATTCTATGTATTTAGTTTTTTAGTCTTTGTAGAAACAAACACTCCTGAAAGGCCACGGCTTGTGGTTTCTGTATTATACTCCTAGTAGTTACATTTGCATCTGTTAAGCACAGGGTGTAAGTTGCTGCCTAAGTATAAATGAAGGTATTATCCCTATATGCTAATAGAAAAAGAGTAATGAGGTATTTTATGAGTTTCAGATGTTCTTTTGTTTTCCAGTGTTTAGAACATGGTCTCTTACTTTTAGGTAGAAGCCTGTACTTCATTTCTGTCTAGTAATCTATGCCCAGTATTGGCTTTCATTTTGGGGAATGGTTATTGTAATTCTTGTCATTTGAAAATCTGAGTTCTAAAGAAGAAAATTTAGGAAACTGTATCTAAAATGTGTGCACACCAGTGGCAGCTTAATACTAATCTCTCAATCTTCCTACAAGCAATCGGAGTAAAACAGATAGAGTTTCCTAAAGGCTTATATTGTTTCCCATCTCGTACCATTCTCCATCTGTATCTATACACATCTGTAGGGCATACCCTTGTCTTCAGGTGATGCCCTCTTGCTGTCTTTGGTTTTAATTTGTAATATGAATTATGATTTGTGGAACATGGACAATCCCTATTAGTCTGTTAATACCTCCAAGCTTGGCTGCATAATTTTAAGGAAAATTACTCGTCTCAGTTTAACTGGCACTTCCACTTCAGGATTTTTTATGTTATGGAAGAACAAAAAAACCTAATATTTAAGAAACTAATGTTTAAGACCATATGTATAATTGTAATATCTTAAAACATAGAGTAATTATTTATATATAAGAAACTTGCTTTGTTCCATTAGTGTGGTTTTTAATAATTTTTTTAATAATGAATGTTCATAGTATTTAAATTTAAAATATTTGTTCATGAAAATCACGGATACTTTGTGCAGTAAAATTATGCTTTCTTCCAGAAATAAAGAATTATTACTGTCCTCTCCTTAGACAGAATTAGACTAATTTTGAATTAAATATTTTTACACTTGCATTGTTGCTACTTTAACTTTGAACTCGGTTTCCTAACAGGAGGTGACAAATCTCAAGGATGCAAAACAGCTGTTGATTCAACAAAAATTAGAGCTGCAAGGCAAAATAGATAATATGAATTCAGCTCTGGAACAAGAGAAGAAAACCCATCAAGCTGTCAAAGATCAGCTGAAAAAGAGAGAAGAAGAGCTGAAGAAAGAATGTACTGAAATTGAAGCTAAACTGGTTCGTATTTTAAAGAGTAATAGACTGTCATTTTGTGAACATGCCATTGGGCTCTTTCAGGAACAGACAGGAAGCAAATAGTTGACTTCAGTTTCACATTACATTAATTTTTAAATTATATTGTTAGAAATCTTTAGTAGTGTATGAAAATTGAGTGGGATAACAGCCTTGTCTAATAGATTTTCTTGATTAAAAGTCGTGATTCTAGTACAGTAGGATTTTTTGCCTCAATGAAACGTAGGTAGCAGGGAAAGGGTACTTGGAAAGTTGTTTTTCATTGTTGCATTGCTTTCTTAGCACACAGAGAAAAAAGAGAAGGAAGAAGAAAACCGGAAACATGAGGAGAAGGAGACCAAGCTTACTATGCAGGTCACAGCTCTGAATGAAAACCTGGCTACCATGAAGAAGGAATGGCAAAGCAGTCAGAGGCGAGTGAGTGAACTGGAGAAACAGACGGATGATTTACGAGGGGACATCGCTGTCTTGGAGGCAACAGTGCAAAATAATCAGGATGAGAGAAGAGCACTGCTGGAGAGGTAAGCTGTAGTCATGCTGATGTGGAAGCATGGTTTGGGAACTGGATAGCCTCACACTGATTACTTGTTCTGGTTGAGTCAAGGTTCTGTATGTAGGCTTTAATTAAAGTGCTTGGGCTGTGGGTGCAGCTTCCAGAATGCAAACTTCTGCACACCAAGGGGTACTGGGAACAATCTGTGCTCTTTATGGGCTTTGACAGGATGACCATCTTGTAGAAAATTAGGCAGGCTTATCAAAGTTGAGTGAGACCCTCTTCCTCTGGCAATCCCTTGCCATGCCATGCTGAACTCATCCAATAGCTGTTTATGGCTTGGCAGAAAGACGCCCTTTGAAATTTGACTTTCAACAGTTAGCTGAATTTCTGCTGATGGGAGATGGCCTTGCTAAAAGAGAAATGCTTCTTTTCTGCTCAGTTGTATGACCCGATCTGCTGCAGCTGGTTTATAAGAGTCTCCTGTTTCACAGGGGTATTCATTGGGGCTTGCTGTTGATGGGCTGCATTCAGTACTGTGTCTGGTTTTTTGGGAGTAACTCCAGGTATTAATAAGCCTCAGATATTTGAGAGCAATGCCATATAATCTTAAACTGATTGTAACAAAAGAGCATTTTTCCAGTGGAAGCATCCAAGAACTTTTCACAGCAAGAGCGTTTTTGGCTGGGTTTTATGAGAGGAACTACTTAGACGAGACAACCTGCCTAAAGGAGGTAGTGTGCGTTGCCTCATAGCTTTCAGCCGACTAGTTTCTATTCTGCTTTTCCTCAGGTGTATAAAAAGTGAAGGAGAAATTGAAAAGCTTCAAGCCAAACTTGTAGAAATGAAGAAAAAGCTGGACAACACTACTGCTGCAATGCAGGAACTCGGCCGGGAAAACCAGTCATTACAGGTATCATTTGATTTGAAGCAATTTGACCTGTTGATTCCCTGCATAGGAACTTTTTAAAATTTTGTCAGCTTGGTGGTGAGTTACCTTTCCTGAGTAATGTGAGCTTGTGGTGTGCAAGTGCCATAGGGCTGTCCATGGGTTCATGGCAGCGTTGGTGCTTTTATACTGCACTGAGTAGTATGCCTCATGAAAACAGAGGAAATTAGTAGGAATTAGACATGCTAAAAACTCCCTGCTTTTTTTATATCGTCTATACAGATCAAACACACCCAAGCTCTCAACAGGAAGTGGGCAGAAGACAATGAGGTACAGAATTGTATGGCCTGTGGAAAAGGCTTTTCGGTGACTGTGAGAAGGGTAGGTGTGTTTTACTGTGTGTCTGTACAGGATTCTTTTCCTTTTGTTTTCAAACTTCTAGATGGGATACAAACTTAAGAAAATGGCCTTAATAGCTATGTGGTGCTTGGCAATCTCAGAATATCGTTATTACTTGCAATGCCTTAAGGATTAAAGTTTGTGGAGCTTATTCGTGATTCCTTTGCCATTTTAGCATCATCAGTTTATGAACAGTGTTAAAATAGTTCGGTCCCCTAAGCAAGCAAGCAAAATTACACTGTTGCAAGCGTATTTACAATCAACTTACTTATAACCAGTCTGCACTGGATGTACAGGTATAAAAGGATCCCGGGAACTACAGGCCTGTCAGCCTGACCTCAGTGCCAGGGAAACTGATGGAGCAGATTATCTTGAGGGCAATAACTGCGCACCTGAGGGATGCCCAGGGGCTCAGGTCCAGTCAACATGGATTCAGGAAGGGC
>JAOXOE010000001.1:30552834-30571082 GCA_028565055.1 Phoeniculus purpureus | reverse complement strand
ACTATTTAAAAATTCGAACTAATTTCCGAAACACGAGAGCTGGCTTGAGATGATAATGATCTCTAGTATGGATCAATGCTCTGTCACTGATGTTCAGCATGTGTTTCTTCTCTTTTACAGCATCACTGTAGACAATGTGGAAATATCTTCTGTGCTGAGTGCTCAGCAAAGAATGCCTTAACTCCTTCTTCTAAGAAGCCTGTTCGAGTCTGTGATACTTGCTTTAATGACTTGCAAGGATAACTGGCTGTCGTGAGTGACAAAGAAATGTTACACTAAAATTTATAATTTCTGTTGATGCACTTCGTTCAGCACTCAGACTACTATTCAGTTTGGACAATGATTGTAACACTTGGCAAAATTTAGTATATTTTAAAATGTTTATTGATACCAAGTAAAACTATTGTATTTTTTGTGAGACATGGGCTCAGATCATCCATAGCTTATTGCCACTTATCCTGGAAAGAGCTTCTATGTCTAGATTAGAAAAACCCAGTTATTTGTAAATAAAGTTTAAACAGAGGAGTAACAATGTATTTTTTTATCTTTTATTTTTTTGTTCAAGAGAAATAGCATTTATGTGATATTGCAGTTTATTCTTGTTTCCTTAAAGGAAAAAGGAAGATGCAAAAACTTGTGAGGACTATATGTGTCAAACATTCGTAAAAGCATAACTAATTGTTGCACTTGATTGAAATTTGATCGATGTTCTTTATAACCCCTTGTGATTCTGTTTTCAGTCTTTCTGGTTCTTGGACTTTTCTCTCTGAAATTCAAGCTCCACAGTGAGGGTAGCAGCTGGACTTGACTTGAACTCAGTTTTATTTGCCCACTTAGTACTTCTAATATCAGCACTCGAGTCTTTATCCAACTGTGGTGAGTCTTTATCCAACTGCAGCGCTTGGACACTGGAGCATTCTCACACATACTGTATGGCATAGTGTGCGTGCACATGTGTTTCTGAGAGAGAGTAGGTGTGATCAACCGATGAGGTAAAGCTCAGCTAGCACTACTGTAGGATACATTACGGTATTGCATCCTGTATTGATTGATTGTACTTTTAAAAATTTAACTGATGGATTTTAATATTCCAGGAATATTTTAATCCAGAAATACATGTATGTGGATTTTAAAAAGCAATCAAACACTGGTAGTAGCCTGTAGTGCATCTCTCACCTTGCCTATACGCAGAAGCTCTGAGAGGTCCTTGTGTTCTGTAAGTGACACTCAGACCTTCCACATTGGGTATCCTACTGAAAAAAAAGTCTTTCCTGAGACTCCTGCAGTTTATCAGATCTTTTTCTTCAGTCCGTTTCCTAAGCTTTTGGTGAGAGAAGCTTAACTCCTGCTACACCTAACAAACCCGTTGTCCATCTGACCCATATTACAAGGAAGGTATTCCATACTATTTATATGACTTTGTTTGCTTAGAATGGTGGTGGGAATGTCCTGCTCTACAGGTTTAATTACAAGCCAAACAGCTCTAAATAAGAGGCCAAAATACATGTCTTAGATATTTGTTAATATTTTCATTCTGTACTTGCTACAGAAATCTCATGTAGAGTTCATGCAGTCCAAACCTTTTTGTTGTTGTGATTTTGTTTACACCTGATTTTTCTTGTTTCAAATTTTTCTTTCCCTTGTATCTGGTATTTTAAACCCATTAAGTTTATTTCTTCTAAGCAGGGGTTATGGTTATGGACCCTTTGTCTTAAATACCCTAATAAATACACCACACCCCCAGGCCTTCTGTGTCTTCTAAAATTTTGCCAGCTGTTCAGAGGAAAGAGCTGTGTCCTGAATTCCTCTTACTTTTTGCTTGAGGTAAGGAATCAAATTCTGTCACAATAATGGAAGCTTAGCCATTGTTAGGCAGGTTCACTTGCTTTTATCTACTGACAGCTCTATATGTGAGTGAAGGAAGAATCTCTTTTGTGAAAAATGTCAGTCTGGATTAACGCTCAAGTGAAAAAGCTTCATAATCCCTCTTCTCCAGAAGCAGTGAACTGTATGTTTCACATTCTTTCTTAGGTTGCCCGGCTAGTTCTACATTTGCAGCCTCAAGGAGTCTTCCTCAAGGAGTTTTCTTAAAATTATTTCCCAAAAGCCAGCTGAATTGCATTACTGATTCTCCTCACTGTAAAATGGTTTGCGATACATCCGTGGTTTATGTGAAATACTGACCTGCTTCTCTGGTTCAAACTTGAGAGCTGCCATCTGAAAAGAAACAATTGCAACAATTCCATATGAACAGGGCCTCTGGATTTGCATAAATATTTTGAACAGAAAATACAAAAAGCCTCTGCCTCTGGGAATTTATTTTCTACTTATTTATTTGTTGAGAGAATATAAAGAATTCTTTGTCTGACACATGACTTCAGAAATGTGGGAAAGGTAAAGATGTCATGGTCCAGCCTAGGTGTGGTGTGCTCTGCCCCGTTGTGTAATACATGTAGCCTTGTGCTGCTCTCAGGGTGAAGGACAGCCACATGGAGAAGGAGGGAGTTTGAAAGTGAAGAGAATCCTTCCATAATGGTGCAGGGACAAAACACATGAGATGGAAGAAGATGGAAATCTTCCAGGGAAATGACTAAGGATTCACTTGTTTTCAGGCATTTTGCTTCTGAATGGAAATGTGTGAAAGCTGAGTAGAGAGCTCTGCTGTAAAGAAGAAATGGTGCAATCTCTAGTAGGATTGTTCTTAAGAATACCTTTGTAAAAGGCGAGCAGTCACCTCACTCAGCTGGCTGCTGCAGCAGTGTAGTTGGTTGACCACATATCAGACCTTGGTCTGGAGGTCCTCAGTTTCAGAGGCAAAACCAGGTCAAAGGTTGCTTTTTGCTGACCAGTTTATATGACCAGCTTTTCAAGGGGATGAAGATGCTTTTCAAATGCACATTTGTAGAAGGAGTGGTTGTTAAAGTCTTGAGGAAAATTGATGGGGTAGAAGTTTCATGCTTGAGTTTTGAGTCTGCAGCAATAGATCAGGGTTTCTCCAACTTCTAGCTGGAATAAATTTATGACTCCATTGCTAAATCTTGTGCTCCTCCTTTTGTGCTTTTGATTCTTAGTGCTGATCTGTGTTGACAAGCTCATGGTATAATAGACCCTATGAAACTCTTGGCCTCACTGCCAGTTTGGAAGTTGTGCTCAAGCGCAGTAAATGGCCTGTGAGATACATAAATCGCTTGAAGACTGACTTTTTGATGGGCATGTTATCACTAGGAATTTGGGTTTCTGTTGCACTGCTTTAAAATAAGAGTAAGTAAAAATTAGCATGGTAACTTCTACCATGCTGAGATAAAGTATTCTAGATTAAATAGGGTAATGCACTGATGTTTCAGACTGCAAACACAGGAACAGACGAAAAAGTTAATATAATGGCAGAAGAGACAAGAGCCTTGGAACTGGAGGATGCGTATTGACGTGATGTAATATCCTCCAGCAAGAACCATGTTGCTCTGTTTCATTGAGGAGAGCTCTTTACAGAGAAGGAGGAGGAAATAATGGTAAAACCAGTGCTCTACCAGTAGGCATGTGAGAGCCTTAAGCTGCCTTTGATTAGTAGTTTTACCATGGCATAACGAATGGGATATTGATGCGTGGAGGTTTGTTCCTGAAACTTGCCGCTCCATCCACATTCGTAATTGCTGGGGAAGAAGAACATGAGACCAGGTGCTGAGTGGGCCAAGGCAAGCTACGCAGGCAGTAAAAGGTGTGTAAAGGATTTTTTGTTATGGATGGAGAGAGATAATCTTTAACTTCCTGCAGACATCCCCTCTCTTCCCAGTGAAACAGACATAGTCCTCTGAGTCATTGCCCTCAGAACACCAAATCTTACCATTCTACTCCAGCCTTATGACAGCAACACATACTCCATCATTCTGTCCTGCCACCCCTCTGGAGGCAGGTAGCACTGCAGAGGTCAGTAATGGGCTTTTGATCTTAGATGGCTGTGTTTCCCTGTTATTTCTTCTTCCCATTTATTCTTTCCCTCCAGCAATCTTCCCCTTTGTGCAAAGGTTGAACAAAGAGGATAAAATTAATGAGTCACAGTAGGGAAAGTTGCTCTCTACAGACGAAGAGACAAAAGGAATTTTCTGCTGCGGCTTCCAACAGAGGCATGAGGTTTAGAGAGGTCTCATTTTTTCAGCTGGCTTCACTCTCTGAAACAAGAACCCGAGGCTCTAGGGTACAGTGTGGGCTTTTTCCTCTGTTTTTGGAAGGCATCAAGTAACCAAGTTGCCATGGAGTGTGGAGCACTAGGTACACTAGAACAACGAGTAACTATTTTTGTTGCGTTTGGGGCCATTAGGTTTATTTGTGTAATCCTCCCTGGAAAAGCCTTCTTAGTGAAGCAAGAAGGGATCTGGGAGCAGCAGCATGAAGTAATGTTGCTGTGTCTGTAATACATTAGCAAGAACAATTGAGTCTCTCATGCTTAGATGTAAGAGAAGTGACACTGCTAAAGAAAGGGACCTGGAAAACTCAAGTACTCGGTTGTTAAATGTCAGTTAAATGTGAAGGGGGAACAAATGCTTGTTGCAAAACTTTAAAAATTTATGGCCAGTACTCAGTGGCAGACAGAAAACTGCTGGAACTTAAGTTCAAACAGAATATAAACTGTGCCAATAAGAATGATTCCATGGTTTGAGTGTGTTGAAACTGATAAATTACTCCTCCAAGTACCACCCCTCCCACTCTGGTGTTCCTGAAGGACTAGGAAACAACACTGTCATTTGCACTGCGCACTTTTTGCTGTCTAACAGTATAATCTCCAGTAAGCGGAATGGCCTCATTTGCGTTGCATGTGTTAGCCGTAATCAACGGGCAGACGGTTTATCTTCTGCTGTACTTCTCACCATAGTACACTTGGCCCCTTGCTATGTAAGGAGAGTTGCGCTCATCCTTGTTCCGTACCAGACGTGCTGTTGTCATCTGAGAGCACACATAACAACAGAAAGTGTGTAGTCACGCACACGTTGGTTTTGTAGATCTTATTTTTAAGATTATAACATGAGAAAACATGAATTTTATCCAATTAGTTTTTGAAGGTGTGACCTCAGCATTTCCTGTAGGATGAGTTAAAGTTGTCCAACCACAGCCTCTCCAAAAGCACTCAATGTTGTACTTTTCAAACCCAGAAATAATTGGGTAGTAATGTTAGAAAGTCTCATTTTTGGGGGATTGTGTTAGTTGTCTCTTTTTTTTTAAGGGGCACTGACTAAAGACATTTGCATCTTTAGACAGAACATTAGATACCACTTAAGACCAAAGTAGTGAATAAGATGGGTACTAGTTAATGTAATAAACTTGGTCTTTTGTCTGTAGCTCACCACATACTATGCACTCACTGTGCAGCAGATACAGGGATATCTGCTCCTTTGAAGATTACTGAAGCCCTGCTAACCCTTTTGGATCAACAATAGTATGAAAGCAGAAGCGTGGTAGACATGTTTTTGAATTTTTCTTCCCCCTATGACCTAAACTAAACCCAAATTCGTCCCTATTTCCTGCATTTATTGGGTAAAGAGGGCTGGGAAAGTGTTCATTGTTCTATCTCAACAGGGCAGTGCTGGCAGGTCCAGCCTCCTGCTGTCTGCTCTATGGCAGAGTTCTCCGATCTATCACGCTAAAGCTTGACTCCTGGCACAGAAGGGATATTTGAAATAATGTCTCGCTGGGCTAGCAAATACCAGAACATTTTATAGTAATGTGTCCAAAATGCTGCTTGTATAGGATTTGTCCCTTTTTTAAAGGAAATACACCAAAAAATCACAAAACCCCACGATTTTATGCTGTTACATAAGATTTCATTTAAACTACCTCTCAGCACGAAAATTCAAACGTTGGGTAAGTTCGTTAAGGTTTGCTCACTGTCATGTTATGTGAGAGTTATACTGAATGCCAAAATCACTCAAGTTTATCACCAAAAAGGAAATAGGTTGTGGTTTGTTTTTTTTTAAATGTTTGGTAGTATCCAATAGTTTCAAGTTAGTGTAAACTCTGTTGGTATTCATTTGACTTCTGTAGTTTCAACCTTGTAAACTCTAGCTGCTGGACAGGAAATAAATCATAGCCACAAGCTTGCAGAATTACGGTCCGCTGGGTAAAAACAATTTTGTGTGCAGATGTGTCCTTTGGCCATGGATAACCTTGTTCACCAAACGTACCCTTGATTTAGTCCTTTTTTTTTTCTTCACTGCTTCAGACGTGAGCCTGATGAATGGTACTCCGTGACGGATGCGTGCCACAAATTACGTTGTCCTCTTTTTCTGGAGTTTAACCATTGTGTTAACGCGGGCGTGAATGCTGCGTGCACGACTTCACTTCTGTACAAAGTTGTGTAAGATACCAATGGAGAGAGTTTTAAGTTCTTACCCAGTGTTTAGAGGTAATGCGTTATCCTAGTCTTATGTTGCAGTTTTACCTAGAGAGCACTGCCCTTCTTTTAAACTGGATCATACCGTCTTGGTAGGTGTAGAGAGAGATTTTTTTTTTTTAATGGTTGGTTTGTTTGTTTGTTTTTTGCATGAGTGTGTTTTGATTTGGTTTCTTTTCAACTGAATTTTGATTCTCTTCAGTTCTGTTTTCAGTGTTCTTGTTTACTCCTTGTGACCATGTAGCTGTGCCTTACATTGTGAAAGAATTTAGTCCAGCGTGCACTCTGATTCCTAAACTCTGCCATTTGCAAGGCAGCTGTGGCTTTGGATGAGAAGGCGACACCATGCATCAACCGGTTCTGTAGAAACGACGACGAAATGTTACTGAAATGTCATTTTTGTTTTCTAACCTGTTTAAGGAATGATTAATGACAATAAAAAAATTAATAAATTAGAACTTTCTGATAGACTAGTTCTGTTACTCAAAACTACCTTGCCCTACTTGGGACAGCAAAGCTACTTTGAAATGGGGATATGTCATTTTACAAGTGAACTGTTGGGAAGACACATGTCAAAGAACAAGCTAAACACTCCCGTTTCTTAGACTTAATGGAGAGCTCCAACAAAACCTTTCATGTTCCTGAGGAGGCAGCAATGATGACTGGTTTTCAAATCTGTATTAGTTTTTCCATTCCCAGCAACTGCATGAGGCTGCTGGGTGTCCCACATTCCGTTCAAGTCCTGCCACTGGCTGCAGCATTCACACATCGCTTTCAGTGCAGTCGGACAACTGGCATAACAGGGAGAGTCAGAAGCATCGCTTTAGATCTCCAGACTAACAAAGAACTTGCTTGTCAGATGGAAACCTTTCATGGTGGAGCTGTGTTTCACAGGTGATGAACATGTGACAAAGCCACTGTTGAATTGTGGGGGCATTCACAAAACCACATGTGTAGCTATTGAAGCAGATCTTCCTTGGAGCTCTCTGTAGGCAGTGAAGAAAGATGGAGAGGCCTTTGAAAAGCAGTTGGAGTTGGGAGGTTAATTTCTGCTTCAGCTGCTTGCTGAGGTGTTTTTCTCTCCAGACCACAGAAGAGCCTCTTGAGCTCAAGTCTCTCTAAAGACAGCCCATGTGTCAATACCTCCTTCCTCCAGGAAATACTGAGTCTCTGGGACTACTTAGTTGTCTGGTAAACTGAGCAGACCTGGCTTAAGGTCATCTTGGCAAAAATACACAGAAATGCAAAACACCCTCTTGCTTCTGCCTTTGCACAAAGCACAGAGCTTAGTCTGTCAGCTGTGACTTTTCCAGACTCGAAAAATCTTTCTGCCCCACCAGCACTGGTTTCAAGACACTGAGGTTCTGGTGAGACAGTAAGGCCGGAAGGAGAAGGGTGTGACACTTTGCAGCTGAGCTTTGGGATCAGGGGGATTGAGTACAGCCATATGTAAGCCAAGTTGTGGCTAAGTGGTTGCAGCTTGCTTGGTGTTTTGGAGCAGATCTGCTGTTTTCACTGTTCTCTTCTCCTGCCTTACACATTGACTGCTTACCATGGAGCCTGAGTGGCTCTTCCTTTCCCAGGAAGCAGTGACAGAACTGCCCATCACAGGCACAAAGGGAAGAGCAGAAGTGTAGATTGCTTCTGAAGGGTGAGGAAACCAGGTAAAGAAACACATATCTACAGTCTCCAGGCTGTGGTTTGTAGGTACAGTGCAAATGGATAAATGTACCACCACCCCTTCATGGGTGCGGAGAAGATTGGTGGCAGCACTTGAACTCACAACTAATTTGATTGGAGTAGAGGTGAGTGTGAAGTGAGCGCTGACTTCCCTGTGGATAATGCGAACTGGAGTGGCACAAGTAGCCACAATCTAACCACCGCAGTCCTTCTCTGTGTGGCTGCTTTGTTCAGTTGCTGGTGAAGTCATATTCTGTGGGCTAGATTTTCTGCTGAGGGAAACTAGCTGAGTTGGAGAAAACCAACAGGGTCACTAAGAATGGCTTTAGGGAAGTCTCCCTTTCTCTTTTGATTGTGGCTAATCTCAAGGGATCAAGCTAAGGCTACCCTGGTGAGACCATCCTCTCTCTGTGATAGTAACCTGCAGGAGTGTGGTGGCAAGCCGTTTCAGGTTGTTCTGAGTCTCTTCCATACCTCAAAAAGAGGGAGAAGTAAAGTCGTTAAATGGGCACACTTCTGTCCCTTCTGATGTGGGACAGCAGTGAAGTCCGGGATGGTTTAATGCAAAAGGAGCACTCAAGCGTGCAAAGCCGACTTGAGAAAAGCTGCAGTGGGTGTAAACTGCGTAATAAACTGCTGTTAATGAAGTGGTAAAAAACCTCAGGTAATAAAAAATCCCCATAAAGCAGGACGTTGTTCACTTTTTTTGTCTTTCTTTTTACACATTCTGTAGGATCTCCAGTTTAACTGAATTTCATACGTGATTATGGCCTTTCTTAAAGAAACTTAATCTCATTTTAAAAATTAGTGGGGAGTCAACACAATAGGTGCTTTAGCAATCTGCCTCCACAAGTCTACGTTAGTGCAAAAAGCATCTAGTGATACAGTCAGCAGATGGAGAGCTATCAGGAGCTGTAGCTACGTAATTATAATGTAATTAAGTTTGTTAATGCAGTTTGAATGATCTTGGACTAGCCCACCTAGACTATTCCAATGAATTAATTCTTTTTACAAACATGGGGTTTTTTTCCACAGATGTGCTTTTTCAGAAAAGCCAAAGCTGTATGAAAGCTTCCCAGGATGGGAAGAACCTTCTCCTAGCTGAAGCAAAGTTCCATCTAAGAACGACAAAGTGAGTGCATGGCTCATTTTCCCCCTCCAGTTTGTTCCTTAATCCTCGCTTCAGGCTAGTCAAGTGGGAAATCTGTTGGCTTCAGACACTTAAGGCTTGCGGGCAGAAATAACTGCGTGATCACCCCACAGTCACCGGCTCTGTCGATGCTCTCCTGACGTTATTGAACTTTGGAGGATTCAGACGGAAAGCAGAAAGCGGCGCGTTCCTTGCTTTCGTGGTGTGTGGTGTAACTGGAGACTGCCTTTTCTATCTGTGACACCCACGTCTTCTGTAACAAGAAAAAGGACTTTGTAAACCAAGGCGATCTAAGCGCTGATTCAGATACATAAACACCCAGAGTCTCTAGTTCCGTTTGGCCTTTCTTCAGGCCCATGCTCATAATTCTTGAAGTGAATATGAATTACTTCAGAACTGAGACTCTCGGAGTTGCTCAGGCCACTACATGCTACTGGGGTCTGTGCTGGGGCCAGTGAAGGTTACCTTTTTGGTTGGAAGGTAGGATTGTAATGCTCTGTTGGCTTGTAACGATGAAGTGTGCTGCAGACTATTTCACTCATTTTTGTGTAGTGTTTATTAGTTTAATGCTGTCCCTGCAGTTTGGGCTTCCTGTTCTTCCAACTACGGTAGCCCCAGAGCTATCAGCATCACAAGTCCCTCCAAGATCTGTCATGTGCTACCATGTATTTCAGTTTCAGCATTGTGCCAGCAGCATTCAGCTGATGCTCTGCTGTCATCAAGGTATGAGGGCAGGGGGTGATGGCTGCAAAGATGGTTTTAAAATATGTAACTGCCTTCTCTCTGTGCTAGTGCAGATGGTCTGGGTCACAGAAGCTGAGTTGTATCTGAATTGCTGTCTTTAGATGTTTCAAAGTAGTTGGCAGCAATACAAACTTGAAATATAGCTGTGCTTCTCCCACCCCTCACCAGTCCTTACCAGTATCAGTCTTATCCAAGTCATCTTAACTTTCTGCCTTGCAGAATCGTGTCAGCTAAACCCATGAGCTCATCTTGGCTAGGAAAGTTTTTTTAAAAAACCAATATTGATAGTGGAGAGACTGGACTTCTTGGGAGCAGGGATAAGGTGTTTCACTACAAGCGGTGCTGGAGACTCTGCCTTTTCTAGGGCTCTGAGTGCTCAAAGTCAACAAAATACTGAAATGCTACCACATCCAACTGAAAAGAACCTTTCACTGCAGAGTTTTCTCCTGTGATAAACTGGACTTGCAAGACTGAGAACAGGGTAGCTACCTCATGGGAAGGCAGCTTTGGAAGGTAAAGGTAGTATTCCAGTAACAGGGGAGGGTAATGACCTCTTGAGTAGATAGTTACAGTAGATACCTACTCCAGGTACCAAGTGATGACTTGCAAATGAAAACAACTCAGTCATTGCTATTCCCTGAAAGAGCCTTTTGACTGTGATAAAGAACTAGTGTTAGTGGTAGTCAAATTTCTGCACGTTGGGCACTAGAGCATGATGTTCTGCTTACAGGAAAACACACTTCAGTGAAGGTCCTACCTCATTTTCAGATGTTTCCTACAGCACTGCTACTAGAAATGTGATGCGGTGTGACAATGAGATGGGTAAGTTTATGTAACAGTGGGGTGAATCATACCATCTGCCCAACCTGAAATCACAGGAGGTGTCTCATGCATAGACGAGTGTGACGCGGTTTTCTGAACGGACTACTACTGCATGTGCGTTGGGTGGGGGGGTGAGGTGTCTTGGTGTTGACCTCCCTGTAGGGTCTGGCCATCTTCATTTCTGTGACACAAGAAACTGCTTTTTTAATTTTGTTTTTTGTTTAGTGAGCAGACATGCTGATGTTGTTCAACAAGAATATGACCTGCTGTCGACCCTGGTGTAGACCTGGTACACGTTCAGCTGCACACAGTCTGTAGCAGATGTGTGAGCTGGAGCGCCGGGGTGTTGTTTTGGTTTGGTTTTGGACAAATGCCACAACTGTCACAGATTCTTAGCACAGCGTGGATGCTTTTAGGCTGAGATCCTGAGGCTGATTCCCTAAAGGGAAAGTGTGGTTGTGTAGTTACAGAGGAAATAAAAAAAACCCCAATGTGCTACTAACCTTGGCAGTCTCTGTCTGAGCCTGCAGCAAGAAGACTGCAATGCACTGACGATACCTGTTTTCATGCTGTATTAGGAAGGCATTTCGCAGGCTGGAGACTGTGGAAGAAATCAGGAGAAATTATGTAAATTCCCTTGTGAAGCTGTCAGTGCGATTTTGTATTACGTGGCCTGATTTTGACTGGAGACATGATATAAGCAGCCAACTTTTCTGATTCTTAATAGCGCTGATAAGGGCAGGGGTTTGTCGTGTGGGGAGCTTGCCTTTGTTCCATTTTTAATTTACCATTGTGGAGCTCTGATGCTTTTCAGTCCAGCTGAGGATCATTAAAAGAAATTTCTGTTCAAAGTAGACTAAAAATCAAAACTTAAAGAGAAATACCCCATTTTTATTAAATTTCAAGCAGGTCCATATGATGGTTACTACATAGGGAAGTGGCTGCACTTGAGCTGAAGGTGGTTTGAGTCCTCCCTGGGGTGTCCGCCTGAGCCAGTGCTGCTGCCCAGGTGCCCCATGTCAGCTTTGGCAGCAATGTCTTGCAGGGCTGGGAATGTGACTGGCAGCGGTCTTGTTCCTGCCAAACTTACACAAAAGAAGTGAACTGGTAACAGCAGTGTCTCCCGGGTCCTGCAGGTGACTTTGAGCATCATGGAGCAGGTTTCCCTGCAAGGGGACAAATCGCCACGAGTACTGGGTGTCTGGAATGAAAGTCTGCTGTGAATCAAGCCTGGGGAAAGAAGAGTCGTGGAAAGCCTCTTCAGGTAGCCAAAATCCCGCAGCAGACAGCAAGTGGCTTGGGTGGCCTGGTAGTAGCAGGGAGTCGGGCAACCTGCTGCAATGCTCTGGATGGATGTGGCATTTCTCTTTTCAGCTGGATTTGACATTGGTGTAAATGAAGTGACAGCAAGCATGCTGTAGGGTTGCCTTCTTGTAAGAGCCCTTGCTAACCAGATCGCTGCTCCTGAACTCACGCAGCCGGGAGGACAGTGTAGATAGATGTTGAGCTGCCAAGACAAGGCAGCGTTTCATGAGTCTACTGCAGCTGATGTATATTTTTGATAACCTTCTCTAGTTCATGGAGCTGCTTCTGAAGCCTTGCTATGTAGAATGTCCTGCTGTGGTGTAATACCTACTGTCTGAGCATTTCCAAGTGCTCTACTGTCAGACCTCAAACTGTTTCTAGAAGATAAAATGTCCTATAATTCTAATTTTATAGAACAGGAAAGCGAAGCGCAGACTGGTTAAATTATTGCACCAAATCAGTTAGCAGAAACTTTTGGCAGTAGAGGTAGTGTGCTTCAGAACTCAGGCCCTCTGTCTCTCTGTGGTCAGTGGTAAATATGACTTTGCTATCCTAAAAATGAATTTTTATGGGCAGTGCTTGGCAGCAGCCTCTCAATAAAATTTTCTAAAAGAATTTCTGCAGCTGCAAATTACCTGTTTTTGATGCAGTGACATGCCACTGGGTCTGGCTCTTCCGAACGTAGCGTGAAGCATCATTAATAAAGCAGTAATGAGCAATTGCAAAGACTAAATCCAGAGTGGAATGTTAAAAGGAAAGCAATTTCCTAATCAGAAAGCATATTGCTGCTTATGTCTTCAGAGATGGATTCCTGGATGAATTATACTTCCATGCAAAATTACATCTCTTGAACAAAGTCCTGTCATCCACAGGCAGTTCTCCGTTAGGGTATCTCCCCAGTGTTACGAGATCGCTATTATAGCGCTTACGCCTCCACTGATACGTGGCAGGCTCCGGGTTAGAGTTACCCTGTGTGATTATCAGCCTCCTGCTTGCTGCCAAAAGGGTGTTTTGTGGTACTGAAATATTCTTTTTCCTAGTCTTTTTACATTTCCTACCAGAGTGAGATCAACTCTCAGCAAACTAAAGGATGCAAAAGCACTAGCTAGATCCAGAAACAGGGTTTTATTTCCTTACAGCTACACAGCCACCGACGCAATGAGTTGAGGTGGTATTTATGATGCTCGAATGCACGTGGGCACATACCTGTGATCTGGATGGGGTCAACATTTTTCAGTATCAGTCTGTCTAGCGGAATGGGCTGGTCTAGAACTGTGCAAAATCCTCCTTCTCTTATGAAGGACTGCAGATCAGGAGCGAGGGAAGGACAGACAGGGATTGAGCTGGTGTCTGAGCCCCCGTATTTCTGAGAACAGAAAATAGAGTTGGTTAGCTGGTTATCTGCCTTCTGTTCATGAATTACAGGCACTAAACATCCCTAAATCACGTGTTTTCTCTTAACAAAGGTACTCAGATGCTTATTTGCCTGAGGAACCTCAGAAAAAAATCGCTGGTCCCTGGAGTTCTCTGCAAGGTCACATCTTGTAGAAGAAAATCACAATGGAAGCACAATACATGTCCACAGCAAGAAAACAGGCAGTCTGAGGTCTTAAAAGATTTTTCCCCTCCTTCCTCCTTACCCAACAGTTTTAGTAGCAAGACTCCTCTGTTCTTTGGCAGATTTCCTCAACTTCCCTCTCCTGCTTGCAGAACATACAGTTAGTGGGGTTCCAGATGCACCGCAGCCCCTCAGAGAAGGTTCACCCACAATGTGTGTCTGGTGACCTTCAGAGAGACTTGTCTGTGGGCACCAAGGCCCCTTGAATCCCTGCTCCCTTCATTCCGTACCATGCTGCTCTTATATCTTCTTCTGACTTCTTATACCACCTTCTTCTCACTGCATGCCTTCTCTATCTCCTACAAAGCCACACTAGGTTTTGCTTAAAAAAAAAACCCCAAGAAGTATTTAAATCAGACACGAGCTTCTTGAGATGTAGCACAGCTCCACTTAGTCTTAATTTATATCATCTCCTTAAACTTAATTAGCTGGATATACTCCCATACTGAAGGCTTAGGAATTGCAGGTTGTGTCTTTTTTTGGTGGCTGAACGCAGATATTTATCTGTAGAAGTCTCTCTATTGCATCTTTCATCAACAAAGAAATACCGTAAGAAGAGTCATATCTCTGTTTTCAACTTGGGGAAATCAAGGCAAAAGCAGGCATGGACAAAAGGCTGTGCTGGAACTAAGAATAATGCCAAGCTCGCATCTAGTTTAGCATTTCCCTCTTCCCTTACTTCTTTCCAACAGTTCTGATATCTCTGGGGTAAAAATTCTGGATTGAGTCGTGATGGGAGTGTTAGAAAACTTCTTACAACTTGTACAAGAAACTTTTCTGAGCTTTATTCTGCCACATCAGAATAACAACGGGACAATATTGTGGTCTTGTGATGTAAATTCTGCCTTTTGTAGTACTCCTGGAACAGCCTAGAAGCAGGGTGTTCAGTCAGTGCTATGGTTTGCTGTTAGCTAAGGAAGCATCACCTACCCTCCACTTTAGTCGCCCTGCATTTTTATCTTTAGACCAATCTTCCAACAGGCATTCAAAATGTTTACGAAGCTACAAATACAACAGCCGTGAGTGTCTCTAGCCATTGTTACCTTTTTGTTACGTTTAGTTTTGGTAATTAACAGGAAATCGTTGAATAGGAAGAGGTAGACATCAAGGACTCTCGTGCTTTCTGAGGAGGAAAAGAAAAGGATCCAGTTGGTGGGGCGATCGTTTTAAGGAGTAGCTGCTCCTAAGGTGAGGCACATCTGTGGATCACTGCATCACAGAAAATGCTTTTCTCAAAAAGCCCTGGTTTCCAACACTGAGCACAACTGCTCATCCCCTAGACTTCACTTTCCAATACAGTGCTTAAAAAGATCACGCCTCTTGGTGATTCTGGCAATTAATGACTGTACCCTGTAGCAGCTACCTCGTGATGAAAAACATCTACTTGCCGGCCAGGAAAAGTGACCACCTGGAGTACCTACAAATACAACAATCAGCACGTTATGAATTAGCAAATCCTACCTGGTAAAAGGTGAAGCTTCTGAAAACGGCAGAGATAGAGAAGGGCTACCTTTTCCTGGTACCTTTAACTACTGCTATGCTGCCCTCTTTACAGGCTTTTGCCTCCATGAAATGTTAATTGATAGCATTATCAAATCCTCTTCAGACTACACAAAATAATGTTGGCTTATCTTTTCTTCCTAGCTTAGAGGTCATGATGATGTGAGGAACATTACAATTCTTTCATACAAAGGTGGTGGATCACTGGAACATGTTGCCTAGAATGGTGGTGGAGGCCCCATCCCTGGAGACATTTGAGGTCAGGCTTGATGGGGCTCTGAGCAATCTGATCTAGTGAGTGATGTCCCTGCTTCTCTCAGCTGATCCTATTCTCAGTTGGAAGGTTCCGGAGACCTGTGGTCTCAGTGACCTCAGTTTCATTCAGACCAGTAGAGTTCACTTTAACACCAAATCTGTATGAGTCTCTTCAGAGTGGTGACTTTAGGATGCGCCTCTTTCTGTTGGGTGGCAGTACACCTGACCTGCGGTTTGGTGTCTGTCTTGAAAGGTATTTCATTCAGACAGGTGGCTAAATGCCAGGCACTCTTTCGTTGCAGATTGTGGGTGGCTGGCTGTCCTGGGGAGTAAAAGTTATGCTCGTGCCTCCTTCTCCAGTTTCTAATTATGTATTGCAGAAAGAAATGGGGACACCTGATGACCACCCTTTCCTCCTGCTCTGGGGGCTGATGTCTCATCAAGGCACCAATGTGTGCAGAGGAAGCACTGGCAGGAGAGTGCTCAGTGGCTTTCTTTGTCCTCTGTCTGCCAGCCTCTAAGCATCATCAGCAAACTTTCCTTCTCTCTGTGTGTGCCGTTGTGCCACCCTATCCGCTACTGCAATTCTCAGACCAAGGAAGCTACCTGGCGGGGTGTCACCTTCTTGTTCCAAGGTATCCACCAAACCAGCGGACTTAGCAGAGACGAAGAATGAAACAGAAATAGGTAAAGCCTTTTCAGTAATTTCCCATGTAACAGATACGATGCCAGAGAGGTGGGGTGAGCTCAGTCCCTGAGCACACAGGGCGCCTTGTATAGGACACTCTAAATGCCCTGTTTCTCTTTTCCCACCTTCTTGAACGTGACAGTAGAACGCTCCCTCTGAGTGGCCAGTCAAGCTGATTTCTTCAGCACCCGGCAGAATGACTGTCCAGGTGTGTCGATAAGCAGTCGTGCAGATTGCTTATCCTTTGGTTTGGCTGTGTCTCACTCTCTTTCAGACAAGCTGTGCCTTTGCTTCCTCTTTCCTGCTCCTGCCCAAATACTGTTGCAGAGGTTTGTTCTGGACTTGCCACAGCACGATACAACTCTGTTAAGCTACCTCCTGGTACCAGGACACTTAGAGATGTTACCTGCTAGTGTTAGCCGCCCTTCATGAAGGAGAAGTCTGTTCACTGAAGACAAAATGTTTTCACGGCTGTTTTCTCTTAAGCTCTGCTTCAAGCACTTGACCCAGAAAAGAAAGAGAGAGAAAATGGGGAATCTTGCACATCTGACGATGAACTGAGCACAACAAACTGAGCACGTGCGTGCTCTTATCTTAGGTTAAACGAATCACTCATAGCTGCATTTCTTCAGCAGGGCTATTGCTTGAGCATGCTTGACAGGTTATGATGCTGGGTTTTTCTTTCCCAGTACAAGTCTAGTGGCTTTTGCAGCCCTGCACATGAACAGATGTAATCCTTGAGGTGAGGCTCACTTGATGACGTTGCCATAATGCTGCCTGAGGTCTGTCTGCACGGGCAAGGGGCTAACTACAGCAGCATCGTGCACACGTTCCCAGGTACACTGCGTAACTTTTTTGTCAGGCTGTTTAAATGTAAATAGAATTTTATTTGGCTTAGCGTGAGGAATGAAAGAGGCAAACAATTTCTACTTCACACCCTTACAAAAAGTTAGTAAGACTTTCATCTATCCCAGTTCATTCTGTCCCTGTAAAATCAGGACTGGAATGTCCTTCTGGATCATATGATGATACTGGATGCTGGCTGAGAGCGATCCATTCTGCCACCCAAGGGACTGTGCGCAGCACGCCTGCTCAGCTCCAGTGTTTGCAGGGCTCAGGCTGCAGCTGCTCCTGTAGACTGCAGCCATCCCCAGGAACTAGACTACAGACAACAAGCAACCTAAACCTTCCTCAAATAATAATGTCTTTTACAAAACTGCTTACCTCTGGTACAAAGAATCTCTTGTCACGATCCCAGACCTGAGGCCAAATTATGACCTCTTGCAGCTGCCTGAACTTCTGAAAGTTGTCCAACCACTTGACTTTACCTTCCAGATCCCCTGAAATATGTGAAACACCAGTTACTGCCAAGGCTGGCAAAAGTAGTGCTGTTTCCAGAAGATGCTGAATCCTTCCAGTGGAAGCCAAAGTGCCTCACATTTGAAGCCCCAGATGAAATCTTGGACTCATTGTGAAAACTCTTTTTAGTTTAGCAGGGCCAGAATTTCAACCCACACATTCAAACACGCTTCGTTTCACTGCTAAATGAAAAGCGTGTGTTTCCTAGTCTGACTGGGGAACGGGAGGAGTCGTATAAAATTCAACTAAACTGTAATCTTAAAAAGTTCTTTAAGCAACAGTTCTGCCTTTCTAAACTCTCTGGGGTAGTGGGAGGAAATTCATTTTCATTATATGCAGCCTCATCAAAACACTGTTGAAATTAATGAGAATTAATTCCAGGGAAAGTGGTGCCAGAAGTGACTGAAATATTTAATTGGGATTGGAGGGGGGTGTGCACTCCAAATATGAAAGATAGGAACTAAGTCTTTGCTGATTCAGGGCCAGGCTGGGGAAAGTTATAATGGACCTGCAGCTTAAATTGCAAATTTTTGTGTTGAGTGGTACTGCAAATAATCACAGAATCATGGAACCGTTAGGGATTGGAAGTGACCTCAAAAGATCATCTAGTCCAATTCCCCTGCCACAGCAGGATCACCTAGATCAAGTCACGCAGGAACACATCCAGACGGGTTTTAAACGTCTCCAAAGAAGGAGACTCCACAACCCCCCTGGGCAGCCTGTTCCAGTGCTCTGTCACCCTCAC
>JAOXOE010000001.1:30531414-30552734 GCA_028565055.1 Phoeniculus purpureus | reverse complement strand
ACCTCCTATGTTCCAGCTTACACCCATTGCCCCTTGTCCTATCACTAGATGACATTGAGAAGAGCCTGGCTCCATCTCACGACACCCACCCTTCATGTATTCCTAGATTCTATGGTTCTTCTATCTTTGGTTTCCTTGGCCCAGAGGCATCTAAACTCTGAAGAATAAAACTTCTATCTTCCCAGCAGAAGTCCGTAGACTAGTGACAATAATCATCTTGTTTTCCTGTAGAACCCAGTCTGTGGTGAAAAGTGTGCTCCCCGTGTGGCTATCAGGCAAGACTCCTCATAAGATCTCTCGAGAAGAGAAAGTGTGGGTTCTCTGGGTCTTTTAAGCAGCAATTCTGTCATTGTAGTATTTACCCAAGAAGAAGGAGTCCCAGGTTTATTTGTCCCTAGAAGTAGTAAAGTCTCCCTTTGCCTCATCTCCCAAGGAGATGTTCAAGCCTTCAGCCTCCGGGAAGAGGAGCAGGATAGTGGTGGATAATGAGTCACTGTTCTGAGTGGCTTGAGGCCCCGGAGTACTCCTGCTGGCGAGGAGGAAGCCCTGCTTTGCACCTCTCTGCCAAGAATGGCAGGATAAGTGTTTTGCTCATGCACTGCCTTGTCTTTGATTCCAGCAGGGGCTGCATGCAGCTTTGGAAAATAAACCTATCTGCCTACGTACTGACCATAAAACACTTAGAGATGCATGTACAGTGTTCTGAACAAGATTGACTCAGTAAGTTATTTACTTTAAACAAAATGCAGGAATAAAATATTCCTGGACCAACTCTTTGTTTTGCCCCAATAGCTACAGAAAATTTGTTGCTGGGATAGCTCTTGGGCTACTTCACATGGTAGGACCCTGTCATTTAGTGAAAGGTCACTGGCATAATATTCCCTTTGTGAGTGCAATTTTATCCTATTAAGGATTAGCCCCAAAAAATCCTAACTAGACATAAATCCAACTCAAAGACCTCTTTGTTTGAGATCTTTTCTTGATTTGTTCCAATTTGTGATCTGCTCTTAATGGTTTGCCTGTCACTGCAGATGATTCTGAGCAAATACAAGTGACTCACTCATTTGGGAGCACTGTGCCCTTGCTTAGAGAGGCTTTGACAGCATAAGGATGGCACCAAAAATTTCCTACAGAATGAGGGAGGGCTCAGCATTGTAGAGAGGCATGCACATACTCATTGCATCTCTGTGGCGAGACAGGACCAATTGACACTCAAAGGACATGGACAAAAAGCCCCTGTGACTTGCTAAGTGTTAATTTCACCCCGGACTTTTAACCTTAGCTACTTACGTATGGACTTTTCCATCTTCTCTTTAAGTGACCAGATACAGTCTTTCTCTGTTTCATCAGTGCTCCTCTTCCAGATGTTGTTAAGGAGAAGAGGATAGCGTGTCAGTCTGTGCAGAGGGGCAACCAGCAGTTCTGGCAGATGTAGCCTCTTGCACTGCTCGTTGTGTTCACACCACTGCTGGAGACAAGGAAATCTTGCCTTAGGCTTTGGCTTGCTCCCTTGTGGGCAGGCATCAAACAGGCTTCTGCATCATCAACTGACTGCAGTGAGACAGGGACTAATCAACGATGAACTTCTCACACAGTGATAGCAAGGGCAGCATAAAAGCTGCTTCTCGTTTCAGATGCTGCGGCCATGCTAGTGGATCCAGCAGTGCTCTTATTTATCAGACATTTTCATTTCATCAGGAAAACCTCAGCTATGCTTGAGGGACACCTTTTTGGTTTAGGGTCACCTGCTGCTTCCCAGTGGGAAGAAGCTATGTTAAACTCCCACGCCCTGGCAGAGTTTGCTGCAAAGAGGTGTCCTCCCACCTTGTGAGAAAAGCCCACTTGTTTGGGTTTCTCTTCCTAAGCCTGCAGTGTTGAAGGTCAACCTGAAGTGTTTACAGGACACACTGGTCTGCAGTTCACAGAATGGTAGGAGTTGGAAGGGGCCTCTAAAGATCATCTAGTCCAACCCCCCCCCATTATATCAGGATCACCTAGAGAAGACTGCACACGGACACATCTGGGCAGGCTGTTAATGTCTCTATTGGGGAGTCAGAAAGAGCAGAGCCCTGTCCCCATGCGGCTCACCACAGCACTGGCTGGAGCTGTCACTTCAGGCAGATGCAGCACAGCAAAGACACTGCTCTAGAGCTGTGACTTTAAAAAAACCCTCTCACTAGTAACTCTTCCCAGCCTCAGAGGGAGGTAACTGATCAATTGCTGGTAGTGTTTCGATGTCCGAATTCTACATGTGCTTTATCTATGGTTAAGCAAAACCTGTCAGAGGAGCTAAAAATCTGCCATTGCAGGGAGGTAGCTCGCTCCTTGCAGGGTGTCTCTTCTGCCTTATGGCACACGAGTGAGTGAATACCCATGAACGAGGGAAGAAGCCTGGCTTTCTTGCCAGGGCTCAGCCACAACCCGCCTTGCTTACCATGGGCTCCCAAGACACCTGAAAACACCAACATGCTCTTGGACTTCTATTACTTTTGTTGTGGCTTCTATCATATATATCTTCCTTTCCCAGGGGAGAGCCATCATACACTCCTCCAGTCTGCTGGCTCGTGTAAGTCACTCTGCTGCGACATGGCGTAGAGGCTGGGAGCTGCGCTGTACACGGGGAGTATGATCCCTGTCACCTGCTAAAGCACGTAATGCCCTGCAAGCTCAACCAACATCTAAATCAAACTGACACATAGGACCTGAATCCAAGTAGATTTTACAACGTGGTTTGGCTTTTGTTTCTTGTTTTTCTGTAACCATGTAGTTTTGCTAAGGTGAAGGTCACCAAGCCAGAGGACTAGGTTCGAAACTTCTGAATGCTAGAGGCTAGCAGCACATTTTCTGCCTGAGGCTTTCCCCTCTTGCCTGCTCTAAATTCCAATATGGACTTCCACTTGTGCATAGGAACATAAGACTTGGTATCAGTGATGTTTGCTACAAATGAACCTTCCTAGCCTGCTCTCAAAATCCTGTCATCAGGCAGGAAGGCTGAAGACACCACCACCGCCACCGCCACCGCCACCGCCCCCACCATCACTTTACTTTCAGGTAGGTGCCAAAATCTTCTCTCTGTCTCAGGCTTTCCAGGTAGAAGACAGCGGAGGTATAATTAAGGCAATAAATCTGGTGCGTCTGACAGAGGTCGCCCTGGAAAAACTGTAGAAAAGACTTGGAAGCTTATCGAGAAAGAGAAACGTCATGACAAAGGGAGGAACAACAGGTTTTATCTTTCCGTTGAGATATCCTTGTACCTAGGAAAACTGACTGTGCAGTGATACAGGGACTAATTCAACCTAGGAAAACAGAGGAAGAGGGGAAGGTGGAATTACAAGTGCGTAGCTGAAGCCGAAGCTGCCTGTGATAAAACTCAGCTTTGTCTGGGATTCCGTCTGTCTCACACAAACATCAGTGACAAGAGTGCCAGGTAATGGGGGTGTGAAGCCAACCCTCCCTTTCCCTTTTTAAAATCCTAACCCAAAGCTAGACTCCGTTTTCAGTAGCTTCCCCCCAGTTTTCTAGTGGCCTCTGCCGCTAGGGAAAGTTTGGGTCTAGGAGCTGCTCTTCTGTCTGTAGTAACATTTCCAGCTTTTCAGTCACTGGGGAAATTGGACAGGAAATAGAGACCCTGGAGAGCACTGTTCAGACAGCTGCTGCTCACGCTGCCTGAAAGGGTTGCAGGGTGGTACTTGGCACCGACAGGACAGCTGTGTCTGTTCCTCTTTCGTGCTTAGCGGATGCAGTCCAAAGTGCGAGAGGTATTTCAGTCCCACTGAGCCCTTAATTAGGTTCTTTAGTACACTTGTGGGACTGGCCCTTGGGGTGAGGGGAAGATCTGTGTTGTGGAGTGGAAGGAGGTGGGGAACATCCAGTGGTGGGGCTGGGGTCTGGTCTCAAGGAAACATCGTCCATTGAAATAGAAACTCACCTCTACTGGTGACAAAGTCTCCTCAAGGTCTGCGCTAGTCTTTCCCAGGAAGGGAAAAATCTTTGAACACTTCATTCCACACACAGAGCATCTTTCCACAACCACCTCAGAGATACCAGTGACTAAGAAGTAAACCATCCTGTTGACAGGAGGTGCTTGAGGCTGAAACCAAACTGCCTGTGAGAGAACAATCGTCTGCCACGATTGTTCTAAAGCGCCTGCGTGCAACAGTAAATAGACTGGAGCAAGGACTTGCTGATGTAAGCAAAAATATTTGCTATTAGGTTACCTTTTGGAGTATGGAGCTGAAATCCATGGGAGAGTCTGACTTGCTGAAATGCTCCTTCACAGTTTCAAGAAAAGTTTTCAGAAAGCTGAGACTTACCTAAGCAAGGCGAAGGAAAACAAAAAGAGACATCAGTTATTTTCTGAAGTTAGTTTAGAACATCTTTCGTAGTTTTACCTTGTTTCATGCTGCTGGAGGTGAGGGAATCTTCCATCAACTGCTATAAAAACCAATATGTTCCCCATAAGTAAGTGTCGTATGTTTGCACTGGATTTGAGGTTGCCCACCACACCAGTCAGATGTGGATGAAAGCTCGCTGTTAAGCCCTCATTTGTCTCCTGAGCGTAGCATTAGCATGCAGATTTGTGACCAGGCGCAGCTTTAGGCCAAATTTTAGTCATCTTCTGTGATGCTGCACTGAGCTGCTCTCGTAGCTGTATACACTGGTGGGGGGGTTTTTCCGGTGTATTTATGGGGGAATGTGTTACTTTTAGGATGATGCTTATTCTTTTCCAGCATGGGTTTTTTTCATGGGTTCAGCCTGTCAAGAAGTGGTGCATGCTGTAAAATGCATTACAAAGGCATAAGATGTATTGAGAGCAGCTACTTTCTCCTGCAGTATTTGATCACTGGTTTATATAGAAGTATGCATAATGGATTATAATTTGTCATCCCCATTAATAAGAAAAACTACACTGGAAAATATATTAAAGATAATTATCTTAAGATATAAACCAAGCTCAAAGCTCTTGCAGTCTCTAGTTGGCACACAGCAATCTACTGCACTCCCTTCTTTGAACAAGAATGAAAGAATCAGCTACCACGTGTCAGCTGAACTCCACCAGCTGGCTGCATGTATGGTCATAGATCACAACAAGAACAAGGTGAAACACATCAGCTAAAAATCTCTTTCCTTGTGTCTCCAAACATGCTCAGGTGGTCCATCATAGCAGCTCACCTGGTTAGTGAACTGAACAGAGGTGACTTGCTCATGTGTTTGAGCTCTAGCTAATTGCCCTTATTCTTAAGAGCTTTCCTGCTTTTCTTGTTTTGGCTAAAAATGGAAATGTTAAGGCTCTTGCCTTAACAACAAAGGAAAAAATCTTGAAGAAAGCAGGTTAGAAAGCTTGAAAAAAGAATTTAAAGGACTCGAATAAAGATTTAGGACATGTGATGTGATTACGAGCAGTCATTCAACTTAATGTAGCTGATGATCCCTTTCCAAAATACATTTCACTATTATAGGTGAGGGATCCTATAAACAAAGCTCTCCAGTTAAGTAAAACTTTTGTTTTGCATCTAACGTTATGTAAAAGCTATTTGGACTCACGGGTGCCTTTAGCATTCAGGAGCTGGAAATGGTCTCCCAGCAACTGGGCTCAAGCATCAAAATGCTGGTGAGCATCACAGCACATTTCTCCTCCTGGAAGCAGATGAACACAGAGCAGCACCCAATCTCTGTGGCAGATATCCTTCCACATACATCCCAACTGAAGAGGGGTGATCAGAATTCTGCTTTAATTTGCTCTACTGGAGTGGTACAATGGCTAGCAAAGCCTTTGTGCCCATTTGTTTGTGAAAGGAAGGTTGTGACTAGTTTGCTGTAAGGATGGTGTAATCAGAGCTTATCTTCACAAAACCTCTTGGAAGGATGCTACTTATGAGAATTAGTCTCAAGCTCAAGCTCATGCCAAATGAACTCTCCTCCGTGTTCAAATCCCTGTTTATATTTGGCTGGAGGCACTGAAGAGCAGTTTGTACTGGTGAAATTTTACATCAGTTGATACAGCAAATAGAAACGAAAGAAAGACAAATTCAACTAAGCTCCAAATGTGAGCCTTGAGCCTGAACTGAAGCTTTATGGATAGTTTCTTACCTCCTTTTACCAGGCTGGTTGATTTCTTTCAGGAAGACTTATTTTTTCACTCACCTTGTTTAAGCCCTCTAAGTTTGCAAAAAGTCTCCACAAATCCACATCCAAGAGGAAATCATTACTCTGGAGGTATTTTAGAGTGTCCATAAATATCTTTAAAAGCAAAACAAATCCATGTTATTTATTATATGTGCCACCTCGTTATGTCTGCTTTATTTTTTTTAGTTCTTGGACCTGTTTGCACTGCAGCTGTTATGGACTGATCTCTTGATTTCGGGAGGGCAGGAGATGATAACTCCGTGAAACTTTTCCTGACCTGCCTGAAGGCTAAAGACTGGGCTTTGTGTGAGGAGCAGTGTTTGAGTGATGACTCCAGAGTGTCTCTGAGGCTGCCACCAAGGCAGCTATGGCCCTGCTGTGCTCTCTGGCAGAACAGTGGACAACTGAACCCCTGCAGATACATGTGGAGGAATTAACATTTGACTCACAGTTCCAGACATTTATGACCTTTATAAATGCATTTCTTCTCACCCCATGCATCCGCTGCTATAGAAGCTCTTCAGAGTTCCTATGGAAAAAATTTAACTGTTGGAGTGGGGCTCCTGGAGGTTTTTCATTTCGTTGGATTATTTTATGAGCCTGTGAGGAGTGAAAACTCCGTGTGTATTTGCTGTCTGCTTAAGACTGAGTATCATTTAAGGCCTGATAGTCATTTTGGAGCTCTGCTGAATCTGCTCTAAATGTGAAAAAGACTTCAAAAAGGTAGATATTTTTGTGTATGTGTGAAAAGCACTAATGAAAAAATACCATCACCCAGGTGCCAAGGCTGAAGAGCTAATGAGGGCGTTTGCTTAGCCTTGTGTAACCCTCCAGTTGTCCCAAACTCTTCACCTGATAAGTTAAAGAGGATTTAGGGTGGTCTTAGTGTTCCCTGTGCAGATTCATTAAATCAGTGAAATATTTCTAGACTGAAAAGTACTTTGAGTAGTAGGTATTTATATAACTGGCTACCTTAATTCAACGGGTTCTTTATTTGGCAGAAGAGTTTTGGAAGGTGGCATGGGCTGAATAGTTTATCCTTCATGAGTGATGCAGGGCTGGCTGACCAAGGCTTGTCTGGGGGCTCCTACATCAGACATAAAGGGGTCTGCAGGTGTCCTTGTCAGGACTCACCTGGTTTTACTCTTCTCAGATCTCTGAACAAATTTTATAGACGGAAGGACACTACCTTCCTACCTTGGATCAGTAGCTTATCCTGTCATCCTCTTACCTCTCCCTAACTGTTCCGCTCCACCAAGAAGAAATTCAGCCCATCTCTCCGTTCATTCCCTTTACTTCTTGTCCTGCCTAGGCTAAATTTCCAGCAACATGAAAAGTGTTTCACTAATATTTCTTCTTTGACTAATGAGAAAGCAGAAATTATCTGTGCAGAATAAGAAAAAGATTATAGGAAAATATTTAGGGAAGCTTCCTTCCTCTTGAACGCAGATACTATCTTTTGATGTGTGATGGATGTAAACAGTGCAGCTATTCTCATACCACTGTGCAATACCCTTGTTCATATTCCAAAGCTCTTAAAATCCACGATGATGACAGCAATCTGGAGTTCTCGGGAAAGGAGTAGTTCTTGAGTTTGCTTGATGTCTTGTAATATTAGAACTACAGTTCCGCTGAATGTTGAATTTTTAATGCTCTAGTCATTTAAACCTAATCACACCTCTATAGGAAGTTAAATGAAGAATGTCATTTTACAGACTAGTGGTAGAAGAATATCCTGTAGAGTCAAATGGAGAGTGGTCTCAGTTCAGCGTTAGTGAGAGGAATGGTGGAATAACAGTTGAAATTGCTGGAGGATCTGCACTCAGATCTAGTGCTAAAGCACTAGGAAGTGGTGTCCAGAAGAGATGCTGTCAAGAAAATCTAAAAACCAAAGGGAACTATGGAAACAATTAAGACCAGGCAAGATGGGAGAAAACCCAGGCACATAAGTCCTTGATAGGACGAGGGGCAATGGACGTAAGCTGGAACATAGGAGGTTCCATATAAATATCAGAAGGAACTTCTTCACAGTGAGGGTGACAGAGCACTGGAACAGGCTGCCCAGGGGGTTTTGGAGTCTCCTTCTCTGGAGATGTTTAAAACCTGCCTGGATATGTTCCTGTGGGACTTGGTCTAGGTGGTCCTGCTCTGGCAGGGAGATTGGACTAGATGATCTTTTGAGATCCCTTCAATTCCTAATGTTCTGTGATTCTGTAAGTCATTCCCCTATAGACAACACTTGAGAGTTTGCAGGTAGCTTTATGTCTACCCTTCTGACAGCAGGGCTAGAAATGTCTCATTATTTGTGAGAAATATAATCTGGAGTTACCATTTTGAGAACCAGCAAATGATCCAGAAAGTAAGTGCATTCACTTGTGAAAAGTTCCCACACTGCAGCTTCTTTTTTCACTTCTAACCGGCAGTTGACGTCCCTCTGCTCAGTCTGTTGCACCTTTATAAATTCTTGCCAAGATTTGCTCTATTGATTGAAGAAGAAAGAAAACCACAGGCTGTTGCACCAGCTGCTTCAGATCTTGTGAAAAGAATTTATGATCCGTTTGCCCATGTAAAGAGTCCAACTATTAGCATTAGTGATTTGGCTTCTGAAAGCTTCAATAGTTCTTTAAAGAGATTAACAAGCATTGACTTTTTCCTCCCAGATCAAGTCCAACCATCAACCCAATGCCACCATGCCCACTAAATCCTGTTTCCTAGTGCCACATCTAAGTGCCCTAGGCCTAAGGCAGCCACTGTCACCCTACTGACCTGCTCCAAAGTCAGATGTTCACGTATAAATTAGGTGTCCTCAACAGGCAAGTCTATGAGGGACTGTATTTAAGAGCCTGCTATGAGAATCAGAAAGTTTGCTTTGGAAAGGGGATGGAGTTAGGTGTGGGTTATCTGACTATCACCCAGTAGGTCAAACTTGCTGTTTCTATCACTGGGACCCTTTTTAATTTGGGAAACAGGCTTTGATGGGATATCTGCAACTGAACCTTGGTGATGGCATTGTCCCCTTATGTGATTGCCTCTGAATGTAACCCTGAAGCGGAGGTGGGGGTGACCATGCCCCATGTAGCATCTCTGTGATGCAATTTTTCCCCCCAGATCTGCAGGCACTTTCTTTCAGGCACTGCTGAGAATGTTGTCTTCATGCCTGCTACTAAAGGTGCTACTTCCCTTGATCTAGGGCAGCCTAGAAGCCTGGCAAAATCCATATGGTTGTGAGGGTCCTTGCTAACGTTCTACAGACAGAGTTTCTCCTTAGCCTCTTCATTTCAAACAACCAAAATGTGCGTCAATTTTTCAGAAAAGTCTCACGTCCAGATCGATTTGGTCAAAAATTTGGTAACTAGAAAAGAACACAAAATTTGTATCCCCGCCTTACAGCATCCTTAGTACACCATATGGAGTCTTTTGATACCTTAAAGCAGAAAAACTCATATGTGCTGCAGTCTGTAATCCGAAAGGCTGACAGGCAGTTTTCCAGCTCAGATGCTTGCTTCTGCTTGGCTTTACCCTGCGGAATGACAAGAAAGAGGCCCCTGGTTCATACAATGTTTTGAAGAACATCAAGTTTACCCAGCTGAGTTGTCTTGCTCTGATCTGCAAGGAGCTTGCCCTGAACTGAGAGATTTCCTTATATTTCTAGGCTCTCCGCCACAGTGTTGAGGCAGTGATGGCAGGTTTGTTTTTAGCTGTGAGTGGGGTATGTAGGTGGCTTAAAAGTGGGTGTGTAAGGTTTTATTTATGTAGCACAGAAGGCTGGGGCAGGTCATATGTTTGATGTGGTAGCAGACAGTGGGCTGCCCTCAGAAGGCAGACTAAATAAATAGTCTTTCCTCCCTCAGCACCGTCAGAAGTAGGGGAGAACCAACTCACAGTTGAAATCATGCTCCTGTCCTAGGTGTACAGGGGCTGTGTGTTTCTTTATTTTCATTTCTAATAAAAAATATTATTCTTTTAATTGAAAAATTTCCTTTGGCCAGCTGCAGAGTAATGTCTATAAAAGGAGACTTCACAAAGTCTAAAGAGCAGGAGGAGTTTGTCTGTGTGAGGGACTGTGGACACAAGCAATGGTTTGTGGTTTGTCTTTGTTGTTCAGGCTGAGAGTACCACGTAAAGAGTTTAACCGGCATTTATAGACTCTAATTTGGTTCTGTGAGCACAGACTTACAAGGTGCTGCCCTGTGTTTTATCTGTTCAGCTCTGGAGTGGCACACTCACACTTCATGGATTTCTATTGCAGATTTATGTTGCTTGAACTTTATGCACTGAACTCAAACCAGTTTTGAAACCTGTGTTTGATTATTGTATTTTAAATTGAGAGTTTAAGCTCAGAGCACTGGGACGGGCTGCCCAGGGGGGTTGTGGAGTCTCCTTCTCTGGAGACGTGTAAAACCCGCCTGGATATGCTCCTGTGCGACTGGATCTAGGTGATCCTGTGTGGCAGGGGGATTGGACTAGATGATCTTTTGAGGTCCCCTCCAATCCTTAATGAATTCCTTAATGAGCAGAAGCAACGTAAACAGAGGCACACTTGCACCAACAAATGGATATTCTTACATTAAATATTACGGCATTTAATAGTATCATAAATGGATTTTGGCTCAATATTAAATGCATTTTATTACAAATTTCAAATCGTTTTGCTGAACTTTCGTGTTTAGGCCATGTTCCTTCAAACTCTATAGAAATGCTTTCAAACGAAGTAGGAACTCTTGTACATCTCACCCGAGTACTTGCATTGATTTCACTTGTAAATCTCTTCTTTGATAGTTGAGATTTGGAAGTTAAAATGCAAAAAATTTTAAGAAGGAACGATTACATTTAATTACAGAATTGCACACACTTAGGGGTGAAAAATTATCAAGACAGTTATAAACAATTTTTTGAATGAGTAGCACTCAGAAAGGAAATGTGCCCATCATAGTAAGTGAAAGTTCTCATAACTGAAAAAGATGAGGAAATGTGTTGGAAATTAACTGAAATGTTTTGGTGCCTCTGGTTACCCCAGAGAGCTGCACTGGACCTGCCACCACTCCTGCACATCTTGAATGAGAGCACCTGCATTGCCCACCCTGCTCTGCCCTCCTCCCACCACCCATGGGGATGGGGAGCAGCAGCTCTGGCTGTGTTTTCACGTGCAGATTAATGGTCCAAGCAGTCCCGGGGTGGGCTGAGACCTCTGGGTTCAGCTCACCTGCTGGCTGCCTTTTTCTAAGGGCAGTAAAATGAAGTAACTCTTTTTACGCAAGTTAGTTGTAGGAGAACACAAGGTCAGTGCAAAGGAAAAAACATGGTGAAATACTCACAACTCCTCTTTTGGCAAACGGCCACCTTGGCTTTTTGGACTCTAATGAGTAAAACAAATGTGTTAGCAGTAAAGAAACAAAGAGCTAAAAATACAACCTTTATTTTTTTAATGAAGCCTGATACGCTATACTCTGCTTGGCTCAGATTTAATACTTGTGTTAGGGCGGTTTGTGGCCAGACTTGAAACCCATTAAGCCTCTCAGGTTCCTCCCAGCAACGGGATCACAGATGATGCTAAACTCTCCGACTTGCTGGATCGGTGTGTGATTGCCAATTCTTTATGTGTGAAAATACATGATGCCTCAAGCTAGTTCTTCAAGGCATGGATTGTTCTGAAGCAAGAAAACAGTGGCTGTGTCTGCTCATTAGTGATAGAGACCTTGAAACAATGTGGGTATTTAAAACTTCTGTGAACAGACAAGCTTACAAACCCTAAGCCTTAGATGTGTCTGTAATTCGTGGTCCTTAGTGAGGCACAGGGAAAGCTGGGAATCTAAAGGTGGGAATGCACTGGTGAGAGGTGAGGAATCCCAGGGATCATTCCATAAGAAATTTGAGTGGTTTCTGTATGTGACACTTCAGGCTTGTGTGCGATGGCATCAGCACAAACACTTGCAGCTTTTGGATTTGCAAAGCCTTCTCCATTCTTTCTGGGGGTGACTGGTGTGTCTGCTTTCATGACCTGGTGGTTGTTACCTTCACTTAATTACTTGTTGAGATAATTTTTGTATCTGGGGTCACCAGCATCTTCTGGTCTCCATGGATCACACTGCACACTACACTGTGCTCCACTAAAGATATTTTTGGAAATGGATTGTGAGTCTACAGTGTTCAAAGGTCTTGTGAGCAACCTCTAGCCATGAGTTGGGTCTGCTACCCTCATGATTTTTCACTACTGGAAAAGGTGACATGAGCCACTCTCTTCTCTTTGCTTCAAGCTGTGCAGGTACGAACTTGTACTTCTACAGCTTGCAGATGGAGATCCTAACCTGGGCTTTGCTTGCTCTTGGCCTGTGGAAAGAGGTGATCTGTGTCCTGCCCTCCCCATCTACCTCTTACGTTTTGCATTCAACCATTGAGGGGAATTTTAAAACTAGCAATGCAATTAGTTTGGTGTGGGCTAGCAGGGTCCCCTGTGGAGGCTACATTGCTTCACATGTCTTTGTGGCACCGATCCTTCCTCCCCATCCCGCACACCTGTATGTTTTAGTTGTGGTTCAGACAAACAGACCCCACCCTCCCTGTGTCTGACCTGCACTTAGCAGGAGCGCTGCGTGGTGGGGCAGGTAGTCCATAGCACTCTCTGACACCAGGAGGTCTCCAGGGAACACCTCGAGTCCTGGCAGACTCACTACCACGGAGCTACGCCTGCGCTCAGCTGATCTGTGAGATGCAACAACAACGTGTCTTAAGGGGAAACTTACCAACTGCTTCTTGCTAATACAGGAGGAAATGAGCTCAGGCATCACAGAGACTACGACATACTAAAGGAAGGAACAACGTGTAGAAAATTTTAGTGATCAACAGGAAACTCCCAACTGTCTTCTGAACTCCACGTAGTTGCTGAGATCAAGCTGTTTATGGCCACGATTTGCCTCATATAGTAGGTGCTGAAAGAATTTAAATGTTAGAAGTTCCTAGTTCTTCTGAGATTAAACAAAAAATGAGTGGAGAATTCAGAATCAACGTTTTGTCACTGGAGTTTAATGAAGCAGTTAAATACTGTGTTCCCACCTCGTATGTGTGGTGTCAGGACTTTTAGCCTTCATATAACTTGTGGGAAGAGGGAGCATGCTAGAGAAACAGTTAATTGCATTTTTTTCTTCTGTTTAACCTTTTGGCTAGTTTGTGGGGTTTCTTCTCTCTACATATTTTTGGATTTTTTTCTGATAATTCAAGTACTTTGTATTTTGAATATAATATGACTTAGTGACCCTGCTGACTGAAAACAAATGGCTTTTTCCAACTATTGTTGCTACTAACGGAGGGCATTGTCCGGGAGGAAGATCCATCAAGCAAAGTGACACAGGCATTCTGCATCCAGCAGTGTGTTTGTGCCAGCATCTGCTTGAATTCAAACACAGCAATTATCAGTGCACGTCAAAAATCTTACTTTGATTTTACTCGTAACTTGACATCGATATGTAAGAAATCATGTTAGCATACCGTTGTGGTGACTGATGTCTACAGCTGCCGTGGTGCTGTCCTCCATTGACACTGACGCATGAAGACCGCATTGGAGTTCAAAGGGTCAGTAATTAAGCAGCTGAGAGAGGAGGTATGAAGTGTGTGCTCATATATTACAATTATGATTTTTCAATCACTATTTATTTTGTATGTTATTCTTGGTCAGTTAAGTATAATTCTTACTGCTTTTCATGCCTAGGCGGTACCTTACTGTGACTATCTAGTCATTTGCCAACACCTGATGGTGTCATATCACCACTGGCAGTCATATTTTTCCACTTTAGGACATGAATAGTCACTGGACAACTTATCAGCTGGCAGATGAGTTCTGAGGTAGAGAACTGGGATTTGATAGGTATGACAGGACATGGGGATTATGCTTTTGGTTGTGATCTGACAGTGACACTGCTTACAATTGCCTTAGCTAAAGGAGTTCTTTATTTGACTTTAGAGATTTACAATGGAACTGACGTTTCTCATGGTATTGGACCTAACACATGATTTAAGAGGTTTTATGGATGGATTCTGCTTCTTGGTTGTCTGCAAGCTAATACCAGTGCAAGGGAGGTGTGCTTGCTGGGGATGTGACTCTTAGTAACAATAGTATTAAATGCTTCTGACACCTCTAGTGATTCCATGAAGCAATCTCTTGGGAAGCTGGGTTATTCTACAAGCAAGATGCTGCAATATAAGTCAAGGATAGCTCTTCAAGTGGCCACTCCTGTAACTAAGAGATTCAGGAGATTTATTTTGGGCTAGATTCACAGTAACATTTTGCCAGCATATTATTGATCTCTAAAGTATCTAGCCTGCTTCAATTTCACAAGACATTCTGGAGCTGAAGGCTAGGAGGTTATTAAGCTGATTAATGGGAAATGTAGTTTCGTTGTAACTGGGTGTTATTTCCCTACACCACAAAAGGCCTTGAACTTCAGTCACACGTATGTCTAAACAAGCTCTTCAGGCAGGTATGCCAGCCTGGGATGTGTGGGAGCATGCCAAGGTCACTAGGACGTGTATCTACAAGATACCTTTGCAGTCTGATGTGCCTGGGCTGATTCATATTTTTATTCATGCCTAAATGATGTCCTCATCCTTCACAGATGGGGGCACTGGTGCCTGTGTTCACCTGGCCATGGACTTATCATCTAATAGGTTAGATGCTTTTGTCAGTTTTAGTGGAGAAATTGAATGACTGAAGTGCTGTATAAAGCGATTTACCAGTTTTTGAGTCTGTATGCAATATTTGAGTGTCTTCTCATGCCTGCAGACCCTGTAGCTTTGCCCTTTGCTTTAGTTTTTGGTTTTTTGCTATGTGCAGAAGATTGAAATGTTTGACTGAAACCCTGTATTTTAGAAATAAGCTCGAGCATCTGAGGAAGTGTCATCTGCAATAATTCTCCTTTAAATCTACGCGGTTTGCGAAACAAGATAGTGTCATAGGTTCGCAATTACAAAGTTCTGGACAATTATTAAAGACTCTGAAGTGGCTCATAGTCTGGGAAAATATATGTCCTGTGTATGCAGTTGATTCTAGAGCATGGAGAGTTTCAGCTTATTGCTTTTTGGAAGTCTTTATATTTCCATTTTCTTGGCCTAACTACTTGTCTCAGGGAAGAGACATCTATATAATTCATCTTCCTTAGATAGCAATATGTTATTTAAAGGAATAACCACCAGATGAGTATAAAAATAACAGATACTTGCAAAGATCAACATTACAGGGTGGTTACAGTGCTGAGATAGCTGTCAGGTGAGACACTATCACCCAAGACACTCATGGAGGGTATTTGGACTCTCAGGCAAATAGACAGTTTCTGGACAGAGGAAACATTAAAAGAAGAGGAAGAATACTTGATGATGTACAAGCCCAGCTCCCTGAAAACTAGTTTCTTTGGCAGATACCAGAGGACTCTTCATTAGCTGGTTGTCTTTAGGAAATAGTTAAATTCTATTTGCCACAGTGAATGGTGAAAGGAGAAAATGACTTCAGAGGAAATGAAAGGTTTTGTTCCATAGTAGTGTTGGCTTTAGCATCCCACTTTGTCTCCACCACACGTCTCTCTCTATGCTACCCTTCTTATCCTTTTTGTTTATCTATTTTGGCGGATTATTTTTAACCGATGAGATTCAGAGTGTTACCATGTTGACAGAGATGTACTGATGTTACTTGCTGAGGGCTGTGTGGGGGAAGGCTGTTTAAGATGAGCATTGCTCCCTTTAGAAAGCCTTTTGAAAGTACACCTGGGAGCAAGGAGATGTTAATTAAAATTGAAGGCTGGAGATATATTTGTACCGTGGTTGATATATAAACCAGTCTTGGAGAAGGGTTGCCAAATATCCTAATGTTTTTTGAGAAGAGAATAAGCTGACATTCAGCAGTTTTCTCTGGCTTTGATAAGAAGAGATTAGCTGTTAAGGAGTTAGACTCAAGATTTGGCTAGCAGAGGATCTGAATAGAGCCTTGCCCAGAACTTGACAAAAAACGTGTAAAGCAGACATGGTGATTTTTGTTTTATGTTTCTGTATAATCTAACCTTGGTGAAGGCAAAATTAGAAACCATAATAAATCGTTCAATCCTCCTTTTGTCAATTTTTCCTGCTGGTGGCTATGGAACAAAGCTTGAATTGTTCCTTCTGTGGTTTCTTGATTTCAGAATGTGTCTGGATAGAAGTCCAGTGCCGGTATCCTAGCTGGCATATAGTGGCTTCCTTCTGAAGCTGCCAGGCAAGTGGCACGAAGAGAAGGTGAATGCATTAAATGTTCAGTGTTCTCCTGTTTAGCCATTTGCATTCAGCGCTCTTCAAATTGTCCCCTGAAGTTTGCTACAAATCACACAAATTGTAGAATCATAGACTCATCAGGGATTGGAAGGGACCTCAAAAGGTCATCTAGTCCAATCCCCCTGCCACAGCAGGATCACCTATAATCTTCACCCTGTCACTGAGATACACTTACGTATCACAGGTTTGAGTCTGGCTAGAGCAGACACTTCCTATATGTCCAGATTACTCCTTTTCACACTGAGATGCAGTGATCTCTCCCTTCCTTCCTCTCTCCATCTCTCTTGTACAGCCAACATGCTGAAGAGCGAGTGGGCTGGAAATTGCAACAATTCAGAAAATCTTTGAGGTCTCTTCTTCAGAGAACACGTGATTTCAGATGCACACACGCATATCTTAAGCCTCATCTAGGGAACTGTGTTGCGTAACGGCTCATGGACTGTATCATCCTGCTCCAACCTGCCCAGTCCTAAACACAGCTGTAGATAAAGCACAGACCTCTTTGTAAACTGCAGGTGATAACACAGCTTCTTCCTGAAAAATGAGTTGACATTGGGAGGAACAGTAGATATAGCTCAGCTAATGTCTGCTGCCTTAACAAGTGAAACACATTATGGTAGAGTCACAGCGGGAGTGTTACTGCTGTTTGTGGTGAGGCTACTTTTATCTTTGCCAAGACTAGCTCACCAGTACTGGTGCTTTTAATACAACTCTTCAAGGGGATTGTGCAGTAAAGTGGGCACTGCACCACTAGAGGTACTAACTCCGACTTCCTTGTTGTGTGTGTGGGGAGAACATATACTTTCTTTGTCTTCTGTAAGCTGTTGAACAGCTGAAGGAGACAGAAATGTCTGAACCAAATTAATTTCTAATTGAGCTTTTACTTTCCGATAATTGCTTGCAAGAGGTTGGTGCAACTCGCTGCACAGAACTAGACTACACAGACCTTGTCTGCACTGGGATAAAACTCAAGTGTTCTTAGTTTGTAGGATTAACAATCCCTGTATCCCGTAGCAGTCCTAGACCCGCTTCGCTCTTGCATGAGAACAATATGGAGCTGTTCTGCTAGCCTCTTTGCTCCCTCTCCCTCCCACAACATTTTGAAGAATGTCGCTCAAGATTATGCGATGTTTCACATTCTTCAAGCTGAAATTTAATGCTGCTAATCCAAACAGCCAGACCTTTTGGCAGTAGTCCCTCTCCAACAGTCCAGCTGAAGTGTTGTGTGAAATGTGGCTAAACGTGCTAGGGAGAGGGCAACCTCTGAAAGAAAACCCTCAATAAAAATCTAGTTTAACAAGCTGGTGACAGACACATCACAAAGCAAATCTACAAATTACAGTTATGAGTACATGCCCCTATATTAAGTTTTGTCTTAGAGTAAAGCGGGTTCAATAGCATAGAGAGAAGCGAAGCTGAGAGTAAGATAGAGCAAATATATCCATACCTTTGTCTAGGCAATCCACTGTTCTGAAAGACAGTGAAATAGTCTTGTTACTTGGTCAGAAAGCCAACGTGCAACCTAATGTTCTGAAACAAGTACTCATTTGTTAAGGCAAAAGTGCTACACAGACTTAGGCATCGGCTAATTACTTTCACAGTTGTGGAGAAAGGAGAAGAGCTCGTTTGATGTCATTTTCTGTATTTGAAGGGGGGAAAAATGGATTTTGACATCGTCCCTGTCCCACTCGGTGGCTGCGTAGGTGCTTCGCATAAGGATGGAATCAAGCGTGCGTCTGAATGTAACTGTGCGAGAAATGCAAGGTCTTTGAGAGCAGATCTAGCAGCAGACCTGGTTTGCACAGTGCCTCTCCTTTTCTCCTTGAGGTGAAGTTATGTGGGACAGCAGTTTGTTGCAGGGAAAGATGGAGTACTAGCTCATCCCTAGCTTATTTCTCTACTCATGCCGGTACTCACTGGGCCAGTGGGCTGGTGGTTTTTCTTTTTCAGAAAAGATTGCATGACCGCCTGCTTGATTATGAATCTGAGCAGAAGAATGGAGGGGATCAGTAAGTGGCAGAGCTAGGTGAGTGAAAATAAAGGAAGGAAGGGGGACGTCTTCCTTTAGCAGCAGCAAAGCTTACGTTTGGCTCGACTGTCTTGAATGATGTGATTTTTTGTTTTGTTTGGGTTAGCTATTCAGTAAAATCGAAAACTCTCTGGCTTAGGAAGAACCTTGCTGAAGGAACCTGGAAAGAAAATAGTCTTCTAAAATCTATACCAGAACTGGACAAACTAGTCTTGTTCTTTCACAATGCCCCAAACAGGCCACTGGGGTGAATGGACAGAGGTGAGAAAGAGTGGCCATACGCAGGACGGGACTAGACCAACACAGTCATGACACAAAGCCCAAACCGTTGTCTCTTGCTTATTTGGAAAGAAAAATCTATCTTCCTGATGAGCCTTTTGTGTTGGCCTTTTGTATCAAAGGAACACAAGCCAGGTTGCACTTCAGGTTAACTGTGATTTTGTTTGTGCCCTGGGCCACGATGGACCAACACTGAGTAAGGAAGACTGGAAAGGGGATTGCTTTACCCTGTTCCTCTTACCTGGACAACCTCCTGTGGGGGAGGGCTGGGGAGTCTCCTGGGCAGTGTAGCGGTGTTGGCTCCCCGAGGGTTTTGCAGTGGCTCCTTGGGACGGCCATTGCTGAGAAGATTTTTCTGGTTTTGCAGCTTTGCTGTGGTGCTGGCAGACTCTGGATTTTCTGTAGCTGCCTGCGCCTTGACTTTGGAAGACAGTAGTTTTGCATGGACACAAGAAGGCAATGACAACGAGGAAACCGTATTACACCGTGGTGGGCTCTTACAAATGTGGTGGAGAGAGCCGGTGTATTCCTTTTGCTTGCCTGGGCGAGTTGTGTCCTGAAGAGACAGTGCTTGTGAAGTAGAGGCCATCCTCAGACGCCTTAAAGTTGGAGAGGTGGAAATTCTGGCCAGGGCATTCCGGTCAAACTGGAAAGGTGCGTGGTGGTTCCCAGTGCGCTCCATGGGAAGCTCCAGAAATGAAGAATCTGTATCACCTTGTCTTCGAAGGCAGTCACCTGGAGGCACGGTGGTGGTCATGCACACTGGTACTGCCTGCGTTTCACAGGAACTGAAGACAACTTCTGGATTGCTGCTTCCAGACGAAGCAACATTTTCTTTATGAAGATCATCTTTCCTGTTTAGAAATTCCATGCCAATGCGGGTTTCTTTGACCAGATCCAGAGAATAATCAGAGCTTGCTTGTTGTGTCATTTGCAGTGTGAGGGTTTATAGCCGTGTGTACCTAGGAAACTGGGTTAGAGAATTTTCCTATAAACCTTGTATATGAATTTTCATATAGGACAACATACAAGTGGAAAAAACACCTAAGCTAAATATTAGTGTACATACCTGCACCAGTACTGAACCAATCACCCGCCGTTTGAATCCTGCTTGAATGCAAGTTTAAACAGTTTTGGGACCCAATTTCAGTAAGCTGTTTAAACAGCTGCTAACTTTGAGTGGGCAAGCAGTGTTCAGTATCAGTCAGCTGAGCTAATTAGATGGTAAAGACTAACTATGTAATTAGGATCTCTGCTTGTCTGGCATTGCTGCTGCCTAATTTCCTGTTGCCACTCCCTCAGCTATCAGTGAGATTGCAACACTGCTGTGCATGGGGTAAAAATGAAGTCACTAGATCTTAAGCCTCCTGCTTGTTGCAAAATCATTTGTGTACAAGTACTAATCGCTTGCTGAGTGCTTAGGCAAATTCAACAGTTATGCAAGGTGAGTCTGACCACTCTTGCTTTTCAGTAGCAAAAGTATTTCACGGTAAATATTATGTGTACCTTGTAATTAAATAATGAAGACAGTAATCTACCAAAGTAACATGTGTTGATTGATCAGTAAATAATCTTATGTGCTGTGATTCCTGAATCTCTAAGTTGCTTTGTCTAGTCTGTCTAAAACCTGACTGAGATTTCAAGTTATAGCTGAAGATTATGAATTACAATCATAGAATCTTAGAAGAGTATTGGCTAGAAGAGACTTTCAAGATCATCAGCCTCTTCTTTGATTTAGCTTCTCTGTTTGCTGAAAGAAATCTTAAAGTCTTAAATCCATCCATAATTGCTGACTTCTTTTGGCTACTTTCATTTCTTACAATATGTTTATTCAAACAGATATTGACTTTTTTTTTCCTTGAGCTATTGAGTATCCCATATTGAATGTGATTTTTATCTAATTATATAGTCCCATCAGATTGATTTATAACATGATTAGAAAAAACAGCTTCATCAAGTTTGCTAGTTCAAAGTGCTGATTTTTACAGGCTTTTCACTTCACCCAGGGTTTTTTCTTATAATAACTAAAAAGTATTATGATCTTTATGAGTACTTATGAGAGTACTTATGAGTACTTTTGTGACTGGAATCTCTCAACAACAAAATATTTGTTTAGAAAATACATCGTTTAACAAAGTGCAGAAACATGCCACACACACATGTGGTAAGATTAGTTTATACGATTGCACTTACCAAGGCAGCCAGGTGAAGATCTGTCAACTTCCAGCATGCCAAATCCTTTTCATATGCAATTAAGTTAAGTTTTCAGCAATTGCTTGGTTAACTGATACTAGGCTTAGCAGCAGTGTTTTCTCTTGAAAAGTCTCTTCACCTAATGCTGGTATAAGCAACTACTTTTTCTTCTTGCAGATTTGTTTCTAGGGGATTTGTTTATCAGGTCAGACGGAAGTTGCTTCAGGATCCTTGCCCGCTTACAAAAGGTAACACGATCCATATTGTTTATTAAACCTCATTCCTTCTATAATTATTTTGGTACTTTTAACATTGATAACATTTGGCGAGAGAGATCTCAGCCAAGTGCACAAGAAGTTGTAAGAGCCAATGAAGTGCTTCTGCCCCTCCAACAATCCTTCCCCCC
>JAOXOE010000001.1:30509345-30531314 GCA_028565055.1 Phoeniculus purpureus | reverse complement strand
CTCTCACCACTCTCACGCTGAAGAACTTCCTCCTCACATCCACTCTAAATCTACCCAGCTCCAGCTTTGCTCCATTCTGCAATTCCACTCCAACACATGCACAGACTCGGACTTTTTGGGCACTGTCAAATGCTGACTGGTGGTCACTGGTTTGTGTCCCAATATAAACTGAGTTAGCTACACCGGGAGCATAGTTACTAGAGTAACATGCCTGCTGCTTTATCACAACTTTTCCCTTGGTATCTATGATCTTTCTGCTAGCAGTATACAGTCATAAACATGTCTTTTCAAAGTGCACCTTAGCCTTTCTGAGGTGCTATTAAGGAGCTTAAGTTTCTATAAGTGAAAACATACTGAATACCAAACATTAGCCATCTCAGCATACAATTAGTCAAAGGGACACTAGATAATTTTTTATTGTAAGAAAGAGTTGTTTACGACTCATCTCAACGCCCAGATGCCTCTGCTACACTAATGTGCCCAGTTTTGGAAATAAGTGCTTACCTTTTGAGCAACGACTTTGTCTGGGAAAACTCAACTAACCCATAAGCAACTGTTTGCTATAGATACAAGCACCTGAAACCAAGAAGTTGTAACAGAAAGAACATTTGTAGCTGCACGGTGGGGTTTCTTTCTATTCAGGCTATGATTACCATGGTACCCACCCAGTGTGGAGACGTACCGTGTTTCTATGGGTGAGCTTAAACTAGGGCAGCTCATATGTTCTCTGTCTGCCTAAACACCGCAAAGGGAGGCTCTAGCCCTGCTAGGCTTGTGGCTGTTGGGAGTTCACAACTGAAGCAGGTATGTGCACTAACTCACTGCTGCTGAAGGTCTACATCCCCCAGATGATGTGCTTTTTCTACGTCCTCAAGTGTTTATCAGCCCTGCTTCGGCAAGGGGGATGCACTCGATGATCTCTTTGGGTCCCTTCCAACCCCTAACATCCTATGATCCTATGATCCTATGAACATTTCATTTTATAATGCAGCAGAAGGAAGGTGGTAGGGGAACTCAAGACCATGACTTCAGAGCCAGAGATTTCTCTTTGGAGAAGGCGATCTGGGGGATATGTCTGGTTTCTGGTCTTTGTACATGCTAAATGCTGTAAATGGAAGTGAGAGGAGGATGGAGTCTGGACAGTATTTGTGGGCCACTGGGCAGTATTTTTACTCAGAAGATGACTCTTGTAAGTGTTTCTGCAGGCCTGTTGTGCATCAAGGGGATCTGAGCTGAATATCAGTTTCAGCCATATTTCTTAGGTTTTCTGGTTAATCACAACCTATCAAAATTAAAAGAACATGGAACGGCAACAGAGACATACAGAGCAAGCAAACAAGAAACAAAGAGCAGTTCTGCTCATTGCAAAGTTGCTTTAATGGCTTTTCACCAAGAATCTGAAGCCGTACAAGTGGCTCTGCAAACTGTGAACACGGTGTGAATGGAATCCTTGGCTGTTACAAGAAAACATATAAAAAACATTGCTCACACAGAGGACTTGCCTCCCGTCACCAAATAGCACCGCTGGCGTATGTTCACACTAATACTTTCCTGTGGAATTTTCTCTCTGCACCACCTGAAGCCCCAACATTCTGCGTTGCCCTTTTCCATGTTGTGCTTGGTGTGTGTTTTCAGTGAAACTGAACTTAATGTGCCTGCTCTGTTTTGGCTACGTCTAGAGGTGGGCACAACCGGTTTTAGATTCATCACATTTTAAATTAAACATTAGTCTGTCCTCTGTGCAAACTCCAACCTCCTCTGACTACGGAAAATGTTTTAACATTTTTTTCTCTGTGTATGCGAGCTTTCACCCACTGCTCTACTTCCTGCTTTCAGCCAAAACATTGAGGGGAAGACATCAAAAGGAGAGGGCAAATGCAAAGCAGTAATTTCATAAAAGGGGCCAAGATGCATGAAAAAGCAGAACCTTCACTGGCTTCCCACATACACACTTGACCTTGAAATGTTGAACGCTTCTTTATCATTTCAAAGGCTGGGTTTCTTTATTTTTCTTCCTTTTCCACAGTAAAAGCTCCATCTGGACTTTGCTGAAAAGTCAAAAGTGAACCCGGTTTCATAAACTTTACACAACCCAGTAGATCATTGCAGCAACTGTTGTTACAATTCAGTCCAATTAAAGAAAGATAATTCCAATTACAGAAATCACTTTGTACTGTAGGAAGTAAAACTGGGAACAAAGCCCTTAAAAACTGTCTTCAAGCCTTCACCAACAAGCCAAGGTAATGAGCAATCCCGTTTGCAAGAACACTTTGACGTCTTCAATGCATCATACATCAATATATAAATGTTCACCAGGAACTAATAAAGTCCAAGAAAAACCCAATAGTGTCCAGGAAAATTCCTTCTAACTTGTAATGAGACTCATTTACAGAGCCCAGGAGTTTTGTAGCATAGAACCTGTATTTGAGCAAGTGTTTCTTGTTAATTTTTGGGAACCATGACCAGTCAGTCATATATTTTTTAAAGAGCCACCCATCATCCAACCATAGATATAAAATTCTTATGTGTTTTCAAGTGGTCTGCAAGCTGCACAGTGTTTGCCTTTTCATTTCCTTTCAGCATCTGACAAAGGAAATGATGGAAAAGTTTATTACTAATATAGCAGGGTGCATATTTGTCGATATTACTATCGCATCAGGAGGTATTAATTTGAGATCTATTCCTGGGATTTCCATGCTGATCTGCACCTTTAGTCTCCCTGCACGTGTCATATCTATGACGAACATTTACTGTTGGACCAGTAGAACAAAAAGACAAGAACGAAGTTTTTGGGTGATACTGGAAACATCCCTTTTGCAGTGCTTTCCAGCAGTTCCTTCTGAACATCTCCAACAGCTTATCAATATCTTTCAGTAGAAATTGTGAGAACTTTTTTCTGGTGGAAGGCTCTCACATATGTGAGAATAACTCGTGTTCGTGGGCAGTGTGTCTGATGTCTTAAGATGCTTCTCGTGCACAAAAGCCACCTATCTTTGAATTTACAAATGATTAACTGTGGGGATCAGACACCCTATATGTATACAAAAAGAGTCAATCACGAATTCTAGGTTTTGATATATTGAGCAGATAAATATTCCCATTAATTTGCGTAGAATCTTATCTTCATAATATATGTAGTTGCCAAATCAATCCTAAATAAATCTTGTGGGTACCCTGAAAAATGGATGCTTATAGTATTGTGTTAGTGGTCTTCCCAGAAACCTTCTACTCCAGGTGGTTGAGAACACCTTCTCGATGGCTGGAAAGGAGCTTTAAAAAATACTTCACTCTGTGTGTGAATTGAGCCTTTATGTGGGAGAGCTCACTAACATATAGTACTCCCCGTTGACCACAGTTGTCAGCAGCCAGAAAAGAGGTTTGTTTTTTTTTTCTTCTGATTTTGCTTCCACTGCTTTTTCATGGTAACTGAGCTAAGCCAAATGCATTTGAAAAAAACAGCAGGTCAAAGTGAAGATGAATAAGTCACATTCATGAAGTGTTCTGTGCAGTTTCAGTCAAACTGATTTGTGTTAACTATAAATCCAGTACCATTAAAGAATAAAACCAAACCAAACCAAAAGTTTCTGCTTTCTGCTGATTGAATTAAGTTCAAAGCTGTTTTGCACTTGATATAGCCTGGGAACTGGAGCAGAAGTCTTTCATTTACTTACTGAGTGCCCCAAGCACTGTTAAATGCAATGATTCTCTTAATTTTAGGACCAGTAAGCATTTAAAGCACCCATACAAAGAGCAGCAACTCTAGGGGGAAAGAGGAAGAGCAGCACGTGTGACAGCTTGGTTCTTAGGATAGTATCCTAGTAGGAGAAAATGTAAGTTCAAATCCTCTCCCACAGAGGAGGGAATGAAATAGAAGTGTTTTGCCTGGGTATGGGGAAATGTTCTACTTCTCAACTATGTAAATCTGCCCCAGTGCCTCATCTAATCCAAAGCCCTGATTTGCATTTGTTCCAGCTGCATCACTTAGATTAAAATTTGTTTTCTCTCTCTAGTTACATTTCTGGATTCATTGCCCATGTTATTCTCACGTATTAACAATAGTGTGTTGCCTACAGTGTGTGTTTAGTTGCTGTGACTGTTCATTGCCAGTTTTAAAGGATGGGATAGAACTCAGGATCAAACCTAGATGTGCTGTCTACAGGAAAACCGTCTGCATGCGTGGCAGGTATATAGGGTGCTTCTACAGTCGATAGAAATCAGCTCAGTGCAACCAGAAGAACCTACGGAATGATTATTTCCAACCTAAGAGAGACCTAAGGCTCAATATGGATGTCTAACTATAATTTTGGAGCTTTTGGAGATGTAGTTGAAAATCCCACCCAGCGTTCAGCTGCTGATCTCAAAAGACATGGATCTCACACAGCTAAATCATGCTTCCCTGACTTGTGATCTCAAGAGACCTTTAGCTTTACTGGCTCTATTTTCTATAGACTTGCTCAAGAGAGGGTCTACAGAGTGATCTGGACAGGCTGCATTGATCAGCTCCGGCAAATAGTGTGAGGTTCAAGAAGGCCAAGTGCCAGTACTTGGGCCACTAGAACCCCATGCAACACTTAAAGCCTTGGGGATGAGTGGCTGGAAAGATGTATAGCAGAAAAGAACCTAGGGCTGTTGGAAAACAGCCAGCTGAATATGAGCCAGCAGTGTGCCCGGGTGGCTTGTGTCAAAACTAGCATGGCCAGAAGGAGTAGGGAAATGATTGCCCCTGTACTCGGGTGCCATCTCAAATTCTGGGTTCAGTTTTGGCCCTTGACTACGAGAAAGCAGCTGGAGCATGTCCAAACAAGAGCAAGAAAGCTGATGAGAAGTCTAGAGAACAAGTTCTGTGAGGAGCAGCTGAGGTACTAAGCCCAGAGAAAAGGAGGCTGAAGGGAGACCTTATCACTCTCTGCAACTACCTGAGAGGAGGTTGCAGTGAGGTGGGGATTGGTCTCTTCTCCTAAGTAACAAGCAGTAGGACAAGTGGAAACAGCCTCAAGTTGCATCAGAGGAGGATTGTGTTAGACATTAGGAAAAACTTCTTCACAGAAAAGTTGTAAAACACTGGAACAGGCAGCTCAGGGAAGTGAGGGGGACACAATCTTTGCAAGTATTTAAAAGAAGTGAGGATTTGGTATTTGGTGATGTAGTTAGAGGTGGACTCGGCAGTGCTGGGTTAATGGCTGCATCTGATGATCTTAAAGGTCCCTCCCAACCAAAACGATTCTATGATTCTAAGTTGCTCGCACACACACAAGCTTCTGAGCTGCTCTGGCATAATCTGCCAAGTCTCCTACAGTATCTGTGCTACATCTGCGGTTGTGTCTTGTACGGTCTAGGGTGTGTTTGAATAGAAGGAATGAACCACCTATCCTGATTGTCATGGTGCTCTATTTTTTAGAGTATTTAGCAGACGTTTGCAAATTTAAGTGTAGTGGTGTAAACATAAGACTCTAGTTTTGGAGCCCTTTCTCATTACATTTGAAATAATCCATTCTGATGCAGACCAGACTCATCAGTTAAGCCTAGTTCTCGTCTGTCTTGTGTCATCGACATACAGAATAGATGGAGTTTTCTACTGAATACGGCGGAGACTGCAAAAACTTGCTGTGCACAAGAGAATGGTGGGAGATTGAGAACAAACTCATGGATGGCTGGGTTGCTTTCTTCATTTATCATTTCACTTCCTCTTTACTGAAGGAGAACTTTGCTGAACTTGCATATGTCGTTTGTGCTGGGTAGAGTACTTTGCATCATAAACAAGAGCTTTACCATCCTTGAACCTAACTGAACACCAGTGACATTGTTTATCTTTTAGGTACCATATCTTGGCTTTAGTTTATTCTAGTTAAGATTGTAAAATGGCCTTTTCTGACATTTCTTAGCAGTGTTTGAAAGCAGAATTATGTGTATGCATTTCGGCACCAACAATTTGTGGGACAAAAGAGAGGATCTCTTAAATCTTCTCTTAAATATGCTCTAAGGTGTTGTGTGTTTTCAAACTCTGAGATGTATGGTTTACAGTAGCCTTTAAAAGGAGATATTACTTAATACTCTTATTTGCCCACTGGACTCTACTGCTATATATAGGGAAATAGTGGAGGGGGGAAATCTAGATTCTCTGATGCAAATTCTGTCTGCAAAGTCCTTTTCATCATGTTTCTTCCTCTGTACTGAGAAAGAATTTACATTTCAAAAAGCACTCTGGCCAATGAAATTACTCTTACAGGTGTATATTAGGAACACTTCACAGTAGAGTATCTTCTGTTGTTAAATCGTACATTCTTCTAAAATAATGACAATATGCTAAGATGAGTATCCTGTAGAAAGATATTGAGTATGGTTGTTAGGTAGCTACAGGCAGAACTACCTGTATGGATTTATTTCTTTAGAAAAAGACATAATAAAAAGAGGAAGCAAATGTTAATGATTTTGGGTTGGATTCTGAAGTTAGGTGTTAAATCAGTTAGACAATTGTACGTGAGGCTGTGAATTAAACTCATTACAGACTGTGATGTAGATGGTTCAAATAGCTCAGCAACTTACATGAAAAGAAACAATAGAGGTAAAGTCCCTCATAATAAATTTTATCAAGTTTTTTATTTTACACCGTAGGAAATTAGTTGAATTAACTTTTCATGATTAAAAACCAACATGTTGGAACATGTATAGGACGTTTTGTTAGCGTATTCTGAGATACATTTACAAAAATCCCTTACAATATATATTATACAGAGAGGTTTGTTTTGCCCTACTTATTCTTTATTTCTAAAAATCATATAGCTCTTGCATGTAGTTATTGCTGAGAGGACTTTGTGATTGGTCTTTATTTCTCATTTCCATTTTTCTTACCTACCAAGTAATGAACCCCTGTGCACAGCTTGGGAAATTATTCTCCTGGAGCTAGAGCTATTTGCCTTAGCACAGATTTCTAGAGTTTCTTGCGGGGAAGCAAACCGACAAAACAGAGAAATGAGCTACATTGCATGCTATACATGGTGCCAGGTTGTCCTTTGACGTTCACTCCATCTTCATCATACTACCGTGTCTTAACAATTCATTGCCTTTTCAGATCACATTCACCACTTCAAAGTCTTATCTTGGGTTTATGATTCACTTCAAGCTCTGGTTGCTGGCATCTGCATAGATTTTGAACTTTTGCTTCATTATATGTAATTTCTCTTTCTGTTTCTTCTCTTCATTTTGTACTTCCTGGGTGTTCTTGCTGGCGATGAGGCAAAGAATGGTCCTGTCACCCCTGGGTTTGGAAGAATAATTCTTGTGGAAAATGCATACAATCCTAAGCAGTCTGCTGCATTCACTGTGGAGTCTATTTAGTTCAGTGTGTTATATTTAACTTTACTTTAATGTGCACTAAAGTATTGATATTCAGAAGAAAATTGAGAAAGTCATATCTATATATGAAGAGCAGAGATTATTTTTTCCACTCTAGAATCAGTCCAGTAGAAAAGGGAGGACAGTGAGCAGCTGTGGGTAGGAAAATAGCCCCCCCCCAAAAGAAAAAACCTCAAACTCTAAATCTTTCTCCCTCTGATCTTTCACAAAACACTGTGTGGTCAAGATGAGGATGCAGACAGCTAACAGAAAGTACTGAGGCTGGAACAACATAGAGCAAGCAAATAATTGGCAGGTAATTTTATCAAAGAGGTTTTCTTTGAGACATTACTTGGCATCTACAGTGCTGGAACTGTGAAGTGCGTTCTTGTGTCTTCTGGACCCCCAAATCCAAAAGGGTTGGGGGTTATTTTATTGTCTCACATTATTTTTTATTCTTCCATGAGGCTTTGCTGTGAGATGGAAGGATGGATCTGAGAGAATAGGGAAATTTAATTTCCAACTTTGACAGACACCCATTAAAATCAGACATCTTTAAAAACTGTCATTTTCTTCTGCTATTTAATATACAATGCATCTAATTTCTCTCTCTACAGCCTGATATTTCATTACTTTAGTTCAGATAAAGTAGGTACACTGCAGCTTCAATTTTCTAGCCTTATAGGCAAAATAACAAAACTTCAAGCCACCTTTGTCGTCTTTATCCCAGTATGAAATTCAGGGTGTTTCAATTACTCTTGAATCCACAAGAGTGGGTCTGGATATGAAGTTGGAAGCTGCCAGTTTGGCTTCTTCTGTTGGCCTGGGTATATTTCTAGAAGGGATTGCCACTAATTTTAGAGGCAATTCACTGAATAAACCAACCCTATATTATAAATAGGTGGAAAGAATATGAACTACAGCTTTCACTTTTCTTCTGGTTCTTGGTAGCTGCAGAGTCTCCTTACTCATGTTGAGAGTTTCTTGGAACACTGAAGGAAATGCTGTGTGTAAAATGTGTGTTGTGAGGCATGTATAGCAACATTTACTAAACTTCGTGTTTAGATAATGGGAGGCAGTGTGGGCTGTTGGTTGTTTTTTTTCCTTCGGAAACAGGAAATCAAGCCCAAGTGGGATGGATTCCAAACAGTGACCAATTTTATCCTGACTTCAATATTGCTTTGACCTTTCCTGACTAATGCAAAATGAAGCTAACTACATGGCGAGGTTTTCTTTCAGTGTTTATACTGTGAGAGTCATGCTGACTCAAACAGAATCAGACTTGTGCTCTTCCAGTGAGCCACATAATAGATCCTTTGAGGGGATCAGTGGAAGTAGTGTGGAAGTTCGTTGACTCTCAGTCTCTGTGCATGCCAAGAGGATGCAGACGAACGGTGGTGTGAACTCACACAAGTCAAAAACACCTGATCACAAGGGGGCAGCTCAGAAACAGGAAGAAGCAGCAAGCTTCAGGGACTTCCTACAGAAAGCCACAGGAATACAGACAAACAAACACACACACATTGCACCTACCACATCTGTTTTCTGTTGGTTTGGCTGGGTTTTTTATGAAGGCTGTTTTTTTACATAATATTATAATTACAGTTCATACATTTCAGGCTAAAATAGACCTATGTATTGTATTTTGTCAGACCCTTAGGCTGGCCTTCTCTGTACTTCTGAATCCCTTCTCCAAAATGTGTATCACAGACTCACAGAATCATAGAATATCTTTGATTAGAAGAGACCTTTAAGATCATCAAGCTTGACCAGCACTGCCTGGTCACTAAACCATGTACCTAAGCACCAGGTCCACATGTAGTTTAAATACCTCCAGTGATGGTGACTCAGCCACTGCCCTGGGAGCCTATTCCAATGTTTGATAACCCTTTCAGTGAATAAACACTTCCTAACATCCAGCCTAAACCTCCCATTGTGCAGTTTAAGGCCATTCCCTCTTGTTCTACACTAATTACCAGTGAGAAAAGATCAGCACCCACCACTCTACAATGTCCCTTCAGGTAGTTATAGAGAGCAATAAGGTCTCCCCTCAGCCTCTTCTTCCTCAGGCTAAACAGCCTCAGCTCCCTCATCTGCTCCTTATAAGGCTTGTTGTCAAGGCCCTTCACCAGCTTCCTTGCTCTTCTTTGCACCCACTCCAGTACCTCGATGTCTTTCTTGAATTGAGGTGCCCAAAGCTAAACAGAGCTCTTAAGGTGTGTCCCTTACATCTTGGGATTGGTGAATCCTCTCTATCTGCATGGGGAGCAGAGGGAGATGAGATAGCAAGTTTCCACAAGACGTTTCAAATCCTGAGAGCTCACTAGGTAAAATGAAGGTGGCTCTGCTCCGATTTACCCTCCTCTGTGGCCCCTCATTTCTGTGTGGGTGCTGTTCCCTTTGCCTTCAGACTCTTCACTACAGGGGAGAGCTGATGCTGTGAGAAAGGACAGTGCCTTCAACAAGGTTGTCCTTCTGTAACAGATGTAAAGCTAGTAGCACTATTCACATGCATTAGGCTACATGGATAGTTCAGTGACAGTGATTTGATTTGTTAGTGTTAATCTGCATCTGCTTCTTTTTATTGCTGCCTGGGGGGGCATATTTGTTCAAAGAATGGCCATTTCAGCAAAGCCAACAAGCTCCCTAAATACAGATCTGAAGTCCTGCCAAGCATCTGTGGATGGGAAGAAGTCAGTATTGTGAATAGCATGCCTCTTCCTCTCATTGTCATTTGTATCAAGTTAGTGATATTACTGTAGTGCCTAGAGGCGGCAAATTAGGTTTAGAGATGCATTCTGATGGGTTCTGTGCAGGCAAATCTGATGACACTGGCTCTGCCTTAGGGAATCTACTCTTTTGCAGACCTGTCACCCCATAAATTTATTTGCCAAATATGCTTACAAAGCCCATTTGATCTGGAGGGAAGGCATGGGATGAAAGAATGTTAAGAAAACTTTCATGTGCTCTTTGTAGCCTGATGAGGTGCTAGTGACCACACTGTGCTAGTCAGAGCCAACATGAGTGAGCGAAATGGCCAGACAAACTGCTCCCTGCCTACCTGTTTGCATGGTCTGTGCCCAGCAAAGGGAGCAAGTGCAAATCCAGAAGCAAGTGCTGTACCCTCTGCAGGGTGAAAGTCACCACAGTCTTCCCTCTGCCTTGTCCTGCACATACTTTGCAGGAACCTCCTCTCTGAACAATCAGAAGGGGACATGGTCCTGCTTACACCAGTGCGATGAAGATTAACCACCTAATCCATCAGAACTAAAAGGATAACATTAAGTGGTACAACCTATTTTAAAGCATTAAAGGAAATAGTGTGCTATTTCACCAGCACTACTAAGTTCTTACAATACTACCAGTTTCTTTTTGAAACAAATGTCAGTGGGACTCAAAAGAAGATTAAAAAAGAGTTGCACTTTTTAATATTGGAAACACACTGTTCGGTGATAATGGTCTCATCTTCTGTTTGTCAGGAACATCTGCACTTGTGGGAATGCAATATTTCCTTTTTCTCCACCCCCTTACTGTCACTAAGGGTGATGGATGATGTCTGGTACATGATTCTTTGTTTATCACAGACCACAAGCAAGGCAATAAGCTAAAACACATAACGTGCCTTCTTTTAAATATGAGATCTGAAGCTGACATTTGAGAGGGTGCATGGCATACAACATTCCTAAATATCATAGAATCACAGACTCATTAGGGATTGGAAGGAACCTCTAAAGATCTTCTAGTCCAATCCCCCTGCCACAGCAGGATCACCTAGACCGAGTCGCACAGGAGCACATCCAGGTGGGTTTTAAATATCAATAGTCTGTTTTTCCTTATGTGTTTTCTGATACTGCTCTGCAAGTCCAAACATACTTGTTCCTATCCTAAGATGTCCTCACCCTCTCCACCAGTTTTGTGTTTGGATACTTCGTTTGTTTTTCCCTTGTGTACTCCCAGACTGGGACTGTTACTGATTCTGACATTGATACTGACCTACCAAAGTATTCACTCCAAGCTGTGCCAGGGAACAAAACACTTCTATATTGAAAAGATAGCGTGGATTTTGTAAATAAATGTGGACAAGGGTGGACAGATAACATTTTAGGCCTATGACTTTGACAGCATCCCTTTGATGTGTCAAACCTTTGGAGCTGCAAATGGATTTCCATTCCAGCTCTGCAAGGAGCAGAGCTCAGAGGCTGAGTGGCATGGGGTGAGTTCCAGGCTGGCACGAATATTAGGTGTCACCTTTTACCCGGTCTGTGAACCTGCAATGATCCCTGTGAAATGGAAACCGAAGATTTTAGCCCTCCTGGTGTAAGCAGCAAGCTTGAACTCTCTCTGAACTCAGTTTGTGTTGAAGTCTGGAACAGTTCAGAAGGAAAGAATGAAGGAATTGATAAAGACAAATGCTGTACAGCTTCTGGGTAATGGTGCCTGCACTGCTGCTCTGGCATAGCTGGATCTGAATGCTGTTGCTGCATGAAGCTCCTTTTTCTGAAGCTCCTTTGGTGCAAGCTGCTGCTGCCTTGCTAACTACTGGCCGTATAGCTGAATGAATCATGAAATCAAACAAAACAGTGTCATTAAATAAGAGTAGCAAGAACCCTGATTCCTGAGGTTCTGGTTTTGTTTTTTTTCCCTATCAGGTTCTGGCAACAGCTGTGGAAAGAAGAAATCTGATAGATGCCTGTGTTTGCTCCCACTGAAGATAAATGGCTCTTCTGACAATGTTATCTCTTAGGTCTGGCCTTAAACTGCCAAGTTCACTCCATTTAACATATCTGCTGGCTTAACAAGTGGTTTGAGCACGATCCCAGTGCCAGGTGCCTGAGACAGTCTCTTGACGTCAGTGGTGGGAGGCGGTATGATGCTCTGTGTCCCGGATGTGTGTGGGAAGAACAACAGCAGTGTTTATTTAGGACATGTCCATTGGCAGCACCACTGGGAAACTGCTGCCGAGTCTCTCTGAGGCAGAGAAAAACCCAGGTGCTTTCAAATCCAGCAAGGAAATAACCTTTTCAAAGTTCCCTTTCTCAAATTAGACTTCAGCTTTTTTCTCTTCTTGTTCTGCACTGACTAGAGTACGGTGGTTTTGTTGGCAAATAGTGGCGAAGAGGTGACTCCTGCTTCTTTTCTGCTGTGAAGATTTTTAATGCATTCCAGAGATGATTATCAGGAAACAAAGCAGAAAAAGAAGTGAATGTCTATGTTTTGACAATGCAGATCAGGGAAGGATAAACATTTTCTGGATTGGTTTTTCTTGCTATGTACATAAACATTTACAATTGAAATCTGCATATAGGAACTGCTCACGTGGTCAAATAATTAGCTATAAAAGCAATATAGCAGCATATATACCAGCTCCTGTGAGGGATCATGTGCCTTCCATTCTCATTTCAACTTATCTTACACTGAATGCTCCTCAGTCCTGCAAAGGATGCTGAGAGTCTCGCTGGATCAGAAGTGTTCTGTTCATTTTAGAGGGTATATGTGATCTGCTTGTCCATCCACTACCTCAGAATTTATAGGCAATAAGCAGTCAGAAAGAAATGTTCTTTATTAAGTAAATGATAATACAGTGATGTGAATTTAATAGGGAGATTTGCAGCTGTGGGTGCACTTGTTTATGTTTTGGATGCTGACAGAGTAAATGATACTAAGGAAAACTACTTCCCTATTTTTTCAGTGCTGTGGAAGATTTAAATCCTGGCCTGAACTTTGTTGGTGTAATGTCACTTAGGTCTAGACTGGCTTTGCATGTACTTGGCCTCCATGCAAGGGAATCATTGCTTCCTTGTGCAGTTTTATGGCACCTCTGTGTTGCCAAACCAAACAAATTAAAGAGCAGGGTCTGTACATGAAGAAAATGTGACTGTACACATGGAACAAAGATAAGACACACACTCCTGATCAGAACTAAAGACAAGATTGAAAAGATTGCGGGCACAGTGCAACAGATGTGCCACGTGTGTGTTTTTGCTGTGCATCTTGTAGGTTTTACCAAATGCTGATACATCGTTTTGTTAGAGCTGATCTCAGATGTGAGCTAGGTCAAATGAGCATTGCACAATCAGTAGAACCTCATTGGCCTGATCCACCTCCCAGTTAAAAGCATTCCTTAGTGATTTATGTAGAAATCACAGAACACTAGGGATTAGAAGGGACCTCGAAAGATCATCTAGTCCAATCTCCCTGCCAAAGCAGGATCACCTTCAAAAACCAGATGTAAGCACACCGGCTTCTCCAATTACTCCTGTAATTACAGCATGGGCATTCAGAACCTGATGAACATAAGGAATTTAACAGCCCTTTCACAATTGACTGTAATGGTAAGTGGCTGGGATTCTTGTACTAGCCTTCCCCAATGCACAGTAACCACTGCCATGGGAAACCAGTCTGCTTTACTGAATTTCGACCCCCTGCTGGCTGAAATACCACCAAGAATGGCAACACTTGACAATGGCCAAGCTTCAGTGAGATGAAGGGGAGTGGTTAAACATTTGATTGGCTGACAACACAATAGCATCTTTCTATGTGTCATTTGGTTTACAAGCAACTTTCTAGTGTAATCTTCCCAGAAGTGTATAAAGCTGAATGGTGTTGACAGATGACCAGTTCACAGGGCATCCCACCCCTTCTGCTGCTTTCCGTGGTGAATAATCCAACTCAAAAATGGTGAGGAGAGAAAGGCAGAGGGAAAAGTAAGTGTGAAACAGTTTCTCAGTCATGGCATTTATGAGAAACTTTCGTTTGGGATTTTTCCTGTCTCTGACTCTTCATTTCCCTCCACCTGGACTGAAAACAATAATAAGAAAAGGGAGGTAAAAAAAGGCAATGTAAGGATCTCTGGGAGTGTGAATAGCAGGACAGCTTTTCTCGGACTCCACAGCATTTGCCCCTGCTCCCCAAGTTGTAGAGCTCAACAGCTGTCTTCATAAATACTGTCACTCAGGATTTGAATAGTTTTACATAATCTGGACTGGAGTGGGGAATCCAAGCTTTTGGCTGGTCAAGTGGCAGGTGGGGAATTTAAGCTTTTATAACAGGGCCACAACTGCTGCTCCCACAGGGATTTTCTTTTACTATTGATTTATTATAATCTCCAAAGTAAAGACCCCAGGATTAAAGTTGGGGGGAGGAGATATGTTCTAAAGGTCAGGGTGGTGAAGATATAAAGGAAATCTCTGTCTATCTCACTGCTGCCGCGCCAGCCCAGACGGATGGTCCATGTGCCTTGTTTGTGACCCCTGTGCTGAGAAGGAAAGATGTTTAAACTGTTGGGTCACCAGCTGAAATGAGAAAAGGAGAAGCTGCTGTTTTAGTTACTGGATTCGGATTTCAGTTATGTTTTTATTTTTATTTTTCATACTTGCCTGGCTCCTCTTGTTTTCTGAGCTCTGACCATAGTTCATGCCTTGCCATGCCTGTGTCACCTGAGAGCTGACATTTCTGAGACAGCCCAGATGCTGTATGCTGATGTGAACTTCTGGGGCTCCCTTGAGATCCCACAGCCCTACAATGATTTACCCCAGCTGAGGGCCTGACACAAACCTAATGTCAATGTCTGAGATAAATCACAATGTAGGAGTTGTAGATCTGAGGATACATCAAAGGAAGTACGGAGCACATTGGTTTTTAATTATACAGGGGCAGTGCGGGGCAGGTTTTTCTGAGTTACAGCTCACTGGTAGATACGACATGCCAGCCTTAAGCAAATAAGGTAAACTTAATAGAGCTGGGATTAAAGTGAAAAATACACATTCTCTTGCTCATGCTTAGCTGACCATCCCTGCTGTTTGCATTTGTTATGACATCAACATATCGACATTCAAGTGGGGGCATGTTTACAAGTTAAAACTCATGAAGCTTGATTGCAATAGACCTGCCCTTCAGCCTCCCTCTTCCTCTGCAGAGGGCTGGTTCCAGCCAGAATGTGCCTGGGCTCTGCCTGCTCCACCGCCCTGACAGAGCCAACACTCCTATGATGAACTGCTTCTACACAAAGCAAACTTTCATTCACTGGGAACAGGTGCAAAGTGTCCTTTTGTGTGAACAGCTGAGAAAGCAGTAACCCTTCCCCTGCCTGCACTTGCTTTGCTTAGGGTTCATGCTGCTGGAGGAATAGAAACAGAAGATTTCAAGCAATGTTTTCTGTGTCTGGCTGCTTGCCATGAAAAAATTTGCCTTTGACTGGTATCACATTTTTTTTCCTTTCAGTGTGTGCAGATTTACTTCACAAGAAAAACTGATTCTTGATGCCTCACTACATATAGCTGTAATTTTCTGAAAGTTACCCCCGCCTCGCAAAGGAGCTCCGGCATCTGCCAAGTAGCTTAGGATATGGGTGGTCTTTCTGTAGCTAATCACACAGCTTGTTTCAACATGTCCTCCATTACATTCTGGAGGTCAGCAGATAGTTTTAACCATCCTTTTCTTGCCCTTGTGGTAAGAGATACCAGTAACAAAATCCTCTCTCCTGTCAAGCACGCAGCTATGTGCTTAATACTGAGTATTGTAGTAGTGCCATGGAATTCAAATAAAGTTGTAGGCTGGCCTTCATCAAAGGAACCAAAGCAGAAAAGCATTCAAAGGTCACATGTGCCTCAGTGAGGAGTGTAATTAAGTAGCAGTAATACAGTTAGAAATCAAGGGAGACCCTTATGTTTCTTTGATAGCAACCTTTCACTTATATTAGACACACGGACATTTTATTGTACCAGACTATTTGCATTCAAGAAAACTGCAGACAGTGTATTTTTATTCCCATAAATAGGAAATGAGGAAATACAATGCAACTGTGATGCTAAGAACATAAAAAACTAATGCAAAATAAGCTGCTCTAGTGGGACAAGTTAAAGGATTTAGTAGCAGAGCAGTCAGTAAATTACTATCTTTGAAAGAGCAGAGTATTTTGTGACTAACCATCTATAACAATTTTTCTTGATAGTTATGAAATGGCCGTGTGTTTTCAGCAGGAATTTCATAGCGTCTTTAAAAGCTAAAGGATCGTCTCAGTTAGCTGAAATGACTTATTGTGAGCCTACGTAAATGCCAAGCAATTGGTTTATGTCAGAAATGTAGAATTAATAGAGCCTTGCAGGCCAAGAGAATGCTGAGGACATGTCTCCCTGCTGCAGCGTGCTTGCTTGCAAAATGCTCTGCCCAGTGCATAGCAGGAAGACAGATACCTGTTGTCAGCATAATCACACATCAGACTGTGAAATCACTGACATTAAAAGAAGGCCATTACAGCTTGGTGTGCTTCTGAGGGTACATCACAGTCAGGTGTAAACAACGCTGGCAGTTTGGGAGGCAGTATTTGCAGTAGAGATCCATTTTCATCATGCTTGAACAACATCGGGAACCTTGAAATTATTTCTGCCTAGGGAGCGTGTCTTCAAAACGCCCATTGCTTTTGTTAGGTCAGGGCTGCCCTTCTGAGAACATGGGGATCTTTTCATTACTTCAGATGAACTAATTACTGCATGTCGTGTCTTGGTGTTCTCTTGAAACTTACTTTCCGTACTTCACACCATCTAGCACAGAATTCAATTCTGCCTTTAGGTTGGATCAGCGTTTCCTTCAGTTTTGCCCTCTTCCTTCCCAGTCAGCTGCAACTTCTGGTCTTCGCCGTCCTGCCTTTCTAACAGGCTGGTAGCAGGAAGAATTTGGTGGTCTGTGCTGGGGTATGGAAGGAGGCATACGTCTACCTTTACTGCCTGTGCAAGTTGTTCCTTTCTCCCTGGAATGAAAAAGTGGTCGGATGGAAGTCCTCTGTGGAGAATTCAGGCTCTTAGTTGAAAGCTGGCCCGCACCAACTTCTAGGCAGGCAAGTGGGAAAGTAGGACTGAGACTTTTTGTATCCTTGTCCAGCACTACAAAACCAGAGAGACCTTAAGTGAGATTAAAAGACAGAAAATCAAAAGGATATGCTTTTTCCAAAACATTAGCTGACAAAGGATGTCACAGAGGAACTCAGCAAGAATTTAAAAGAAAAATAGTAGCAAGAGTTTCCATAATTATTATAATTATTAGAGTTACTCACCCTTGGAAATGAGGGTGATACTGGGGACATGCATTTCTGTGCTGATCTGCTTGTGTTGTCTCCCCCTTAATGTGGACTGTCTTCTGCTTGCCATCACTAATGCTAACAGTGATGTTCGTGTTGGAGAGTCTGGCTGTGAAGCTATTTGGGTCTGGACTTCCTTATTTGTCTCAAAATATTCTTATATCATTATTTAATATGTATGACCACTGGTGATCTTTTCCCTGGTGTTATGGGCAAATCTGAGTGAAGTCAGTGGAGACAAGGATCCAGTCCTGACCAGGCAAGAGGCAGTCCTACAAAGAGCTGAACTCCTGTTATGTTTTCTATGGAAAAAAAAGAAGTGTGAGAAGCCAGGAAGCCCTGTCTTGAGAATGTTTCTCTATCAGAAGAAAACGTAGTCATTCAAACAAATGCATTCTATAACTTAGGTGTAAGCAGTAAAGAGTAAATGCCACCCCAGATGGGATGCACTGACCACAAGGCAGCAAGTGGACAAGAAAACCACACGGAAATGATCTTCTTTGTTAGTACAAACCAGACCTCTGTATCTTTGCTTTCTCTGTCCCCCATGCTGCTCATTGCCTGCAGGATGAGTGCTTCGTCTCATGTGCCATATGTCCAAAGAAGAACTCATGGGATTAGGAGCCAAGAAGGCCAGCTTAGATGTCCTAGAGCTCCCTGCTGTCTGTCTTGGAAATGTGAAGGGCTCAAACTCCCTGCTGTTATGTCTCCAGCAATAAGGTATTAAACAAAGCTGCACTGCATCTGAAAAATGAGGGGAGTACTGCACGAGGAGTACTTCCAGCCCTGACTGATTCTATAGTGACTTACAGTGGGGAAGGTACTTTCATCTTAAAGCCTGTATTGCAGGTGCTTAGAACTTCTAGAAAACAATATGGATGTGATCCTGTGTGACTTTGTCTGGGTGATCCTGCTGTGGCAGGGGGATTGGACTAGATGATCTTTCAAGGTCCCTTCCAGTCCCTAATGAGTCTATGATTCTATGAATGCTGTAAATGAGACCTTCAAGTCTAACTCTTTTTTGTAAAAGAACAACCCACATATTAGTTCTGCAAAAACCTTCAGAGTGCCTTAGTGAGTAACTGGCCAGCTAAGGCAACCCCACTGTCTTCCCAGAAGCTCTAAACAACCAATCTCTTGCAGAGGAGCAAGGTGGAACCAAGCACAGCTTGGTGGGGTGAAGCTCTCCCGGTAGCTGTACATGTACACTCAGTTCCAGAGAACTTCTGACTGATGCTGAAAGATTTTCATATGGAGACAAAATCAATTTTTCCTTTGGCATCTGGCTTTGAAAGTGGCACATTGCATGTGAAATTTCTCCCATTTCAGTGGGTATGAGGAAAAGAGGGAAACTTCAGAACCTGCAAACGGCTCTACGAAGTGTGCTCTTGAAACAGTTTTTAATGGTCATTAGTCTATTACCTAGGAATAGCAGACTCTATTGCTTGTCAAATACCAGTGCTGGTTGTGTTTTCACAGCTATTAAAAATTTTATACAGTATCATCCCTGGATGATCATGTATCTGATGAATGAATTCTAAAGAAACTATGTGAGAGAGAAAGTCATATGAGGTTACAGTTCTTGTGAACTGCTCATCGTATTTTTCTCTTTAGCCTCAACAGGGCACTGAAATCCCTTTACAAGGCACTCCAACCAATGAAAGCATTGTATGAAACAGTGTGGAAGGCAAGCATGGATTTTAATATGTTTCAGCTTATGATCTACATGCACAGAATTAGGAAAAATGAGATCAGTTTAGTGTAATATGTGATTTGCATAAAATATTTTACCCCACTCTATGTGAAACTTGGTAGCTACTGTCCTGAACTAGTGGGGTCTGAGTGCCTCTGAGTGCCTTTGTTTGAGGAAAACCACAACACAGAACACATCCATTCCTGTGAGAGTTTATGATTTCTTGGGTTGATCTTTACTAAAGTCAAAAATACACAAATATAAAAGAATTTAAAAAGGAAACATAGTTTCAAGGTTATCAAATACAGTAACTAGAAGAGCTGGTCAAAACGAGCACCTGCAACCAGTCTTAGCAATTTTTTATTTGAATTCCCTGTGAGTTATTCTGGATTCTCTCCCTACTCTTCATATGTGTCACTAAGCCATTTTAAGCATTGAATGAAAGTAATTCAGAAAGGAAATATGAAGCTAACTGTTTTTTCTTAGTGATTTATTGTAGCATATAATTTATCACAGATCACTTGCAGCAGTACTATGAGGCTTGTAACGGAAAAGGCTAGAGACGAGCAGGTTCCTGAAGTTTTCAGTACAGTTTTGGATTTCCTTTAAATTGAGAAAGGATACATTCTGTCTGGTTTAATCTTAAAAAATGTGTAGTTATGTATTTCTCTCTACACTCTAATCCCTTGGCTCCAGGAAAATATCTGTGGTACTGTGTTCACAGGTGAATTTAGTGGGATTAGGGAGTACAAATTTGCTGTTAACGTCTGCGTGCCGCAGCGTATGTTCACAGTCACACAACTGGGGAACAGCTGACCCAGTCTTCACTGCAGATACAAGTTAGCTTTGTGTCAGGGAAAAAGAAAAGGTGTGAGACCACTTAACATCATCTGAGCTTCTTGCTGCTGAAGCTTGAAACCAATATTATATTTCATGAGTTAATTATCACTTGTTGTACATAAACCGAGGCTTTTTATTTCCAAAAAGAGTAATAGAGTATAGCGATAACCCTTAATTCAAGTCCTGCCAGTGTACAGGAGGCATATGTCTATTGAGATTAGCTGGCATACCAAGAATAGCTGGCACATCAAGATTAGCTGGCACAGCAACATTATGACCTAAAAAACTCCCCATCCCTGTGGAATACGAGAACAAATACAAAGCCATAGGGAATCATAGTCAGAGAACACCAGCTTGGAAGGGACCTCAAGCAACATCTGGTCCAGAGTTTCTTGACAAAGACCACACAGATGTAATATTTTCTGTCAGAAGCTTACTTCTACTAGTAGAGACTCTAACACGAGTCTTTTTGTTAGATGAGTGGAGCAGCTGATTTTGCTTTTAGGAGATTGTGGCTTAACAGAGATACATCTGAAGATGAACTGTCATCACCACAACAGTGCAGAACTGCTGACCGAGCATGCTTCATTTTGAAATGCAAAATGAAGGCATCTACATGTGGAGATTAAAAATGCATCAAATGAGCTGGCTTAGCAAGATCATACTGGGAGTGGAAAGCTAAGCCTTGCAGCTCTTGGCTTGTCTATAAAAGCAAACTCAGTAAGACAGAAAGCTAGGAGCTGTGGCATCATGTAAGAGCGAAGATCAATGAGCGTGAAAGGCAGACCTCTGAGCCCTGGCATGAACCAAGATTCCCAAGTTTGCCAGGCTTCCTGCACCAGCAAGGGAATCCAAGCCTTCAGGACGGATTGAGATCCCATGTTACCATTAGAAGTTGTACAGCACTCTGGAAAGCTGCACGTGAGAACCTCTGAAAGTCTGAAGGTGCCCGAGGCAGTCCTATCATGAAGCTCACAGGTGGCCTATCAATGGCCTATCAATGCTTGCCAGAAGGCTGTTAATCCTACAGGCTTGTGCAGCACCTTTTGATTCTTGTGGACATGATTTTCTCAAGAAATTATTTAACCATAAAATTTGCAGCCAAATCTGTGATTTTCAGAGGGTACCCTGCCTACCTCAAATGGTGTTTCACTAATACCTATTCTGACTTGCACAAGTAAATAGGGGTAATAACACACCCCGACAGCAATGAGGAAAGTTCCAAAGTGAAGAAGTTCCAATGGGGAATTTGTAAGAGAACACAAGCCTAGCTGAAATAATTTCTGATATATCAAGGGCTTGTGTCCATGGGACTGAAATGGTCCTAAACTCAGTAACTCCTGTCCTTTTCCTAACTTTTTGACACCTTCCCTATTCATCGACACTCTGCACACTGCACTGCTGCGTGTCAGTCACCAGAAACTTACGTTCCTTAGGATGTTTCTGTCTGCAGCCCCCATGCCGTCTATGATTTGATGCGAGTGAATCGACAGAAATAAAGGTTAATCTCTCTAAAAAAGTTGGTTACATTGCAGAAGTGATCTGGAAAGTTCCTGCAAGTTTGTACTCAGAGTGATCATGTGGGCTGGTGGCTTTACATTGCACCACGCATGAGTCACGGACGGGAATTTTCGTATCAGACGTACAGGAGTGATGCAAACCAGGAGCCTTTACTCTTCTCTCATTCACTGAATTGTGAAATATTAGAAATGTGCTCATTTTGCAGGAAGTACTACATTGACTTTTTTGGTTTTAATTCAAAATAGAATGAGAAATGCATTAGGGAATTGGTTGGACTGAAGAGAAGGGGAAGTAGCCTTGCTAAATGTTAACTTCTGAAGCACTGATCCTTCAAAAGAGGAACTGATTCTTATCTTCTAAATAAGACAGTAACAGGAATTAAAACAATAGAAGTTTGTAATAGACACCTGGGCCACAATTTTGTATCAATATTTATTAGGATTACTAGGAAGTTGCTAGAAAATAAACAAACAAGCAACCCTTCAAGGACTAATATTTTTTATTATCATTG
>JAOXOE010000001.1:30468337-30501730 GCA_028565055.1 Phoeniculus purpureus | reverse complement strand
CTCTGTCACCCTCACTGGGAAGAAGTTCCTTCTCATATTGATGTGGAACCTCCTATGTTCCAGCTTGCACCCATTTCTCCTCATCCTATCACTATCACTTAGATGACACTGAGAAGAGCTGGGCTCCATCCTCCTGACACCCACCCTTCACATATTTATAAACGTTAATGAGGTGTGGAGAGCAGCATGATTCTGGCCGATAATCTGTATGAAGCTGTTTGAAATAAGATGCACACTGCCGTTTGCAGTGTTTCTATGTACATATATAATGAGTATAGACACGTATATATGCATATGTGTGCCACAGGGGGGAGTGCAGTGAGGAAAACTGCAGAACTTCCATAGAATTCAATGGCGTGTGAAGTCCTGACTACCAGGATCACTACAGTTTCACTCACTACCGTATCCAAGAGTTAAGTACGCAGCAAGCACCTGCTGCGAGCGTATGACAGAGTGATTTTAAAATTTGTCTTAAAGATAATGCAAATCAACATATATAAGAGGATGGGTCACTTGTAACTCCTTATAAACTTACACAGTTCAGTATAAGTGATCCACAAGATGTCAAGCAGAAACACTTTCTCCTTAGTTTACTGAAATTCATATACCCTTAAGAAATACCCAGAGACGTTTTTAAAGGACTTCAGTGACATTCACAACACAAACAAGGAAATCCCTTCTTAAAACCCACTGTGTTTCAAAGAGCATCAAATAAGTGCACTTACCATCGTGATAGATTCCCAAATACTTTAAAGCAAAATAACAAACCTGATATTAATCTGGCAGCTGGCAGTTTTCAAAAATGAGATTTTTTTTTTTTTTTACTCTGAGTGGTTAAATATGTAGGAAAATGGTAAAACCTTTTTTGTTTGTTTTGAAGCTTTGCATCCTACTTACAAATTTCTCTGTTCCTGGTATAACGAAGTAGAACTTCAGAAAAGAACACCTGCTAAGTCAGTAGGAAGAAATTTTGTCTAGGCAACTACATCCAGTGCAGAAGAGGGAGGCTGAGTGGATGTGTGAAGAATCTGACTGATTCGGGGAAATAGAAAAGGGGTATGAGTGTAATAGCTGGAAATCTGTTGTCAGGTGAAGTATGTCTGCCATAATGTGCTGCTGTATCACATTTTGACCTGCTTCTGGTCTACATGATGGAAACCATATGACACAAAGTAAAGCGTGTGTCAGTGACAAAATTGCTTTTGACCTGAAGATGTTTTAAATGTATTTCAGGTCCAAGATCATCACTGCACTCCAGCAACATCTTTGCACAGAGCTGGTGATGTGAAGACAGTCTTGAGGTATGTTAAGTGTTAACGCCATGGAGCAAATCCTAGGAAGGGAACCGTTTCTTCCATGGGTCATTTGTTAGAAAAGGGAAGGAAAGAAGGCCATAAAATCCCAGAGAAAGAGCTGGTGAGTTTTTTTATTTAAGAAGAGAAAACTGATTGTAAAATATTGAAGAACTGACAAATCTCTCTCTGTAAATAGAGAGAAGCTAACAGCTTAAAAATTTGACGCTTACAACCATTTAATCAAATCTATGGCACTTTTGTATGTAGAAGTTGGCAAATATTATCTCAAGTACCTCACGTTTCTTCATGAATAAGCTTGCTCTCTCATACTTACTTCTTAAAATTCTTTCTCTTTGATTTGCATTGTGGAATTTCAAGTGCAGTGATTTTCTCAGGCATGTCTCTCAAATGTAGATCAGCCATTTAACAAACAGAAGGCAATTTTATGTGGCTAAGGAACAATCATGTGACTCCACTTGGTGGTGAGTGGTGACTTTTTGGACAAAGAATTTGATTTACTATTACAAATAGGGAACTTACTGATGAGTCCACCCAGACTTACCAGCTATGTGTATGGTCATTCATGCAGCATCAGTACTCACAGATGTACTTGATGAGTTCCTCTTTACACATAATGTTGGTCTCTTGACACTTGGAATCACCATTTTTGGGGGAAGAAAAATGCTTTCTGAAAGAATACAAACCTGAAAAGTTCATTTTGTTTCCAAACCCATTCTCAGCTATACAAGCCTAACATTCATCGTGATTACTTTATATTCAGTAATAACACTCTTCATGTCTTGGCATCCTACCAGATACACTTCGGGACTACTACAGCAGTATAAGAATGTTTAAAAAAATTGCTTATTTCTCTCCTAGTACTTGAAATCATTCATTAAAAATCAGCCAATAAAAACAACTATTCAACATAAACATGTAGATCTTAACGCTGGCTGCAGTACTGAGAATATTAATACAAACTTTAAATGTGTATGTATCAGAAGTTCTGAATACTGATGCTGAAGAGACATTCACCCATTTTCAATCTTATGAATATGACTAGTCCCCACTCATAAACATATCACAAAATCATAGAATCATTTTGGATTGGAAAATACTTTTAAGATCACTGACCAGCAATTAATCTAACTTTACAACCCCATGGCTACAGCCCTTAAGCTCCATAAGCACGTACGTTGCAAGAAGAGGTCTTTTTCTTTAACAGAATTACATGGAGGTAGTATTTACAAGCTGAGTCAGAGAAGAATTCTTTTTGTTAAATAATCGTCCCCCTTTTGATTTTCGGAAACCCAGAAAGATGTTTTTAATGCCCTATACTGATAAGTCTAAAGGAATTACCCACATCAATTACTTTGGCTGTACAGTGGCTGAGTGCCTGAGTGCTCTGTGCTGGATCCTGTAGGGAGTAGACAGCCCATCCCCTGAAGAGCTTACCAGTCAAGAGCTTGTTGGAACTGGTGAAATTCCCAGCAGATTGTGCTGCTGTAGTTACAGTGGCTTGATCAGGTTCATGACAATCCTTGTGAACAGTTGACAGATGAAGCAAGGAGCATAACACCAGAACAGCCACAAAAGGAAGATGAGATCTCTTTTGGGCAATGGGACAGGAGATGTTTTTTTAGGTTTGGTTTTGTTCTGTGTCAGAGAGGCTTAGGTTTGGTTAGGATGGGTGATAAATTAGTGAGAAGGAAATCCCTGTGGCATGGAGGACAGGAGGTCGTCCTGGGTGGGGAAAAGGCAGTGGGCAGGGCAGAAGAGAATGGAGCTGAGGTTGAGAGACTGGAGACAGAAGTGAAACATGTTTATGACAAACAGGTAGCTGGTAAAAATTAAGCTTTTGCAGTTTCAAGGCAGTAGAAACAATATGATCAGCTTTGGAAATCAAAATAATGAGCCTACTGTTGTTTAAACAAGAAACTGCTTTTTTAAATTACCTTCTGCTGGACCTGGCAGATCAGGCCAAGACAGAGTCATCTCTCCTGCAGGCAGTACAAGGATACAAAAGAAACTGTCTGAAAAAAATGCTTATCTAAGAGATGTCAGGATGTTCCTGGGAGATTTTGGCTGCATTACAGGTCAAGGAGAAAGAGAAGGATGAATGGAATTTTGAAACATGTCAAGAGCATATCTGTGAACATGGCAAGTTGAAGAAGGACTTGGTGGAATTTGTAATGCGTGGTAGATTAAGTAGAAGTTTAGTGCCAAGGTGTTCCAGTTAGTGGGCATGGTTGGTAGACTCACAAGTAGGAGTCAGGACTGCCTTAACTGAGGTGCAGCTCTGGGAAGATGCTTCTTCTTTTGGCTGCATTCCTGATCTGCTTGAGTACATGTGCTTGGTTTGTGGGGGTGAGTCTCTACTGCCATGTAACAAGAAATAGGATAAGAAGAAATGGCCTCAAGTTGTGCCAGGGGAGGATTACATTAGAGATCAGGAAAAATGTCTTCATGTGAAGGATTATAAAACATTGGAGCAGGCTGCCTGGGGAAGTGGTGAAGTCACCAGTCCTGGAAGTATTTAAAAGCCATGTATGTCTGGTGCTTCATGACATGCTTTAGTGGTGGTGACCTGGCCGGGTTGGCCTTGATGATCTTAAAGGTCTCTTCCAGCCGAAATGATTCTATGCTTCTGACACCCTCTATAGATCTACTCATCAAGAGCACCTTCATTTTATAGTAGGCAGTCTATTCTGTCAGCAATAGACAGCAAACAAAACTGGATCCCACTATACTACCGCTGATCCTTACCTATGTCTCTAATAAGTATGCCGAAAAATGAGAAAGGTGATTAGCTGGCTACTTAATTAGTACTCTTCTTCAGTCAGTCTCAGGCCACCAGTGTGTTTTCTTTGGACTGGAGATGACCAAAGGTCATCTAGCAGTATGGGGCAAACAAAAAGAACTGGTTCATAACTGGAGGAAACACACGCCAGCTCCCACCTGTAGTTTTTAAAAATTACTAAGTTAGAAGTACATAAGAGGAGGAGGAGGAAGATGAGATACAATCTAATTTCAGACAGCCTACAGAACTCCATCTGTTACATCATGACATTCTCATTGTTTGAGATTGAATGACGATATAAGGAGCATTTACTTTAGCTTGGAGGCACGTGGTACATAATCAAGCTTTGTACACCAGTACCCTGCTATATTTCACACATAGCTGTAAGCCCCTTTTGCCTCTTTGAGGGCAGAAAGCAAAATTTGCCCTCATACACAATTCTCATATTTTCAAATCTCTCCAGTATGGTTCCTCATGAACTACAGCAATGTAAATACAGGACCAAGCAATCTGCACTTGTAGCAATGCCTGTGTAGCACTGCAGCTTTAGGAAGTGTGCTACATTTTCTGGTGTAGGGTTAGGCAAAAGCATCTCTATATGAATTGATTTCCACAGTCTTATCTTTAAACACCTTGTGTTCAACATATGTGAAACGTTTCAAAAGTGTTCTGTGGTGCCCTCCTGTCTGCCACATTTTGTCACACTCAGATGGAGATAAAACAAAAACAAAGCAAAACAGAAAACCTCAGGGCATTTTAAAAGAGCCACATGAGTGATATCCTCGACCTTTTATCCATTTCACGAAAGACATTACTGACTGATAATGATAGCCTGTCAGATAATACTGGAGCCAAAAATTAATCTTCACTTGATAGCTATAAACCATTTACTGCAAGGGTTCCTAAAGTTTGAATGCTTGAAAAAATTCATCAAAGGCCATTATTCTGTCACCTTGTTAAAATACAGCTATGGCAGTGCTGTTCGAAAGTGTTTACAATGTCACAATGGAAATACAGGCAGCGCAAAGTCACAGTACTGCGGAGAGCTAACTCACTATTAATAACATCCATTTGGAACAGTTTTGAAAGGGTTGTCCTCTTTCCAATTAATTTCCAAGGTTTTCAACTGAAAGAAAATAAATGGACAGTAAGATACAGGGCTATTTTAAAGCTGAGATATGATTCTATGTTAAAATACTCGGTTAGAGGTGCCTCATTGTTAGATTGCTTTAGATTATTTCCATAAGTAGCAGAATGGTGAGAATTCAAAAAATGGAAACCAAACTGGTGCCATCATGCTAGCAATATGTTGTTGACTTCTGCTGCCTATTATCTTCCTGAGTTTTTCCTGTGTTTCCTTTTTCATCTGTTTCTATTTGCCTTTCTTTCAACCCTCAAGCCCTTGTGCAGTGAAGTGTGAATCATTTCCCTTATACCTTTAATCATACTTTCCACCCAACCTTCTATTGAAAAAAAACCCCTTTCAAGTGGGATGAAATAAATGCCAGCAAACAGAAGACATGCATAAGCCTTTGCTTCTTCATGCCTTCACTATATCTTATGGGGAGGCGGTTGTTTTGTCTACGTTGCTAGTATATTTACCTCCAGAAACCCACTATAGTGGCAGAAAACCTGAGCAGGAAAGGCAGTGGTTTGCACATTATGCATAACCAAACAGTGAACATGGAAAAGCTCCTGAAGTCATCATGCAAAGGGGAGGATGGTTGCAGTTCAGTTTAAACAGGATTTATGTAAGATTTAAGCAGAATTTTTTTCCTTTAGGGAATTAAGATGCCATTTTAATGTCTATTTCCGGATATTTTACACATTGCTCCAATCACTTTCAGATGACTTAAACATATGCACAGTTATTATTGTTTATTCCCTCTGTCATCTCATACATTTTCATTCAGCTGCTCTTTATTTTCAACCCTCTTTGATGTATCTTGATTTAGGTCTTGCCAAACTGAGAACTCTTAATCAAGAGAATAAATACTTCAAAAAGACTTTCTGGCATTAAGTCTTTTTTTTCCCCTCTCTCTCTTCTCTCCCTCTTTTTTCTTTTCCCTTTTAACAAGACAGTGGAAAGAGGCGGGGGGAGAGGATTAAAACATGAACTTGATCATCACAGTGTATGATCATACAAAGTATTGCACTGCTTTCCAATTTTCTTTGAAGCATGCTCTAGACCTTTTTAGCTCTTGATGAAGCTTATCACACAGTTTGTGCCACTTGGCTTAGAAATGTTCTTGTTCTGTGCCACCACCTTCTGCAGGGCTCTGAAACATGCATCATTTTATGCCATTGTAGTGAGCTCTGGTATGCCATTTGTTAGACACTCAGACTAGTAGTTCTGTTGATTTTGGTAAGTACAGGAGTAGCAGCAGAAGCAGTAACCTGAGGAGCTCTCTAACAGTTACGTTGAATGGGGTTGGTTTTGGTTCTGCAAAGTTCCCATTCTGACCTGTAAGGACTGGCAAGTAGAAGGAAGGCATTCAAGGGCCCGAAATAATTATTTTGGAGTGGCACACATCAACATAAACCAAAAATTACATTGGAAATGTTATGAGACTTAAAACAGTCCCCGTTCTCTAAACCACTGCTCACAGGGCTTGAGCTCCAGACTTTCCACCAGCTTTGATGCTTTTCTTTTTACCTGCTTTATCACCTTAATGTCCTTGTACTGAGGGGCCCTAAATAGACAACAGAATTCAAGGTGCAGCCTCATCAGTGCCAAGTACAGGGGGACAATCACTTCCCTGCTGCTGCTGGACACACTATTTCTAACAGAGGCCATTTGCCTCTTGGCCATCTGAGCACACTGCTGGCTCATATTGTACTCCCAGGTCCTTTTCTGTTGTGCAGTTTTCCAAATACCCCCAACCTGTAGTGTTGCTTGGGGTTGTTATGACCCATGAGCACAACTTGGCACTTTGCCTTCTCCAGCCTCACTCAGTTGGCCTTGGTCCATCGACCCAGCCTGTCCAGATCCTCTGTAGCATCTCCCTAGCCTCAAGTAGATTGACACTCCCACCTAACTTGGTGTCATATGCAAACTTACTGAGGGTGCACTTGATCCCTCCATTCAGATCATTGATAAAGATATTAAACATAAATGGCCCCAATTCTTTGCTCTGGGGAACACCACTTGCGATCGACTTCATCAGCTGGATGTAACTCCATCACTGCTCTTCGGGCCCAGCCATCCAACCAGTTTTTTATCTAGTGAAGAGTACACTCATCCAAGGCATGAATAGCCAGTTTCTCCAGAAGAATACTGTGGGAAACAGACAGGAAGGGTCTAGCTGATCCTTTGTGCTTTCAGGTTCGAATTAGAGGGAATCAGGTGTTTGAGATTAAATATAAGTGAGCATTCTGCTGAATCAGAGACAAGACTTTGCCCTCCATTTCCATTCCCATTAATGTAGTCCAGCTGAAAGTCTACAAAGCATGTGCTACCCAGACAATATGATCTATGAGTCATATCTGGTTTATCCTCTTTAAATAAAAAAAGCTACTAAAGTATTTTGATACTGGTTTACTTTTGACAATGTAGATTTCCACATTTTATACTCAATACTCTCTTACTGTTTTAGAGGTTGTTGGATCTTAGGAAAATCCAGGAAACTCAGTATTCGTGGAGCAAATTTTCTCCTGATTATAGCATTTCAAATTAATTTTCTTAGGGTAAGATAAGGCCGAAGGTGATTGCAGCCTCATCCTACCTAAGTATCTCTTTGAAGGAGTCTAGTCAGACCTGTATTCTGCATCAGCACTGGGGCAGGCCCTCTGTTAGACACACAGGGATTAAAGTCAGACTGAAATGACAAGATTTTTTTTCCCATGACTGGCAGTATTTCATGCTAGGACAGTATCACATTGTTCTGACAATCACTTCTCTTTTTTACAGCTTTAATGGTTCCACTTCGAAATCTACAGTCTCTGTCACTCATCTAGATGCAAATTAGATAAGTAGTTAGTCCTTGGTGTAATTCCCTATTCCTCTTTTAAAACTCCATCTATATATAAAATGAAATATATATTATATATATAATAATAAATGATATATAATATATATAATTAAATATATATTAAAAAAACAGACAAATAAATTAGATTAGACATTCACTATAAAGATAATGTACCAATTACACAAGCCTTAACCATGTAAACATTTAATACAAAAATAAAGCAAAAATTCTTAGTCAAACCACATTGACTATCTCTGTACACAACCACTAGTCTCTAAACTCCTGTTGTTACCTTCTGGATTCTGTCTCACACTGTTCACAGTTGTTAGGCTCTGAACAATGAATAATAGCAGATAAAGAAACACCCTAAACATTTTGCTAAAGAATTATTTGCTAAATTCTGTCACAGCGCTTTGTCCAAACTTTTAAGATTAAATGACACAGTGGAAAGTTTAGTCAGAAGAAGCTACCTGAAAAATCTTACTCAAGGATTCACGAGTTTTCATACTACGTATATGAAAAGAATGCACAGTACACACCCAACAGGATTAATGAGTCCAGCACATATGAGCGGTGAATGGATTTCTTTAACAGTTCACACCCAAGTGGTTGGCAAACTTTAAATTATGTGAAAAAATCCCCTAGGTTATTTGTAGTCCTAGGCATTGGATCTCACACTTGAGGACTCGACAACTTAAACAAAATTTCTGCTTCAAGAAAACAACAATCTGCTCTATTCTTTTTAATCTTGTAAAGTTAAGAAGGAGACTCTCTTATGCATTAAAAAGAGCTAGCAGAAAATTTGCCAACAGAGTGTGTTCCTGCAGGGAAATGTTATAACGGTGAAGGTGAGGCCATTGATTGAGACATGATCATACATAAACATAACAGATTAAAAATAAGGAGTATTTTAGACTGCTTTTTGAAATTAAACCAAAGCTTTATAACTGATACACAGCGTTATAAATCACAACATTGCAGAAAGAAAAAAAACAAGATACTTGGAACAAAAGGTTGTGGCTTTAGCAAATGAGAACGTTCCAATTCTATTTGGCAAGATTCCAGAACTCTTCTTTAAGGACAATTCTGAATTTTAATTATTTTTTTTATTGACCCCCAAAAGTGAAACCTCTATTTTATAATGAAGAAAAGGTACCAAGACTTCACAAGGGGGAATAAGCTGAGACTGGCCACCTTTGATGAATGGACCATAACCAGAAAAGTTCACTCTAACTGCTTTCTGAAGTATTGAAGTCCAAATCCACCGGTGGCTTCAAACCATAAAAAGATGCACTGCTTTGGGCTTTCAAAAGTACACATTAGCTGTGTTGATATGGCACTGAAAAAAAAAACGATCAGAGAAGTGACATGAATGTGTGTGAAGTGAAGTTAAGTGAAGAGAATTCATGTGAAATGAATTCTCATGAGACTGTCAGAACGCTAAGTAGCTTTGAAAGGAAGTGTTACCGCTTTGAATTTTACCACTTGGGAGCAGGAACCTTTGTTATAGAGCACCTGTTAGAAAGGAACATTCTGTACCTGCTGGAATAATAGTGAGAACATTAACCACACTGCCCATTGCTGCTCTTGCGTAAAGTGGTAGATGAAGATACTTCTTTAAGAGAAGTGGTAGCAACTGCACTGCTTAAGAAGTGTCCAGTGAAACAAGACATATTATTAAATAATACACCGCAGGAAAAAACTTAGATAAGGGGACTATATAACCTTCAGAACATTTCCATCTCCAACCTTTTCATCAATATAATTTTGAAAAATTATTAAATTTGGTCCTTGGAAATTTTATGAATCCATATCATTGTTTTGTATGCATTCTTTCAAGTCAATCACATCTCCTTCCATGCCTTGCTGAAGTCACCAGCCCCGGCCCACACATCAGACATCTCATAATGAGTATGGTCATAACTCACTAACTGCTTTTTTATGCTGCTATCACTCACAGAGGAGCAATTTGGGAAATATATGTTGAGGCAGCTCTGTAATTAATAGCATGATAATTAAATTGATTCAGTTAATAAAAAAAACCAACCCCAAACCTGGAAAAAAAAGAGGGTTAAGTTTAGTCACATCCAGAAGTATCTGTGCATTCTCTTCCACAGAATTCCTGTGATTGTTGGCATAGAAAATGTCCAGATTGCACTTACAGACCATATCACCTGAAGTCAGTCGAGCACAGGCTGTCCCACATCTCAGTAGCTTAGAGTGAATTTTATTCTGTCCCTCTTGTTATATCTGGAGTGGTTCAAGGGCTGGCAAAATCAGCAGAAGTCGAGGGAACTGGTCTAGAGAAGTGAGGAGACAGGGAAAATACAGCAAAGTAAGAGACGTGAAAATGGCTAGAAAGAGTGCAGGAGTTTCCCTATTCTGGCAAAGCAAAACTATACACCTAGCATAACCTGACACTTAGCATAGCCAGCTTACCTAGTCATCAGCTGACATTATGTCATGTGTAGTTTATGTAGGAACTAATAACTGGTACCATTTCCCAGAGTTTCAATGCTCATTACAATCTGGAACTCTGTACCCAGTTTTGGGCTCCCCAGTTCAAGACAGACAAGGATTTACTGGAGACACTCCAACTCAGAGCTACGAGGATGATCAAGGGACTTAAGCATCTCCTTTATGAACTGGGGCTGTTTAGTTTGAGAAGAGAAGACTTAGAGGAAATCTTATTAATGTCTATAAAGATCTGAGGGATAGATAACTAGAAAGGGCTGATCTCTTTTCTATGGGCCATAGTAACAGGACACAGAAAAATGGACATAAACTTGAACATAGTAGTTTCTACCTCAACATGAGGAGAAACTTCTTTACTGTAAGGGTGACAGAGCACTGGAACACGCTGCCCAAAATGGTTTTGGAGTCTCCTTCTCTGGAGACTTTCAAAACCTGCTTGGATGCAGTCCTGTGTGATCTGCCCTTGGTCATCCTGCTTTGGTAGAGCAATTAGACTAGATGATCTCTAGACGTCCCTTCCAACCCCTAACGTTCTATGCTTCTATGATCTTAGCATGGCAGAAGAGCACACTACTGGGAGTCAAGATCCACAGCGAATACTGAGAGGCAGAATTTTGTCCTTAGAATTAAGTATTTGACACAAAGCAGTTACAATGCAAATATTTAGCTCTTAGGGAAGGACCTGATAAGAACATACATTTGAGTTTTATTGTATTCTAATAGCTTTCTCAGCTGACTTGCAGAAAATAATTGTACTTCACCCCAAAGTACCATATACAAGCAAATAAACTTTAATTAACAATGAAGAATGCCCTTTGTGACCTCATTTAATACAGTCTTGCTTAAAAATACAGAAGGTCATTGAATTGCAGCAGATTAATCTACATCAATCTTCTACCTCCAAATTCTGCAGGTTTAGTGCAAAATATAGTCTAAATATTAAATTATTCATGCAAGAAAGCCATCAGCTAGGGTCCTCCTATAGCAATTGAGTATTTATTATTAGTCTTTTACTGCATTTGACCTCAGTCAAATACAGCTGGGTGAGGTTTAGCCTGGAGTTATTAGGCAGAACATACAGAATGAATAAGTAAGGTCCATTGTTCTCACTGTTCTCATTTTTTTAGGATAACCATTTTTCATAATTTAATGCCTTTAAGGTCATTACTGATGTAAATATTCAACTCTTAAGTAATTTTCATACAAAGATAGGCGCTAAAGAAAAATTAATCAGAAAAATACTTCCTAGCTGGCACTACGGCTCCAAATGCCAATAGTGTCAATTTTACTTTAGATGAAGGGTTGATATCCAAGACAAAGAAGTATTGTTACTTGAATTTGCTTACTCTGTAGGACTGTTACCTGAAGGTAAAAAGATCTGGACATGAAATCAGCTCCTGCTTGTTGTAGGAAAGAGACAGTCTCAAGGAGCAGGTCTGTAAGCCCCTGACTGTTCCAACCTGACAAGATAGTAGATCCAAACTAGAACCATGTCATTTTTTCCCATATCCCCACGTCAATTTCTGAAAGCATTGGATAGAATATATGACTGGGGAATTAGAAGGCTTGAAAATGTCTGTGGAAGTAATGAATATCTGTGTTACCATATATCTTTTCTGGCCTTATGTATTCTGCTTCTTATAAATGCTTTTATGGCGGCAGTGGCCCTTCTCGTGTACTGTCATCTGCCTCTGACCTATTTGACACACTTCCTAAAGGATTTAATCTCACTAAAGTACTGAGATATTGCTGCTGGAGGCGACAGATATTTTATGAGTTCTAAATTCAGGAATATTATCACTAGGCACTGTACTAAACCAGAAAGCAGCCATTAAGCTTTCTATCTCTTAATGCAGTGTTTGAAGTCATATGCTGATATCCCTGGAATGGTGTCAGATTGAATCTCCTGGACCCTGAGCTACTGGTCTATTTTATTGGACAGCTTCTCCACAGCTATTAGTGTGTTTCATGTACAGTGGTTGGTGTTCTGCATCCCACTCTCTACCTCAGGCTGTTGACTCTCAGCATTTTTGTGTTTGTGACCTAATGGTTTATTTTTAGTTCTGCTTGCACGACTGTAGTGATTTCTGCCTTTTCTATTTAGCTCTTAAAAGATAACTGACCAAGCAATAATTCATTACTTTCCTGCTAAACTTTGCCAAATTCACTTAATAGAATTTATAAACCTGAAGCTTTCTGGGCACACTGATGACCCGTGTGTGTTTGTGGTAATATATTCGTACATATTGCCTTATGCTCTCAATTAGAAAGCATTCATTCACCTTTTCATTTAGAAAAAGCCTTAATACTTTTATTGTTTATGACAGGCTTTGAAGTTCAGAAGGGAGAGGGCCTGGTGCTAAAAATGTGTCTTTTTTGCTCCCATGCAATTCCAGATAAGCTGCTAGAACTCGCAGTTTCTTTCCTTATACTTAGTTTGACGCAGATGTATTAAGAGCCTGCACAGAATAGGTGTACATAACCCTTCTAAATGGGTGGGTTAAATAGTACCACTAAAGGAAAATTCGGTGACAGCAGCAGCTGCCCGGAAGCCACAGACTGACAGCCCCAGGAAGATAACTGGAAACAGGCCAGCTTATGACAGCTCTTTTTTTCTTGCTCCTCAGAAGCCCAGGGAAAAGACTGATCACTGGTTGTAGCAGTCCATTCCCATGCTTTGGTACAACAACTCGCCTTTGTTGCCAAAAGTATAGCACAAAGGAGGTATCTGCAATATTTTATGGACTCCATAGGTGTGATCCTGTCTGCCTGAGTCTCGTATTTGTGGTGACCTGCAGTGCAGCTGAGGTCTAGACAGTAATCCAGCCTGCCTGCTTCAATGGACTGCCTACTCCTCTGTGTGCCTCTTGACCTTGACACATCACCATGCCCATCCCTGTGTGTTGTGAAGTGCACACTGAAAAGACAGCAGCTGATTTTCCTGTGTATGCCCTGCTATGATCCAGGTGCAAATGTAGATGGGCACATAAAGTCCTCCTGGGATCCAAGTGGAAGCACACAGGAAGCAGCGTGGTCAGTAGTATAACAAACCACACCAGAGGAAGTGGTGGCAGTCCAGGGTTTTTTTTATAATTGTCTTAGCTATGGTTTTAACATTTAGAAAAGAAATCTGATATTAAAGGCTGCTTTTCAGTCAAGGAGCAAGGTTGTCATCACCCCAAAGAGTGCACTGGCTACTAGCACAAAACTAAGATTACTTGAGTGTGTTTTCCAGCTGGCTGCAGGACTCCTACATGTCTGGCTTTGTGGTGGCTTAGCTTGTAAAGAAGAGATGAAAATCTCTTTACGCAGAAGAGGAAAAGACATTGCCTTTATGTTGTGTCTGTGCAACAGTCTATCACTAAAGCACAGCCATCAGGCATGGGAGATGATGTACAAGCAGAATAGAAGCTAGGGAAGAGGCCTCCTGCTTCCTGAGTGGATTCTCCATCTGGTAAGGGATAAGTGGCACCTCCTTCTCTGCACCTCTCAGCGCCCCGGTTCAGAGGTAGACTAGATAGAGGTGCTCACCACTTTCCCATCAGTCCATGTATGATTTGGTGAACTACGCTGCTCTATAGGTGTGCCTGAATAAGATGAACCAGATACCCTTCAGCAAGCCTCAAAATGCGTCTTGTTCTCTTTGATGACTGAATATGAACTTAAGCAGTTTGGTTAGGTGAGTTGGACTGCATGCCTCATTTCATTTCTGGGATGCAATTCTGTCTGCCAAGATGGACTTGCATCAAAAGGAACTGCAAGTACTGTCAAGAAGGAAGTGAAAAAAATGTCAAGGAGATAAGATATCTTTGGCTATAACGTCAAAAAGTTAAACAATGGCTAAACAACCGACTGGGGAAATGTTAATCACAGGCGCCAAGCAAGTTGCACGGGCTACTTTTTAAAGCTAATGATCAACTATCAGTAAAAACTTCCACTTTAGAAAATCTGGAGAAAAGTGAAGGAGAAGGAGAGCTTGTGTGGCAGCAGCTTCATACAGTAGAGGTTATCAAAACATGGGTCTTACATGTGGGTTAACAACCAGGCTGCCCCAAAGGCTGTGAGGAATAGCAAATTGAATATGAGTACCAAGCTTGCACAGCCTTTTTGTTCCTGCTTGGCATGTGCCTGCAGTAGAATCACTAATGAGTTTCTCTATGAGAAGCTGAGCTGTTTAAATCACAAGCTTGTGGTCACATCTATAGGCAGGGTTTTCTGAAAGGAGCAAAGGGTCGGTGGTGTGATGCTACAGGTCACTGCTAGAAGGGGGGGTTTGGTTAATTAGTGGGACCTCAGTTCATGTCTGGAGACAGCAGAACAGTCCTAACTGGATTGTGAGTGGGGTGTGGGACCCAGCAGGTCACTGGGGCATGTGAAGACGTAGGGACAGCTTTTGAGAATCTGGGTAGCTTTTGGTGCAGCAGAGGAGTGGCTATGACTACCAGATTTTGTCCATGTGATGGGCTGCTGCTGGGCTGGGACAGCAAAAGGAAAATGTCTTCTGGGTGGCAGACACTACTGGCCCTGCCACTCCATCAGAGATTGTAAAACATTCGTGCAGAGATCCAGTCTAAAGTAGTGGTTAAAGCCACGGTTAAAGATGCAGGGGAAACTCAGCCTGTCATCTCTCAAGGGTGTGCACAGAAGGAAGGGAAAGGCACAGCTCAGCCTGAGGGCAGGATGCCCATGACATGCTTAGTTCTATCTGACAAAGTGGTGGAAGTATCTGCCTGTAGAGCTGAAAAACAGGATTGCACCTCTGCTGGCAATATCCATGGGGAAGAAGAAACCACTGCATGCAGCTCAATTTGTTCTACCTTCCAGCTGAATAGAAAAGGCAAATTTAGGAAATTATATTAAAAAATCCCCACTGTTAACAGAGGTGTTATTCAAGATTGCAGAGGAAGTGAGAAGCTAGCAAATGTCAAAACAATCGCTGCCCCTGAAGCTGTAATTAACCCCTTGCAAGTATCTATTATGACACAGTTTTCTAGTTAAAAAAATCTGTGTGGCCTTTGTCCGCAGGACCCAGCACACAAGGTAATCGCCACAACGCATAAGCAACTGTTACTAAAAGACCCACTTGCATATAAGGGAAAAAATGTAAGAATTCATTTCAGCAGAGGTAGCTGATCGTTACCCAAAAAGTCAGATAAAAAACCCCAAACCATTATCCATCCAGAAACCCTCAGGACTGAAAAACACACCTAGTTAAATAGAAAAATAAAATGTAAGTGTGTCTACACATCCTTATTGCTGAGATACGTATTGCTTTGCTAAATAAAGCTGACACTCTGTGATAGTGCAGAAGTGATTAAGGGCCTGTGGTGTATTCTTCCAGTGGAAAAAGCTATGTATAAAGAAGAAAGAAAACAGGACTTTTAGTTCATTTGGCTCTATTCATAGGTTATGTGAGAAATGACTACAAGCCCAGATGTCCCAGCAAACTGCAAGCTAGTTAAGTCACATTTAATGTTTTCTTTATTTAATAAGGTTGCTTCCAAAATGACATAAACCAGAGGTTTTTAAAAAGTCCAAGGGATTATTTATTGTGGGTTCATTGGTCAGATGTTGTGCCACCTTATTGCCAGTTGCTGAGCTACTTTACAAGGAGTATACAAATACCTTCCAAATATCACTGCTCCTTGTAAACAACTTCAAATGAAAGGGGTCATCAGGTGGTGAGAGCTGTGGAGAGAGGCAGACTGCAGTTCAGGAGGCAGACAGTCTATTAATGTGGGAGCCTCATGATCAAACTCACAGAATCAGAGAACATTAGGGATTGGAAGGGACCTTGAAAGATCATCTAGTCCAATCCCCCTGCCACAGCAGGATCACTAGTACTTTTTGCCTAGGTCTGTACTGCTGGATCTGATAACAGTTTATAGTCTTGTGGCTGCAAATTTACATCAGATTAGAACACATAGGCATGCTTTCTTATCTCTTCCCTTCTTCTTCTCCTTTTCCGCTTCATAACCCATTCCCTGCAGCAAATAACCTGGGGCCAAGGGTGCAGAGCAGCAGCAGCATGAGCAGAGACAGCTGTGTAGCAGGGCAGCCCCCTCAAAGGGCAGAGACCCTTACAACAGCAGTCCTTCAGCAGGAACAATCCCCTCTGCAAAGGTGAGAGTGGGAGCTTTCCCAAAGGAAAGAGACAAACCCATTTTCCTCTAGGACAATGGAGATGACAGACAGATTCCTGAAAAGACAGTTAGACCTGAAAAGACAGTTAGATGCCTGAAAAGAAGGGGAAAGTGAACTTGTGAATTCCACTCTCAGCAAGGTGAAGAGCTCCAGTTCCCAAATAGATCTTTTTTGTCAGAATTCTTTTCCTGGGACACAATTTTGGTTTTGCCTTATTTGCCTTGCCGAGATGGTCCTTTTCCCTCAAACATGATATTTTTAGGAGATAGAAATCACATTTTCCAGTCATCATCTTTGCAACCCTATCTGTAACTGCTTCTGACTGAGATTCTGGGGTCTTTTTTCAGGTAGAAGCCTGAAAGCCACCTTGTAGCCCAAGAACTGCTCAGCAATGCTAGATTTCTCTGAAATGACCTGACAATTAGCTAATTCTCCAGCTGACAGACTGGAGAGTGAAACAGAATAAGTAGTAGGCAGTAGATTACTGTGGGACACTCTCAGTTGGGATTTATGGCTTCATGTAACACGATGCCAAGACAACCTAAACCAGCCATTGTTCTGCATCTTGGGCTTCACCGTGCTGCCCTCTTCCACGGGACACAGTCATTTTATTCTAGCCTTACAACTATGCTATCTCACCCCTTTTGTTGGGTTACGAGGGTGCAATGGCCCGGAAGTGACAGGCAAGGGAAGGGTACATCTGAAACTGAGTGGAGCACGGGACTGCTCTTAGTCAGGCATAGGACACCCCTAATGTGCAAATTGTCTGAAATTGTTTGCTGCATACTAAGGTGATGGTTCTTCTGCTCCATGCTGTCCTAAGCTCTGTGCTTCTGTCTTCCTTGTTGCCAATGCTGCAACACAAGATCTTCCTCTTGCTCCTCAGCCTCATTTCTTTTTTCACCCTCTGTGTACCAGTTCAACTCATTAATCCAGCAGAAAGTTCTACACATTTTTCGCTCTGCTACTTTTCTGCTACTTGAGTTAGTCCAACTCAGGAAGACTGGAAAGGCAGAAGAGGTACTGGATTGCTGTGTATAGGTAGGTGAGTGCTGCCACAAGATGATGAGAGCAAAGGGTTGGGGTCATCTCCACTTGGTGGCAAAAAGCTTTGCTGTGCATTGAGGTCTGTCCCATCTGGTGGCACCAGAAATGTAAAAATGTTGACTTTCAGTCCCAGGTGAGAAAAATATTTGAGGCTGAAATTTGCCTGAAGTTAGTTTCCTTGGTGAGAGCTTCTTATAAGAGCGGGCCTCAAACATACCATTGCAAAAATGGTCCTATGTCAGTGAAACCACCTGAAGTGCACTGCCAGCTGTATCTATAAGATCAATGTCTTGGAAGTCGCTATTGCTTTATAACCACAAGAAAGCTTCTACAAGATGTATATTTCTTTTGAAGGTGGATAGTTAATTTGATGTAGTTGTGTTAAAATCTGATGATTCTGCATGTTCTTAATCTTTCTTTTTAGTTTTCATGCTCTTAAGCTTAATATAAAATCTAAACTTTGCAGTTGGCTGAGATTTAGCACAAAACTGAGCAAGGGACTAAGTGGAAAAGCTCTCAGAGAGAAGTCTTTATGTTGCTCAGCGTTCTCCTTGGCAACATCTTTGTGCCCCCTTCACAAAGGAACCCGAGTTTTTGTTCTTCCTCTTAACTCTAACCCTAACTGTAGTCAGGGACTGGGATTTACACAAGGACATCCTGCCCTGGCCTTTTTTTTACCCAAATGTTCTGTATGCAGCCCATTTGTGGTCCCCTAGGCTTTGTCTCACATTTTGCATTAACTGTAACCCTGAAAGTGGTTGAAGCCTTTACCCTGGAACAGGTCTTTTTGTTCACAGAATGTTACAGGTTGGAAGGAACCTTGAAAGATCATCTAATTTTACCCTGCTAGAGCAGAACAAGCCTGCAGTACCTGGTGTACCCAGACTGTCTGAATATAAGCTGTCCTACATGGGGGCTCAAACCCACAACCCTGGGAATTCAGCGCCCTGTGCTCTACCAGCTGAGCCAGCCAGGTGCTCAAACATCCCTTTGACAGTCTTTTTGCAATCCCATCCCAACTGTATCACAAGTTTTTCTGTCTTTTCAATCATCCCTGAAACTGGCCACAGAATTAACCGCAGAAAAACCTCTCTGTGTCCAGAATAAACAGACAAATCATGAAATAATTCTTTTGCTGCCCTAATTACCCCATAGCAGCCCCCTTACTGCTGCATTCCCAACTGTAGACCCCTAGGCTTTGTCTGTCTTCTTGCCCTAACCCTAGTCGTGTGCTGAACATTAGGCCAAGACTCCAGATCACAGCCCAGACAGAAAATTTCTTGGAAGAGACATCTTTTTGTTGTCCAAGCATTTCCTCAGTAGCCCCTTTGCCATGCCCAAAACTGCCAAAGCCCTGGGCTTTATCTTTTTCATAACTTTAAGCCTACTATAAATGTGTTTCCCATGTTAGAAAATAAAACCCAAGGGTAGCCCCAGTGAAGACCCTCTCAGGGAAGAAAGTGCATTTTAGCACTTGTCTGGGTTATGGTTATCTTTGGGACACAAGTAAGAAGACAGAAAATACCTAGATGTGCCACAAAAGAACAATAGCAATTAGGCTGCCAAAACCAATTAATGTTATTTTGTGGTTTGGGATCTTGGTCTAAGGCTTAGTGGATGTCCAGGTTTAGGATTGTGGTATGATTAGGAGGTTAGGAGGAAGACAGACTATAGCAATCCAATTGCAGAAGGGCTGGCAAGCAGCTACCTTGGCAGATCACAGAATCATCAGGGTTGGAAGGTACATTAAGAGATCATTAAGTTCATCCACCTCTGCCAAAGCAAGACTGCCTAATGCACATTGCACAGGACTGCATCCAGGTGGGATTTGAATATCTCCAGAGAAGGAGACTCCACAACCCCTTTTTGCAGCCTGTTCCAGAGTTTTGTAACTCACACTGTGAAGAAGTTTTTTCCTTATTTCTAAATGAAACTTCTTGTCTTTCAGTTTGTGCCCATTGCTCCTTGTCTTGTCACTGGGCAAAACTTAAAACAGTCTGGCTTCATCCCACCTACAGCCACCCTTCAGATATTTATAGGCATGGATAAGGTCTCTTCTAATTCTGCTCTTCTAAAGACTAGACTGTCCCAGCTTCCTCAAACTTTTCTCATAAAGAGAGATTCTCCAGGCTCCCTATCTTGGTTGACCTCTGCTGGACTTTCTCCAGTAGTTTCCTGTCTCAGTAGTTCCCTTCCCAGTTTGAACTGGGGAGCCCAGAACTGTACACAGTACTCCACATGTGGCCTCACCAAGACAGAGTAGAGGGAAGGTATCTAGACCTACTGACCACACACTTCTGAATGCACTCTAGAATACTGTTGGACTTCTTGGCAACAAGGGTACAATATTGGTTCATGGTCAGTCTACCTGGACTAGACGGTCTTTCTCTTTGAGATTCCAGGATGATCTCAGTCCTTCACTCATTATCTCCAAGCAGTACCTGCCTGCCTACTCCAGTCTTTTCCAGTCCTTTTGAGTTGGACCAACTCAAGGACCCAGTAGAAATGCAGCCCAGCAAAAAAGCGTAGAACTTCCTGCTGGATTAGTGACTTGAACTGGATCACATGGGATGAAAAAAGAGATGAAGCTGAGGAGAAGGGCAACACTGGAGCAAGTTCAGGACAAGTGAATGTCTGGGAAACACTAATTAATCTCCCCTAAGAATTTTTTGTTTCTGTCCAGGGCAAGGGCTGTTTGTGTTTAAAGTTTTGTCTACTTTTAATTAGGAGAATGACAGAACCTGTGACTCCTGTGAAGAAGCACTGCAAAGGGGCTGCCAAGAGAAGGTTTGGGCAACTAAAGGTATTCTCAAAGCCAAGGGGTCCACATGTGCCTGGGTTGTGGTGCAGGCAACGAAGAGTTTGCCACTGACCAGTTGTTCAGCTTGGCCAGAGCTGGAGGTCCTTTGCTAAGGCCCAGTCCACACAAAACAGTTAGTTTTGCGGCATTAGAGAGTCAAAGACTAAGGGGACTGGTTGAGGCAGTTTGCCCAAAGACTGTTAAGAGAGATGGCAGCCTGCAAAAGGAACTGACTCACAAGAAGTTTTTCATCCAGGAAACAGCTGTCCTTTGTTGTCTCATTTCCCTAGGACTTTCACTTGTGAGGTATCATGTCTATTTCCATTAAAACTTGCTGAGAAGTATGAAGTGCAGATGTGTCATGATGCCTTGATCTGTGTAAACTGAAACCAACATTACAAAGAATACTATCGAGAATGCTCTCCAGTTATAAAATAGAAGCTGAAATGTTCTGTAATGTTACAAAGCGTGTAATACAGGGTCACTGTAGGACTTGAAATCAAGTAAGGTGAGGAAATACAAGACTTGCAACAGAGAAGGTAGTGTATGGGGGAGAGTGAAAGACCTTCTCAATGATGTGTAAGACAGGAATAGCAGGAGTATAATGTTCTGATTACAATCTTTAACACAGGATGGAGGTTAAAAGTAAGCAGTGACTTATGAACACACACAGCACACTGTGGTAGTTCAGGGAAAAAAGGCCAGTTTTTCATATGCAGCTGATGCTCAGACCAAAAGCACCCATCCTAGCTCAGAGGGAACGGTACTCATAAATAAACAGGACTGGCAATCTCTTGCCACTGCTGTGAAATCCCCACATCTAAGAACTGAAAAGGGGCTTGCCCAGAAATTCAGAGTTTCCTGGGACATTAGAACTTCAATTTTCAAATCCTCTGAAATCCAGATTCTGTGTTCTAGCCCCAGTCATGCTGTTTGGGTTTGTCTTCTGATTTGTAGAGCCTGATACGTAAAGTGAAAAATAACCTGCCTCCTCCAATACATCTTCTTGGTAAGGATAACCCTAGCAAATGCCTTTGGAGATCAGGTACTTTGCACTCAGAAAACTGCCTAAGACTCACAGGGATCCCAAGTCTGACAGTATTTTCGTAACATAGCTGAGGCAGGAACCATGTGTATTACGCTGCTGAAACAATGCTATTCATATTCTGTTAATGTGTCCCAAACTAAATCGCTCCCTGTTGTTGCACGGTAGCAATGAAATGATTCTATGATGGTTGTTTCTATGATTTCTATTTGCTGTTGGGTTCTCTATTGTGTGCAGCTGCTGCAAGTTGCAGCCTCCTTTTCAGCTCTGGGTATCATTTGCTTTCTCTGCCTTTCACATTAAGAGGGGACAGAAGTTCAACAGGGGGACGATCACCAGCTCATGTGGCAGCCCATGAGCACAAAGAGATGGCAACCTGGATGACAAACCAGCACACAAAACAGCACCCCCAGCAAGGATGACTTTGATTGTGTGATGATGCTGTGTAAAGTATCACATAGGAAAAAACAGAGGAAAAGATTTGAAGGGGGGAAAAGGTATGTAGTAATCTATTAGGGTCACCAGAAAGAAATAGATGTAATTGTATGGTATTTGGAAAAGGAATACGTCTGTGTATGTGTATTCTGGAACATAAATCAGGAGTGGAGGGACAAGGCTCCAGGACTCAGCTGAGAAGCTGGGACAGGGACACCAGTATGGGAGTATCTAAGGTTTGGTTTAAAATCACAGAATCACTGAGCGTTAGGGATTGGAAGAGACTTCGAAAGATCATCTAGTCCAATCCCACCACAGGTGGTGATTTCATTTAGCTTTACACCTCTCAAACGTATCTTGTGCCAAGTCAAAGTTACCAACAGGGCTGTACAAATTTGGTGCCCACTCAATTTTGGAAATGGACACACAATAGGGTAGAAAAAGATCATAAGGTGGATTTCTTTTCTTTCTTAGCAATTAATCAATGTTAATTAATATGTTTCCTTCAGAAAGGCAGAGGCATCTGACCATCAGTCTAATTTTCTGTGGGTACTGTGTTGTATTTGGATCTTCAGCCTTGAGTTATGGTAAACCAAAGACAAAGGCTTTTTCATGTTAGCCTGCCTGCAGATCTGTTTTATTGTCCTTATATAGCTAACAGCAAACATGAAGTGCTGCTCTTCAGGTCCTGTATGTACCTAGATGAAAGGAGTCCTGCCTCTCCAGCCCTTACTTAGCACTTTGCTTTCAGCAATCCCAAATAAACCTCTAGTGTAATAAATAATTTCAAAATCCCTTGTCTTTGCCTCAAAGGAAAATTCACAAACAATACTCAGATATGTTCCTTACGCTTGCTCAATAATTTTCCTGACCAATGAACAACTTCTTTTCAGGGCCAAATGGATTAAATACTCTTTGGTCTTTTTCTCCTGTGGGTCTAACTGACATAGTTTCTTACTTTACAGCAACCGATTGACGTATATCTAGGTTTAACAGGAATGGGCTGGCTATAATTATAAAAACTAACAATAGAAACAATAAGCTTGTTTATCAGCTCTAAAGACTGAAAGCCATTCACTGTTCTTCATGGTATTTAGCCTTTACCACGTCAAGCACTACTGATTTTGAATAGGGCAAACAATTTTCACTTGCACAGTAGGCACTCTGAGCTCCTCTATCTGTCTCTGCTGCAATTAACATTAAAATAATAATGTGTAACGCATTCAGCACAGAAGGAAGACATAGAGTAGATTTTCAGAAGGATATATCTGGTGTGGAGATGAATTATTTACATAGCTTAACTGTAGATTCGGGTAATTAATTTGGTCATCAAATACTATCTCACCCAATCCTTCTGCCCTCTGCCAAAATGATGAAACCCCTGAAATTAAATTACTGTTTTTAAATTGTAGAGCATTGGCTTATTTGCACTTACACCAATATTTAAATATGAGGAATTCAAAAAACTGAACTTTTCTGGACAATTTGGTCTAAGCATGTGTGTAACACACAGCTCTGTCTGGCTAATGACAGGTAGTGAGCTGTGTATGTCAGTTCTACCCACACAAATCCTTGAGTCTACATGCATACATCTTCAAACTTGGAGTGTACATGCATGCATTCAGTACTTTGTTAATAAACCATAACATCTGCCCTTCACGCTCCTGTGATTATCTTCTAATATGTTTGGATGCTGAGTAGTTTGGAAGATGTAATCACACATGGTAATCAGGAGCAAACTAGGAAAGTTCAACTATATTTTAATATGGTGATTATTTCCCAGTCAGCTCTAATATTCTAGTACTACATCTGGGGCTGCAAGATTTTCACAAGTAATCCCAATTAAGAATTCTCATTTTCTGGATTGAAGTTGTAGTTCTTAAATCCCTTACAAACTTAGGCAAAGCACAGCTTTTCACACCATAGCTGGTCAACCCTTATCTGTGCCTAGTGATTTTGGTTACAGCTCATATACATTATTTTTCATGTATACATTAGTTCACATTAGTTTAAATACAACAACAGAAACTTTGCAATGATGCATTGACAACTATATTTTACATAAAGTGTTTGACTAATGCTAGTGGTGTCGTACATTAACTTTTCTTGTTAAAGAAGTACCAACTATAAATCGAAATACAGACTGAGGGACAATATGATCTAGGGTATCAAGAAATGTCTCTAACCACACACACACACAAAGAGAAGTATGAGCTTATACAGCTGGAATATCAAATGATAAATTGTGAAATTCTAAATGCAATTTATTTGTCGTTTCATTTGGTTTTGTGGTAATCCAGGTTTGTGCTTCATCTTCACACTCATATACTTGTTCTGTATTTGGCATGCGCAGCTGTTCATGTGCAGTCTCACGTATGTGCTTTCATTATTTTGACCTATTTAACATGTGTGATGAGGGAAAAGTGAGCAGGATGCTTTTACGTGTGCATCTGAGCTGTGTGATTTTGTGTGCATGGGTGCACGTGAGTGGCTGCATGCCTGTGTGTGATGGCTGGGGACAGCTTTTATGCACTGAGTGCAGAGACAATGCATGCGGGCGTGTAATTTAACATTAAGAACATCTACTTTAAGGTTTATTGCTCTTCAGACGTGGGACTTGGGCATGTTATGTTTAGAACGGGCTTGCCTGGCATTAATTTTCTGCAGCTAATTCCCTCCAGTGTCTTATTCAAATTCATGTCAGTTGCTGTGCATTTGCAGCTGAAGGCCTCTCTTACATAATAATGCGCAGCACTGACCCACGACGTGTCTTCATGATGCAGATTGTCCTTAGGTGCATCTGAAGTACACATGGTGCCATGACTGCCCAGAGCCAGCTTTCCCCAGAGCCACAGGAAGCAGTAGCCTGCACTTATTCTTCACATCCTCATTTGTATTTTTATTCTGAGAGTGGGAGGTTGTGGGGACAAGGGAGGTTCTGATGATGAAATTAAGACCCACAACGCAATCAGAGAACGTAACGCTGCACTGAGCACCGCTGCTCTGCAAATCTCTTTGCTCAATTCTCTGTTCACAGGACCCTGTTCTTTCCCTGGGTGGGAGGCTGTGATGAACCTGCAGCACTGCAGACCTGGTTTTCAATGAAGGCTTAAATTTTGCTTGCATTCTGTTTCAGTTGTGTTCACACTAAACAAAACCATAAAGCCAAGCAGAACAGATGCAGTCATATTGATATTTATATCTTTATGTCACCCTTCCGACAGCTAACCCAGTACTGAAACTTCTTTTCCTGTTGGTTCCCAAAGCTGACCTCAGTGTGCCGTTCTGGCACAGCACACCTGTACTGAGTGCTTTTTAAAAGCTATTTGCTTTCAGATCTACTTTACTGTGAGAGAGAAGTGTTCCTCTTCTCAAAATGATGGATTTAGCAAAATGGTTGGGTTTTCTGCCAGTATCACCTGAACTTTTCACAATTACTTGTCTTAAATTTCAGCAGCTGTTTCCCTGCCTGAAACGCATTTAATGATCTATTCTTTGCACATTGCTTCTTTCTTAGTAATTGGGGATGTGTTCAGTAGCACAGTTTTAAATGCAATCTGTCAGACAACAGTTGTTTCCTATAAATCATCTTAGCTGAAATAATAGAAATACTTAAAATTGTGAATGCCAACTGTTCCTTTAACAGCCAAAAGCTAAGTATCTTCTGTGCCTGTCTGTTCATTTTAGTTGAATAAAATGGAAGTATTGTGATGATTAGATACTTTGGGGCACCTGACAGAAATGCTACTCTATTGCAGAATATAATGAGGCATTTTATTTTCCAGGAATTGCACAAATTAAAAGGAAACATAAGTCACCCAGGTGTGCTACGTGAATCTGGCAATGAAACATAATGCTTGATGGCAGCTGGAGCAGAACTGCTCCTTTAGAGTCAACAATGTTTTTAAAGATTCCTGTTATTTTTAGCTGCGCATCCATTTATTCAAAAGGGGAATTTTGGTTTTCTAAAATGACAACTGTGAGATTATATGCACTTTAGTGAAAAGCCACTTGAATTCAAGAATTTAATACGGTTGTGGGTTACTTTACCAAGATGAAAGGCCCAAAGTGAGATCTTGCTGATTCAAAGAATAGAGATTTTTTTTGCCTGGGATTTGGAAATAGGAAACTACTAATTTTGAGGTAAATAATTAAAAGTAGCTGCATACTAATATTTTGTCCAGGATAAATCATTTTGGAGCAAAATCATCCAGAGCTTTTGGAGTCTTTTTGTTTCTCATGGTAGCTTTTTATGTGCTCCAGCAGCTGGTTGCTGTTTTTGGAGATGTCATGGATGCTAGAGATTTGGCTTAATCCCAGTTTGAAATGTTCTACCTAATCAAAGGCTGAATAGGTATTGTGCTTCCTACCTTACTAAATGGTTGCTGAGATTATCCTCTCTCACTTGCTACGCTTATTATTATCACTGTATCCCCAAAGAACCATCCTTTCTGATGTGGTGCTTTCAGGAGTATTATTTCATCATTGAAAAGATGGAATCCAAATGAAAAGGCACTTGCTACGAAAATGACATTTCATCTCAGGAAGATAAAAGGAGCTGCCTGTGGCTAGGTCTGGATTGTGCTACTTTTCTTGCACTTCCCTATTGATTTTTGAGCTTCAGGCTTTCCCTTGGCCTAAAATGGGGGATAATGTGAATTCAGAGAGACTGAAACCATGGAAAGAACAGAGGGAGTGTGAGATGGAGTTAAAGATCAGTTTTGGGGTAAAAGATGATGTCTAGAGAGAATGAGGTGTTAGGGAGAAGGGAAAAAGCAGAGTGAAGGGTCAAATAGAAGGAAAGAATATGAAGTCAAGCCTTGAAGAACTTGCTCATGTTGTAGTCACACATGATCTATACGTGCCCTATCCCGCTGATGCAGTGCCATGAGTAATCTGTCTTCTTGGCAGATTTGTGATAACAACAAAGTTTGGACTCAGTGTGTCCAGGATTCTAACAAAACTGTTTTGGCCTTTGTCCTCCTGCAGTTGTTCTTCTCAGGCATTCACGGTCCACAGGCTGAAAAGAGCTCTCCCTTCTGGCATCAGACACTCTATAAAGACACAGATGTTCCTATCTAGCAATGTTAGAGTGACTTAGTAGTGTTCCTGTTGGGGTTTCTGAGAAGGTTTCTGTTGAAAGTATGCTGAAGTGCATTTTCCACTGAAAAAAATGTTGATTATCAAGAAGATGATGCTTTCTGCGAGCCAGGCCTGCTGAGCTGCCTGGCTTCCCCTGCAAAAGGACTCCCTTGTATGCCCACCTCTGAGGCTGACACAATCCTAACCTCTCGGAATTGGTGGCTCCCCAGCCACTTGGCTCACAATCCCTTTGGCTCCCCAGCAGCTATCAGCCTGAATGATTAAGATTTTGAAGAGCTTCATTAACATTTTTCTAAAAACATTTTCTGAAAATTCCTTTCGCCCAGAAGTTGGCCTTTTTTTCATGACAAAAGGATTTTCCACTGTGCCAGCCACACGCAACGTTATTCTTTCACATTGGGCAATTTCCGAATGAGTGAGGCAAGCGCCTGCATCACTGCATGCCAGATAGTGGGGATCTGCGTGCTCGGTGTACCAGGTCTGCCAGTCGGTGCGTGAAATTGTTCACCAGCAAGGATGTTGAACACTTGAGCCTTGACAAGTCTACAGTTGTAGTCAAAATATGGCTTTCAGAGAGAAGTCACACCTCTTTATTCAACACCATTTAACCCATCAGCTTACTCATGGCAGGTTAGCACAAAGAAGAGGTGACACAGTCACAAGGTGTCATTACATCAGACACTGTGCCAGCTCCAAGAAGGATATGTTCTGGGAAAAACTAGAGGCAGTATAAAGGCCTGAGCTCTGTCGGTCTGGTACTCAGAAGCTGCTGTTTCTGGACCTCTCCTTTTGCCTCGATAATTGTCTCTAAAATAGTACAAATTGGAGTCATTTTAGAGATACCTCAGGCGCTCTTCAGATCTATATCCCCTGAACTAGGAAGCTGCACCATTTTTCCTATCTGATGATCCAAATCAGCATTAAAAATATTTAACTCAGACTTCCTGAACTGAAAGACAAAACCACATCTGAATAATTTAAAGCTACACACGTCTTAAAAACAATCGTTCAAAAACATTGCTATCATTTTTTAATTTATCTTTATTATTTGTTACAAAGCAGTTCTAATCTGGGTGGGGTCCTGACTGGATTTCGTGATATAAAATATGAGATTAAGTGCAGCCCTTGTACAAAGGGTTTGGAATAGAACTTTACAATGCCACAACAGATACAGGCATGAGGATTAATGGGGATCTCACTGATTTTGATCAGTAGTGCTCTGAGATCTTATCTCACATACCTACTCAAGAGCTCAGAAAAGAAAGCAGAAAGATTTGAAGAGCTAGGTTGAAAAGGTGGCCCAAGAATGCAGTGTTTACTAAGTGAGTAGGACACCATTTGCATGGAAACCATCTGTTCAGTATCTTATTTTTTCCTCATTGTTTCACCTGTAGCTGTAAACCTTCTGCTCGAACTTACCTTTCAAATTCTGTTCTGAATTGTTAGAACAGTTCCTGGTGTGGTTTTGGCTCATGCCAAATCCTCTCTGACAATTCCCAAGCACAGGAGTCAAGTCAGGCCAGGAGTTAGTCCAAGGTAGATGCTGTGTTTTGGAAGCTGAGCTGAACACCATGGACTTTAGTCCATGCGTCTGGTCCTGGGAGCAGTGAGTTGTCACTCACTAAATAACTATAGCCTGTATCTTCACAACAGCTCACACTGGCTCCAGTCACACTTGGAAGTGGATCAGTATTCTCTGTATTAGATCTCAGGGTGTTCTAGCTCATGGTCTGTGAAATGTTGATTTGAGGGACTGGCATTGTAACGCATTGAAAGGCTGAAAAAGGGACAGAATTAATTCTCCAGTCTCTTTCAGTGTAAGTTCTCACTTTGTCTTATTATTTTGTTCCCTTAAAATGTCTTTCCCTTACAACTGACTGGGGAGCAAAGGCAAAAAGGATCTCAAATAGAAGATCTAGGTGTTTTTCTGTTCTCGCTGGATCATTCAGTTGATGATTCTCACATGTAAAACATGAGCACGTGCTGGGGAGCACAGACTTTCTGATGTTACTCCTTTCTAATTTTCACCAGTTCTCTTTCACTTACTTTGATGCCTTAGCCAATTCACTCTAGTCAGTCTTTACTTTACTCATGGCCATACCATTCTAACTCCTCTTCATGTTTGCTGGCTTGTTCCAACAGATGCTTCAGAAAATAAATTGCAGAGTTACTCTTTTATGAACTGGGGTGAGTTGCTCAGGGTTTAGAATATTTCTTGCAAGATAAGAGTTGTGAATTCAAAGTGCCTTTGAAGTCCTACAGCCAATGCCTAGGTGTTGTTTTTTCCAAAAGCATGGACATTCCCGTGATCACCAGAAACTAGCTGCATGCAAAGTTTATCTACTGGGTCCCACACTGGTAATTTCATGTATGATATAGGCGTAAGGCTCTTCAGGCACGTGGTGTTTTGAATCACGTAACAGTAGGTTTGGATTAGAAAGGAATCATCTAGTCCATGCCCCACCAAGGGCAAGACCAGCTTCCTAAGTTAGGCCAGTTTGCTCAGGGCCTTGTACAGGTGAGTTCTTTGGATCTCAGAGTATGGAGATCCCACTACTTTTCAAGGATCCCCTTCCAGTACTTCATTACCTTGACTAAAATGTCCCTTTCTGAAATACGTGATCACTCACTGTGTTTTGCTCTTTTACTCTGCATCTCTGAGACCTGCAGCTGCTTCTACCAGTTTGGCACCATCCATTAAGTTGCTAAGGGTAGTTTTGGTCACATCACTTGGGTTGTTGATACAGGTGTCAGGCACATTACCCTAGTACTGACTCAAGGAACACAATTCATAACTGACCACCAACAGTATTTCAAACTATTTAGTGCAGCCCCTCAAGCCCTTCAGCAGTCTAGCAGTTTTTCCTATCAACCTCAAGTCCACCCATCTAGTTCACATTTCCTCAGCTATGACAACACTGTGGAAGAGGATGTCAAAAGCCTTACTGAAATCAGTGTAAATGGTCTTCACTGTTCTCCTGTTATCTACAGTCTTTAATTGCAGATGGCAACCAAGTTGGACAAAGCACAGTTTTCCTTTGGTAATTGTGTGCAAATTGTCTCCAACCATTTGTTGCACTTCACAAACTGGGAACGGCTTCTACAACCTAGTAGTTACCATGTCCTGTACTGCATCCACCTTCTTTAAAAAATGAAACCTCGGAAGCAGCAGTAACTTCCTCCCAGGCTCTGAGGCGGTGATCCTAATGTGAAAATATTGTTAACATGTAATTAAATTTGCACATAGTGAGGGGAATAACAATGCTGGGTGCCTCTTTGCAAACTAGATTATATTCTGGCAATGCACATAACATACAGTGTAAAAGGGTTAAGAAGCAGACTTTGTGCTGTTTCTCATTAGGGTGAGTCCAGCGTTGGTGTTTCATGCTGAAAAGATGTAGGATGCCATATGTGTACTGCCACATACGTAATTTGTTGAGTAGGGCTGGTTATATTGTGGACTTGGCATAAAATTCCTAACAATCTTTCCTGCCCATAGTAGTTTTCCAGAAGACAGAACATACTGCTGCCCATGCACGTTAAATCTTTGGATGAGCTAGCATGAAATACTTCTGCTGTTCTAATTTCCTCTTATGTGTACTTTTTCCTGGCTCAGAGTCAGTGACCTAATTCTTTTCTGTCCAAGATTTTTTCTAAGCTATTCTTGTTGGACTCTTCCTCATTGTGGAAATTGTGCCTCTTATTCACACTTTGAATTAACACTCCAGGATACCTGTATTGACTGCCTTGTTCCTCCTCTGCCCCCTGGCCTAAGGGTGGGTATTGACAATGCAGAAATAAGAACACACAGATTACTTTCCCAACGCCTCCCACACCTCCCACAAATGGTGACCAAGACCTTCTTCAAGAGTGACGTAAAGTTGTTCTTGCCAGCTCAGATGAAATTACTCTTCTAGAGTTAACACTGGAAAGAACCTAATTAAAAATTAGTATCTAGAAGAAAGGGAGTTTGCTTTCTGAGTGTGTTGGCCAGAGAGAGAAACCAGTCAGCGTCTCTCTGTGTGTTTACTTACCTTTTACAAGTACACGAGGGCTTGCTCAAAACCCTTTCTGGTGAGTTGTGTGTGGTGCTAGATTTAACGAAACAAAATATACAAACAAAAGGCCCCCTAGCTTTCATAATTGTGAAATCCTCAAACCAGTGCGTGCACGTTTCCCAGCCTAGACTTGAGGCATGCTTAGGCCAGTTCAAAGGCATGTAGAGAGCAGACCCAGCAGTTTCTCTGCCTTTGATTTTGATTCAAATTCACTTTTTTTCATTCCAGCACATACAGGAGGTTGACAAAGGGCTACTCTTGCTTTTTTGTTGCTCTTTTAGACCTCTAGTTCTTTTTTGTTCTGTGTTTCCCAGCACTTACCGTGTTGTAGTTCCTTGGGGCTACCTTAATAGATATCTGCTTTCAGACTTTTTATTGTAAGGAGATTCTGTGCATTTGCAAAATAATCTGCACAGCACCACTCATGGGTTTAGTGTATTAACCATCACACAGACAGTTTTAAACAATCTTCTTGTCTTGACAAGAATTGGTATGAGCAGTGTAATCACTGTTTATCTGGGGGAGAGACAGGATCATTCAATTCAAGAAAGAAAACCACACAAAACTATGAACAAACATTTGGACTCTTAGTTTAAGAATAAATTTTATCTTTTCCATAACATAGGCAAAGACCTAAAATGAACTGTAAGTTATACAGAAATGAAGGTCTGTAACTTCAGTTACAATTTACACGGCCAGTGCTTGTTGCTTGGTGTTTGCTTGGTCTATGGCTTGTCTCTATGTAGTCCTCTGAGCTGCAGAAGGCTGTATACTTGGGGCCTGTGACAGGCTGACTTCTCCAATAAAAGGCTAGCTTTTCCACATTCCTACAGACATAAAAAAGTAAATATGTCACGAGAGCTTTACCACCTCTAAGTCTCAAGTCTTCCTGTAAGTCTAACCAATACTGCAAGGCTCTACATCTTTATTCAGCCGTCCTCATGCTCCTCGACACTGCAGTCTTAGGCAGTGCACTCTTCCTGATGTGCTAGCGTGTATTTGTGTGTATTTTAAAGAGGAGCGGAGACTCCCTGTTTTGTCACCAAGACAGCACTGAAGTACCCCAGTTACTTGTATTTTGGGACATTTTTATGAAGAGCGTTCCTGTCTCTTAGGTATTTTCTTCACAGCACTCTACCATTCCTTTAGTTGGTGGCATTACAGAAAAAAAACAAAAAACCCTGGAGAAAAGGTATTTTTCATTAAAGAAAGACTCCAGGAACACATGCAGATTTCTGGTCTTGTTTTGCTTCTGAATGATGAGATGACTCAGAGTATATATACAAAGGCGTCTCACATTACCTGCAGAACAAAAAGCGACTTAAGTTGCTGGCTTGTAAAAAGGAAAAAGAAAGTCTTGAGAATAAAGGGAGTTATATTTTTCTTCACTCATAAAAAATGGTTGTTTTGTTGGATATTGGTTTTTTCCTTTGAGTTGAAATCTTCAAAAAGTGTAATTTCACTTCAAGATATTTTGGTTCATATCAGAATGTTAATTTTATTAAGCAATAAGACCAGACAGGGCTTGAATTATTGTGCAATAATTTATGCTTAGGTGTGTTCTCAGGCATGAGTCTGAAGCCTGAAGGCTAAGTGTTATCAAGTTCCAGAGTGTTTCACATAAATCACATCAAGGTTTCAAAACAAAAAAAAGACAAACAAAAAAACCCAAAACCCCAAAAAAGCATTTTTTGGCTACAAGTGTCTGTGTTTTACAGAGACAACTACCTGAAAGCTCAGGTACCTTCCTCCCTTGAGACATGTTACCTCAATACAAGAAAGATATTGAAGTGCTGGAGTGGGTCCAAAGAAGGGCAACAAGGTTGATGAAGGGTCTGGAGAACAAGCCTTGTGAGCAGTGACTGAGGGAGCCGGAACCATTTCTGAATAACAGAAGGCTAAGGGAAGACCTTCGGATAGGAACACATTCATGCGGATTTTAAATGTCTCCAGAGAAGGAGACATCACAACCATCCTGGGAAGCCTGATCCAGTGCTCTGTCACCCTCAAGGTGAAGAAGTTCCTTCTCATATTTATATGGAACCTCCTATGTTTCAGCTGGCACCCATTGCCCCTCGTTCTATCACTAGATGACATTGAGAAGAGCCTGGCTACATCCTCCTGACACCCACCCCGCACATATTTTATAGACATTAATGAGGTCACCCCTCAGTCTCCTCTTCTCCAAGCTAAAGAGACCCAGCTCCCTCAGCCTTTCCT
>JAOXOE010000001.1:30442755-30456505 GCA_028565055.1 Phoeniculus purpureus | reverse complement strand
GATTTCCATCAAAAAACACTCTTCTGTTGCTCACCCTAATCTGTTGTGTCTTTGACTGGAAGAGCTTTGCATTTATTCTCTGTCCTGGTCCTTAGCAGCAGCTTGCACCTTTGACAGACTACAAGAATTTGGGGGGTAGGGCTGTGAGTAAATGAGATTCTCACTGAAATAGGGTAGTGACTTGGGCCTAGGTAGATATAAGTACCTCAGAACATCCCCATGAGGCTTCAGAATGACAGATAACATTATGGCAGTTTGGGCCATTGCGCCAGCAAGCCCGAACTAGAGCAGCCGCCCCGTATGACATTTTGGAGGGCACCGGTACATCCGGCTGACCCATATTTCCAGATTCAGTAGTAAGCCATAAGACGTAGAGGATGCCCTTCACTGGTGCTACCTCTGCTGATAGAGGAGTTTGGAAATGATGAGGTTTGGGTATCACTTAAGGCTGGCACTCCAGTGTACGTTGCTACATCCAGGTAAACTGAGGTACATCGCAGCAAATGTAAGTATCTCTCTTGTCAAAGTGACAGGCGTATTACCTCCCTAGTTCAGTTAGCAACTGAGCCAGGACTTCTTTATTAAGAAAGGCTGGAAGGGCAGGGAGAAGAATGTATGTAAAATGGTAGAGAGGATGTGTGTGCGTCACACAAATTGAATACAAATCTGTGTAACCTAAAAGATGCAACAAACATCCTACTGTCTGTCCCCGCTTCAGTCTTAAACCAGAGGACTGACATAGTGTAGGGTAGGTTTAAGAAAATTGACTAGTAGGAATAAGAGCCAACTCTCTTATGCAGCAGGTGTTAACAGACTAAATAAAATTTTAAGTTTCTTACTCCACATACTGCACTTACATAGCAAGATGATCTTTGAACTTTGAAAGACAAGAATGTTTCCCCAAGGAGACCAGACACATCATGCTCAGAAACCTGATATATACCTAGGCTCGAAGCCTGTGGGTCAAGAAACTGAAGTATGTACAAAAAAAAATAGGAATGGGAAAATAGAGGAAAATTTCAGGGGTAAAGTGGTGAATAATCATTTTAGTGGTGGGGGTGGAGGGAGGCAAGGTGGGAAAGGAAGGTTATGCACATAAACACGTTTAAAAAGATGCTGAATAGTAGCATTGTTTGAGTGCTTTTCCTCTTCAAAATGACTAATCTTCCTAGAGCCATAGGTCAAAATCTAGGCATGATTGGCTTTGCCCTTCATCCTCAGTTTTCATCTCCATGGGAATAGATTAGTACTTAGCAGCGTATACTGCAGCAGGAAACGGTCTTGGTGTCTGCCGTTCCTCTGACCAAGAGCATTTCCTCACTCAGTACACTTCTGTGATCCATTTAGGGTTTCTTTTTCCATGTTCAACAGAGAATTCTGCGTTATTATAAACAAGTGATGAATTTGCAGAATTGTATCACTCGTGTAATTGAACCTGTGGTTTTTGCATCTCACAGTAGGAGATCATCCTTATAGAGAAATGCACACAAAACCAGGTTTTTGCAGTTCTCTGTGCTTTGATTGTCCATATGTCCTTTTTCAGTTCTGGACAGATTCCGTAAGTATAAAACAATAAAACAACCAATGAATTCAATCAGTGTTTAAATGAAAATAACCTATTTCTAGTTTTCACAGAGTAGTAGTCTGACGTGTTTCACCTGACATAGTTACTAAGGTCATTTCTCACTCAAATTAACATAAAGTCAGATGAGCAAATCAGTGGTACATATGTTGTGTAGATTAGTTACCACTTAAGTCTCTCAACTTAGCCAGACACATGGATAAGGTAGGCATAGACTAAGCAGATCTGAGATGACATTAAAAATCCTATTCTTGCGTTAAATATTGTAATACAAACAACTATATGGGAAATGTAACGGACTGTATTCAATTTTAGAGTAATACTGAAGTAACCCTGGGATGTGACAGGAATTGGTTCAAGGCTTGTTAACAGATGACAACAGAAATCAAAATAGTAAAGTTATCTTTTAATTGCCTCCCTAGGTAGAACTGCATAGCTTTGCATGTTTAAAACAATAATTAACCAACTAACAAGAAATTATTTGTAGCTTAGGTGGGTTTTGGGTGGCAAACAGAAGAACTTGAGTTCTGCCTTAGAAGGTCAGCTTTTCTTAATAATAGTGCATTGAAGTCATCACATAGCATTGCAGTTACTCTTTTTTCTCTTAATTGTAGACTAAACAGAAGCCAAATAGAGTTTGATGCTCTGAAAGCTCTGAAATTCAGAAACAGGTGCAGTCACCAAGAAGGTTATTGTTTAGTCAGTATGATGGGATGTCTGCACAGAAACAGAGTGAATTCTGTCCCAGCAGAACCATGGTGGTTGATGTGCATGTACTCCATTCTTCGTTATGTTCTTATTGGTACTTCATTGGTTAATGGATTTCACAGATGAGGCTGACATGGGGGCTTCTTGGCTTTTATGACCATCACTTGTGAGTTGCATCCTAGTGTGATATTCACATGTTAACTCTTCTGCTGGGGCAAATGCAGTCAGCTCTGCATACTTCTCTTTATGTCAGTATGTCTTTTAATCCGGTACTGGACCCATATTACTCTGCATCTTTGAACTTTTCATTCGTTTGTAATGTTGTGTTTTACAGTTAGGGCACTGATTTTTTAAAAAAAAAGATATTAAATTTGTTTAGTCATCTCACAGTGGCGGAATAAAAAGGTACAGGAGTAGTTTGTATTTTCTGATCTCTGGACGAACCTTTTCATTTCCTATAGCAAATAAACACTTTGCCATTACTCATTCCTGTCTCCTCTCTAGACAAATCTGGACACAAATCCTAGTTGTGACAGCAAGAGACAATGAGTTTGCTCTCACCTTTGGCTCTTCCAGAGCATCAGAAACTCACCACAGCAGTAACACATTCAGCAGTCTGTGCTCTGTGGCCTGAGGTAATAGGGGTGAAATAGACCCTGACAGAGGCGAAGAAAGCTTACAACTTGCTGGCTGATGCTTTGCCTAGCTTTCGTTAATGCCATTAGTTTCACACTTACATGAACTCTAAACCGCGAATACACAGATCCATTACCCCACACAGCCCTGTGTTGTTTCAAGGTGACACTGAGCTACTGATCTGTGTTTTTAAATTGAAGGACGGTCAATGACCGTACTTTAGCCCACAGCTTCTGCACAACTCTGAAATTACAACACGAAAACCAGCAGAAATGCTGAGCGCTTTTGCAGATTAGCTGCATATCAAAGTGTTCATTTATGCAGGAATGTAAATGTTCACTTGATTTAAAGACTTTGCTTTTGTGATGAAAACTCTATCAAATCTACTCTCTGTTTCCTCCAACACCCACTGTTTTATTTTGTTCTGTTCCTGCTTTATACTTGTGTGTATTTATGTGCAACACCAGGAAAAAGTACTTTTGTCTCTTGCAGTCAGCCAGAGAAAGGGGCTTTGAACACTCTGCTCTGAGCATTTCAGCTTCTCTTCCTTGTGATGGATGGAAGTATCATAGCAATTGAGGTTGTCAATTATTTTTAAAGCAAGCTGTTTATAGGCCATTATTCCGAAGGCTTTATTTGCTTGCTGTCTTTGCAAGTAAGATGATGGAGACAGTTTAACTATTAAAAATCTGTCACCAACCCTCCTACTGACTTTTTACCGTGAAAAGACCCTCTTAATGTCTTCTGCATCAGACCACATATTTCTCAGGTACTTTCTTAAGGACTGGAGGGTTTATGAATAGCTACCTCAATCATCGCTTTCAGACACGAGTATCACATAGAGAATGCATAGAAATAAAAAAAAATCTAAACATCATGAAATGAAAATCAATTGCTTTTTCATTTGATTTGTTTCGATTCATTGTTTTTATTTTGAGTGGCTGCACAATGCGACCACCAGGTAAAACAAAGAAATGCATTTTCTTTTGTGTTCCTTACTTTAAGTAAGGACTTTGGATGACTGATAAGCACTGGGTTTCACAAAAGTCATTGGACTATGTAGAGAAATGTTGATGAAATATTCTGCCTTTTAAGGGAAAGAGAGGTGAACTAGAAAATTTAGTCCTTAGTCTCTTAGTCCTCATTTCTATTAAAAAATTGAATATTCTGTTTCACCACAGTTTAGCAAGATGTTTTCAAATACGCATGAGTTGATACACAGCCTAAGTGAAGGACAGTATGGTAATGTTTTCCACAAAGTACAAGGGAAACAACTCCCAGTTATGGCAAAGAAGCATAAATTCCATTAAACAAGGCCCAGGTAAAACCTCATCTGGAGTTTGTGGCTGCTCAGTGAGAATGAAATCCTACGGGAACAACTGAAGAGGAGGACTCCAGGATTGTAGTCTACAGAACAATAAATGAAAGCAGAAATAAAATGAGCAAACCAAACTCTTTAGATACATGAAACAAAGCTGGGAAGGGAAAATACTGTTCCCTATGAATACATGAAGGTATTTTAGACATCAAAGAGGGAGAGCTGTTTAAGCCAAAAGACAGTGCTAGCTCTGGAAAAAATATAGATATGATCTGGCAACAAATAACCTTGAATTAAGATGGGAAGATGGTTTTGAGACATCACAGGAATAAAGTGCTGGGACAGCTTTTTGACAGGAATCATAGCTGCAAAAGTCACAGCTGTTTTAAGGAGTCTGGTATTTTTACGTCTGGGTTTATGCAGTGTGGTTGCCTGAAATAGCTGAGGATTGGTCTCATTAACCCAGAAGTTGCTTTCTGCTGTTGAGTACAAGAAACGGCATTTGAGCCAGTAATTAAAGAGCCTTTTATTTTTGTGTGTGAGGGGGTGAAAAAGGCCTAAATACAAGTGTAATTGATTTTCTTTTGTTAGTTTTTCATTTTGGTTTTAATTTTTGAGCATGTAATGGTTTGCCCTTAATGCTCTCTTAAAATAGTTTTTGTGGAGGATAGACGTTATACAAAGATATATGTTCTAATTAATGCCACACATAATGCAATCCAGCTGCTCAGTAGAGGAAAATACTCTATTTTAAATAAAAGAGTGCATAATTAATGTATTCCCCGGGTTCAACACCTTTAAATAGACCCCAGGTTGCTCCATTGGTGGACAAAGCACCATTGCGAAACAGTTCCTTGAGTCACCGGTCTGCTTAACGTGTTTTTCGTGCTTTTTTTTTTGTTGTTGTTTTTTGTTACCATAGTAACACCGAATAATTTTTTTCGCCAATTGTTAAGTTTCAGAGGAATTTTAGAAAACTCCCAGAGATGAAAACAAAACAATAGATAGGGAAAACACAGACGAAGTACAAGGGAAACTCCAGACAACAGATGCTAATTTAAGAGCATGTAGAGCTTAGGTTTTGTCATCAACAGGAAGTGCTCATTCTGTAGCTGCTGTTTGGTTTCTCTTCCAGTGAATCTGTGCCATTTTAACAGAAGGCAATCTGTGGTTCAAAAATTTATAAGATAAATGTATAATTCATGAGAATCTTTTTTTTTTTTAATAGCAACTATATTGTGGTAAAGGAAACACAGCGGCAAGAAAGTATTTGAGAAAAATTGTTAATGAAGATTTATCTGAAGTTTCATTTCCAATTCTTTTTTCAGATTAGGATAATTCTACTTTTTTTTTCTTCTGGATTTTATGTAAGGTACAGGAAGAACTAGTCACACTGCAGGTTCTCTCTGGTTTGCTTTCCTACTGAGCACTAGAGCTGAGTTGGGTAATACATTTATTATTACCCTGGTGAAGGCTGAGAACAGGAAATGGATGTCTGCTGTCAGGGGAGAAAGGGTTCAAAGCCCTGTGAGGTCAACAGATGATTTTCCATTTACTGCAGTGGGTTTGGTTCAGTCTGTTTATCTCTGGTAATTCATTACGGTTTCAAGTGCAAAGGCTGCAGAATCGAATCCATGTATGTGTGACTATGGAAAGGCAATTTGCATTGTTTAATGTACTATGTGCGAGAAGCAGGCGGGTGCTTTCCTTACCAAAATGTCTGACTGGTGGTTGATGATAGACATTAGAGAACGAAGTATCACCAAGGAGGAGAGAGTTTAATGCAGTAATAAAGCCAAGTACATAGGCTGTATAATCAAATCAGAACTATAAATTGTTAGGGAAAATGAGATTGGTTTTATTACATTCTTGCAGTAAATTCTGTCTTTGGTTTATAATCTCAACTGCTGCACTTGCAAAATACTGAATTATACTACTGTATTTCTTGGAGAAAATGATTTCGTATCACATGATTCCCTAGAAGTTGAAACTATAACCCTGATTAAAACTACATGTGGAAGAGGAGGATAAATTCCTATGTACATTGTGCTTCAAATTTGCAGTATTTGGTATCATTCATAAATAACTGTTAGCAAGGCTACTTTTACTTATTTCATACACACTTCTAAAAAAATACCTTTTTTAATGTGCTAGAACCTCTGTAAAGGGTTTTTATTTACTTAAAACACACTTTCTGTAATGAAAACATTTTTTTAATAATAAAAATGACTTCTCTCTTTAGAGCAAATCTACTGTTAAATAACTTATCCCAGAGAAAAATTGCTTTAATCTCTGAGGCTGCATTAAACTTAGGAAGAAGCTGAATCAATAAAGGTGAAGGTCATGGAAACAGATGATTAGAGCAAACAACGGGCTGCCTACCGTACAATAGGGTTATAAAATAAACCAAAACAAAAGCCTATCAGAATACATAAAGAGTGAACTTTATGAATAGGTTCCTCTTCAGAGTGCTGAACAGTTGGATTTATCTCCTGCAGGTTTTTTCATCGTTTTTCTGCTTCCCTTCCCCCCCAATCCTTTCTCTCTGCCGTTTTCCTCTACATTATAAACTAAATTACCCTGTGGAAAGATTGGTGAGCCCTGATTAACTAATGTGTCAGGTTTCCAATGGCCACAAATACTTTGTGCTGACATCTATGTGATGTGAAATGAATATTGCTCTGAAATAGGTGAGAAATGGACAACTTTGTTATCTGTGTAGCTCTCTTCTATCTCTCTACATGTAAGACAAATTCCCACATGCAATTTTTAACTGGTTTATTTCAGTGGGATTCAGCTGAGATTCTGGGGGATGGGTTTATAAATAGGAGGGGTAAATAGCAGCCACAGTGATTGAGGACTTGGTTTAGATCCTAGAGCTTAATAACAGTTAGGGTTAATGGCTTGAGGTGATTAACTGGTTCCAACCAGTCATTAATCTGCAGGAGGTGTCTTTAGTCTTGTTCATTATTGGTAAGAAATGACACCCTAGCATTTTGCTTGAACTATGTTCTTTTGTTGTTGACAAATGAGTCTGAAAACAAATGTGGTAGAATCAAAACATACAACCTGATGCCACTTTTCTGGTGCTTATGTCAAGGGCTGCCCCAGAGCTGGGGTGGAGCTCTGACTTGACCATGCTGGCAAAAATCTGGCTCGTAATTGTGCATCTCAGGGTTTGTTTTTTCTTGCCTTTTCTCCCTCAGCTTGCTGAAAACCTAGTAATTTTTAGCATTGTTGAAAATGGGAACATTTGCTTAACTAAATGTGGATTTGAGTCTTACTGTCCTATTTTAAAAGCTGGTATATTAATTTTTACACAGAGCTACATTCAGAGTAGTGCCGTTACCTTTTCTCGCTCCTGGCATATTTGACCCGTAGGATGGCAACTGATGGGAATTTGCAGGAGCCGACTATTGGATTTTTAATCTCAGTCCCCTGCACTAGCCTAAGCCAAGCAAAAACCTTGACAATCCACTCCAGCAGGAATGTCAAGAGCAATGCTGGAAATTTCGCTGCAGCTGACCCAAAGCTGTGCTAAGAATGAATAAAATTATTAAGCTAAAGCTGGAGAAGTAATCAATCATTTTGAAAAGAGACCATTTGAGTCTTTCCTCAAAGTCCAATCTGACCTGACACCAGCTTGACAGCATCTTTTATTCTACGCAGACCCATCACTGTCTCATTCTGCTACACCGCTAATAGGACCAGTGACAACATAAAAAAACAGAAATGGAACAGCAGTGTTAGTGTCTGTGAGGGAAGGGGAAAAATAGAAAAGATTAAAGGCTTAAAGGTACAGAAAGAAAATATAGTTTAGATACTAATTTGAACTTCACCGGATCACAGAACATTAGGGATTGGAAGGGACCTCGAAAGATCATCTAGTCCAATCCCCCTGCCAGAGCAGGATCTGTTGCAGTCCCGTTTGTCACTTCTACAGAAGCGCAGGAACGAGGACTGGCATGTGTATTTAGAAATTGAGATAAAATATATTCAAGAAAGCCTAGCGTTATCTTTTATTTGAAATCCCAAATCTGCCCTTCCTCACTCTTTTGTGTCACAACTGCTAGAAAAGAAAAGGAAAATAGTGGAGGACTAATTCTATTCATAACCAAAAACGGAGGGACCGCAAAGAAACAGAGGAAGCCTTGGATGCTGTGGATAAAGAACAGTATCTGTCACGAGATTACCCTGATTCTAGAATTAAATTAGACTTGGTGCAAAATACACACATCTTTGCTACCAAACTTTGCTGGCATGCTATCAAAATGAAGAGCGGGGCTCTGCTGCTTTCTGGGCTGCCACTGTGACTAGATTGGCCTATTTATTTCAATGACTGAGCTTGGTGCACGTGCAGTACGCTGCTTCCTGTGGGTTCAGAGCTTTGTAAAAGTACATTACGAAATCAGCATGGACTGTGACATGTACTGAATCCCTTGTACAGTGAGCTGAACAGGATAGCACGGTGTGGTTTTTGTCAGGTGCACACTTCAGAGAGCTTGGCGAAATGTGTGAGGTTTTTCCGGCAACACCAAAAGCAGTAAGCCCTGGAATCCGTTTAAATGACTGCTCTAGACTTGATCTGCCTGCTGTTACGTTTAAAGATTATAGTGTAAATAACAGTTTAGTCCTAATGCAACAGATGTCACAAATGACATATATTTGCAAAGGATGGTTTGCATTTGTTCACATCCAGGCACGAGTGTCTCAGATTCAATGGTTTGATGTGGGTCCAGTGCTGTGGTGGATAAAGGCTGCAGATCTGTTGTGCTTAGGAGGTAATTCTCCATAGCTTCCACAGCAGAGTTCTCAGGAGTACGTCTGTACTAACTGCCCCCTAAAACAGCCAGGTGGGGAAGGATTTCTGACCTTTTCTGGGCAATGTATGTTCCTGTACTAGTGGTCTGTGTGACTCTCAGCATGTTGTTTAAACCTCCTTGTACCAGGTGTATCCTTGGCCCAATGCATTCCCATATCAATGGCTTTACCTCCTCTGAGCAAGCCCACATGCCATTACTGCTCACCAGAAGCTTCAGTGACCATACTGTGTATCTGCGCAGAAGGCAGAGGAGGAATCGGCTGCTACACACTAATGCTTCATCACGAAAAATAAAAGATGCAGATAGCACAGGAAGTGGGGTGACAGGAACTCTGAGATGCCCATGGCACACTTGCAGGTGGCAGCCTGGACACCTTCCCGGTGGCCTGTTGCCTTGGCTTTTGAAGGAAGGACTACTGTACACTGAAATTCTATCCACTAATCAGTTGAAGGTAGCCTGAATCTCTCCAGAGTGGTGGACAAAATAGTGGTGGCTCCAGAATCTCTTCTGTCATGGATTAATACCTGACCCTGCCTGACAGGACATGACACGACACGACATGACAGCTGAGGGAGCCATCCAGATTCCTTCACATGACCAATGTGAGAGCCAGTGGTTATCCCTTCTCCATGGCACTATGAATGGCGAGGGAGGGGGCCTGAACTTCCTCTCCCTTTGCTCCGTGACTCAGCATGTGGAGAAGATTCTGCAATCTGCTCCTTCCTCCTGCCGCATGGTCTGGAGGAAAAGATTATCCCCCTTCATCCTTTTCTTGATAATTTCTAACTTTTCTTGCCCGTGTTTTTCTTGATTTTCTCTCATTCCTGACTCAATCTTGATATCATTTCTTTTTTTTCCTTTCTTTCTCTTTTGTTCCCATATGGCTAGCATTTGCCACTTCTAAGGGGGTGTGTGTAGAGGGAAAAGCCTTTATCCATTTCACTTTTTTACTTCCTGCAGGGAGTTTTAAGCCACCTGCCAAAGGGAGAGGGTGAGAGGGAATCCTTTATTATGTTTTGTGTGGTTCCAGGTGGCTGCTGGCACATTACGACTGTAATTCTAATGTTTGCTGGTGGTTTGCAGGCTTTTTTCTCCCCTTATTCTGTTTCTTATTATTTGTTAATAAAACTTACTAACATTTTTCTTTACTATAATATTATTCTTGGATTTTTTTGGTGTTTTTTAAGACCCTGGGAAATGTAACCTGGGCCATCTTCATACATATGAGGATGGAGAAAGAAAGGAAAATACCTTTGAGGACAAATGCCCTTTTTTTTTTAATCTAGTACCCCTTTCACCACCTCTTATATCAGCTGCGCTCTTTTCTACCCCATTAACTGTACGAGCGTAACCATTTATCAGCTTAAAGGCACTAAAATACAGTATTTTGTATGTGGATTAAGGGCAATGTGCAGCTCTCAGTATCTCATGTTGATGAATTCCACTTTCGGGTGGGGTTGTGGAGGGGTGCTGCAAGGTTTCATGGCTTTTCTGCGTCACTTAAAGAAATATCGGATAAATGGGTGTAATTTGTCAAAACTCGAGTTATAAGAATACATTTGTGTTTGAATACAGTATTTCCTTAGAGTTCAAATAAGCTTGCTTCTGTTCAGTGTAAAGCAGTAGAATTTACTTACTTTCTGTTTTATAACTACATTTATTTTTATGAAAGGTTCGATGACTTACTAATGGCTCTCAGAATATTTTCCTTTTCTCTAGATGTTTGAAAAATGGAAATTTTTTTCTCGATAACTGAAAAAAAATGCAATTATGTTCTTGCTTTAGATATGCAAATGATCTTACTGATAAATGAGGATTGATATTTCAAAGCTGTAGTTTTTATAGCCTGATGGCATGATAGCCTTTATCATTCAAGACAGTATTTAACTCTGAATAATATAATATGCTAACTCTCTGAAGTTGTTATTATGAGATTTTAATGCACCATAAACCACATTTTATGATCTTCAGCATGCTAAAATATCAGTCTAACATTAATCTAACATATCTTAGGAAGCATTAGTTTGACAAAATCTATCTTTATTTCTTCTACTACATTTCATATGTAGTTTCATGTGCAGGCATTTGCAGCAACTGAATTAAAAAATTATCTTTTATTTTGCACGTACAACACTTTGTATCTCAGCCATAACTGGGAATCCTAGTTAATATCAATATTTCTTTATAAAATAAACAGTGTGGTTGTCAAAGCCTCCATGCTACTGAAACAATGTGTGTGAAATGATCCTTGCTTTTGCACTTGAACGTTTCACGTCATCCCCTTCTGATTGGAAATATTGGTCTTTAGATGTTACAATTTTAATTTGGCAATTCTGTGGAAAATGCAGCAGCTAAACTTGAGCTGGAGGGTGACGGGGAAGAACAATGACAGAGAAATAGATTTGTATGGATTCAGATTCCTCTAGCATGGAATTCACGCAGAAGACAGCAAAAACACGTTTGTGAGCTACTGTGTCCAGTCAGGTGGGCCAAGTCTGTGCATATTCACATTTATATCCACACAGGCTGAGAGACACTCTGGGCCCCGTGAGGACCACAGGTGAAGGTGAACGTGCAGTCAGTCTGCTTGTCTCAAAACTACAGCTAAAAGGCAGAGTATCTGCTGAAGCAAATGTCTTGGCTAACCATTAGAATCTGCCAGGGTGAGAGGACATCTCCACATACCAGGGTTTTATTTTGTAACTGTCAGAGTGGAAAAAAGAAGCTGTCAGAGAGATGTTGCATCATTCAAATAGTCCTGTGGCTGCCCAGTACAAGTAGTGAAATAAAACTGTAGCAACAGTTGCTCTTGAATTTGCACTGTGATTTCTGGTTTTCAATCTAAAGGGCTTGACTACTGCCGTGCTTAACATTATAAGGATCTATTGCTGTTGTGAACTGAGTATGGGTGGGTTTCTTAGCCTGAGGAACTGAGGAGTAACTATGGCATCTTGTGATAAGCAGCTTGGAATTCCAAGCTGAATTTGCAACTCTGCAAACAAGCACAACTAGTTTGGAGATTCCTGCTTCTTGTGGACAGTTAGTTCTTGTCTAGTGTTTGTTTGGAGAGCAAGCACAAGTCACTGGGTTGGTCAAGGCTGCCATCTGGCCCCTGGAATATGGTGAATGGAGGGAATGGGAGTATGGAACCTCAGAGATCATTGGGTGAAAGGTTTAATCTGCTGTCCATTGTTTGCTGAAATGCAGAGTCTTCCGCTTTTTGTGGTCTACAAGGGTAATAACTGCTGGAGGTTTCCTCTCCCTTAGAGGGTGTAGGAAGCAGCTCAGCCCAGTAATGTAGGATTAATTGTGCTGGGGATTTTACTTGTATAAATTAAATATGTCTTGTTTTTACCTAAATCAAGCTAGTCTTTGTTTTTGCCTGCAACTTCTATAAGGTGGTTTAGAACCATCCTTGCTAGTTCTTGTTTCAGCCCATTAGCGCATTAACTAAACTAATTGGTTAATCTCAGTTTAGACCTGATCAGCTGATCAACTGATGACAATTATATTCTGTGTCTTACTGGATTCTGAAGTAGCATTATAAACACGAGGACCAAAGGTGTTATCGAGATCTGTATTTATATCATTTGAAGACACAGACTAAGAAGCATCTATCTAAACATGTCTAATCCCAGATGTTTACATTTAGGTACTCTGATTTCTCTAAAATTATTCTTTGTAGCCTTTAGGAATTGGCTTTGATTATTGTGATTACTTGTATCCAATAATAAGAGACCTTAATTTCTGATTATAAAGACATAACAAAGAGAAAAGAGGAGAAAAATAATGACCAAATATAATGCTGAAGGTACAATAATTAAAATGGACAGTATTTCTTAGTCTAGTGCAAACTGAATGGAGGTTGTGCAGTTTAAATAGGGTTGCAGGGTCTATTGCACAAGAAAACTTGGGATTGGAAGGGACCGTGAAAGATCATCTAGTCCAATCCCCTTGCCACAGCAGGATCACCTAGACCAAATCACACAGGAACATATCCCGGTGGGTTTTAAGCGTCTCCAGAGAAGGAGACTCCACAACTCCCCTGGGAAGCCTGTCCAGGGCTACGGCACCCTGACTGTGAAACAGGTCCTTCTCACATTCGTATGGAACCTTCTCTGTTCCAGCTTACACCCATCGCTCCTTGTCCTATCACTACATGACATTGAGAAGAGTCTGGCTCCATCCTTCTGACACCCACCCTTCACATATTTATAAACATTAATGAGGTCACTCCTCAGTCTCCTCCGAGCTAAAGAGACCAAGTTCCCTCAGCCTTTCCTCATAAGGGAGGTGTTCTACTTCTTTCATAATCTTTGTTGATCTGTGCTGGACTCTCTCCAGCAGTTCCATGTCCCTCTTGAGGTTAGTGTTCAGTATCTCTGCTTTCTCTGTATCCTCTGTCTCCAGGGCACCCAGCTCATTCAGCAGGGGGCCTACATTGCCTCTAGTTTTAGTTTTAGTTTTACCAGCAATGTACTTGAAGAAGCCCTCTCTGTTACTCTGGACCTCCCTTGCAAGGTTTAATTCCAAGGAGGCCTTGGCTTTTCTAGTTGCATCCCTACATCTTCTCACCAGGGCTTTCTTCTTCCTCTTGAGTTTGCCTAGCAGCTCCCTGTTTAACCATGCAGGTCTTCTGGCTCCCTTCCTTGACTTCTTTCCTGTTGGGATGCTCTTGTGTTG
>JAOXOE010000001.1:30426462-30442655 GCA_028565055.1 Phoeniculus purpureus | reverse complement strand
CTAGTCTCCTGTCTCAGTAGCACCTCCAGGAGGATCTGCTCCATGATCTTACCAGGCACAGAGGTGAGACTGACTGGCCTGTAGTTCCCTGGCTCCTACTTCCTACCCTGTTTGAAAATAGGAGTTATGCTTCCCCTTTCCCAGTCAGTGGGGACTTTGCCAGAGTGTGGCCAGTAGGTTAATGGAGCCTTCTCCTCTCCCTCTACTCTACCATGGTGGGGCTGCCTCTAGAATACAATCTCCAGTTCTGGGCTCTCCAGTTCAAGAAGTACAGACAATTGCTTGAAAAGGCCAAAGTTGGCCCTCCTGAAGTCCAGGCTTGTTATTCTGCTAGGTATTCAATAAAGCAGCAGCTGGAAAGACATCCTAGCACTACAGCAGTCTTTGTGAGGTGTGTGCTGCTGTACGCTGCTGTTCTCATCTTATTGAAAAAATTAACAAGGGACTAAGTAGTACTTAGGAAAATCAGATTGCATTTTCCCTTTATTACAGAAAATGTGCTTTTTTGTTCAGTAGAAAATAACACAAAAATCTATTTGTTATTAAGGGCATTTGTGCACATCTTTTTTCATAAAAGAAATCTCCAATGAGTCTTTCTCATACTGATTTCAGAGAAATAGCTGTTTGCTTATATCTAAGGGAAATTTCTGGATTGGTACTCATCAAGAGCTATCAGGATCAGACATCCACTTCTCCAGTCCAAAGCAAAGATTTGCAATATGCTTATAATGACAACTGCAGACAAACAATATATATGACAATCTGTGAAGATCTAGTCATCACCAAAGAACTCAGTGCTAATTAGTTAATTCAAGTTCTTGAAATGAAGTGTATAAAGCATTTGAAAATTCATATCTTCAAAACATCATTAAATGTGAGTAAAGCTCTATTGAAATAGATTAGAGTTGCACACACATATTTGCAAAAGGGGGGATTTCTCAACCCCAATGCTTGGCATAGCTCCTGAAAACATCGGGATGCATCTGTACCAAGACCTACATCAGCAGCACACACCAAAATCATCGATGACAGCTTGCAAACCATGATTGACCTCAAGTGGAATATTTTATCTCATTGAATTCATGCTTCTTTTCTTCATAGAGCTGATCACATCATTGACACCTAAGCGGCACAGTGTCTAAAACCAAACTAGCCAACCAGCTCCTCTGAACAAACAAGGGAGGTTTGTACCTTAAGGTGAAAGAGCTGCAAAATTATTCTCTGGAAGACAACAAGGAAGAAATGATTCACAGACTATTTCCATCAAGAAGTTGTTGACAGTTTGAAGAAGGCAAATAATTCAGTGACTAAGTGAGAAGAAGTCTTGTTACTTTTCTTTGTTGTGTGATTTTTACTTACATTCTTTCTGAGTAATAGTGGAGGAGAAAGGATTAAATAACAATAACATACTAGAAGGGAAAAATGTTCCTCAAACTTTGTAAAGTAAAATATGTGTTCTCAGATAAAGTTCCTAATGAAGGAAAGGAGACCACTTGAAGGGCAGGAAGATAAAAAAGAATGTGAATTTGTTGCACTGCACGAACAAATGCTTCTACAGCTTTTGTTTCAAGTGCAACCCTACAGTAATCAATCACAGTGAGACTGTCACCCATGCAAGTTTGAGTATGAGGCAGTTCCTGTTTATTTGGAGAAGGCTTAGAGGCAAGGAAGGTATCCTCCCTCTGTACCATAGAGCAGAAGACTCTTTCTAAATAGAATAAAAACTGAATCGTGTTAAGTTTCATATGTTCTTTTATACACATATATATATATATGCATATATGATTTAGTTTGTATGCATAATGGAAAGGAAACATTCTTTTGGCTGTGACAGTCCAACTAATTAAATTCCCTGTGGCAGTGATCATCGTATTTTTGTTGAAATCACGGAGTTATGACAAGATATGGCCAGTCATAGATTTAATCACAATGCAGAGTGACAACACTTTCAACAGGTGATATTTGCCATGGCTATACACAGCTGCACTGACAAAAGTCAGCCCGCAATTATGCCGCCTTTTTTGTTTTGCAATCAAGCAAGGTCAGTAAATATTATAGTCCTTACTACTTCCAGATGGCTGACAACGGAAAAAGGTTTTAGCTTGGACCACAGCTGCTTACAAAACATTTTGTTCAGCTCTGACTAATACTTGGTCAGGGAAATTCTTCAGGGAAGTTTCTACATGGAACTGATGCATCATGAAGATGACTAAGTTATTAAATTGTCACTTTTCAGTGAACAGTGTGGTTCTACGGAGAAAGTCACTCAGATGACCCAAAAAGGGCAGATGTTAGAAAAGCCAAGGCATGTTCACTTAGAGGAGAGGTGTGAGCTCTGGTATTCTGTCTAAAGCGAATGCTTTATTTTCTTCACACAAGAACGGAGGCCAAATCTTGGCTTTCCTTAACAACACCCATATGCAGAGAATGTAACTATATTAACTTTTTGGAATTCCAGACTTTTTTATTTCTCTCATGTCTTTAACTTGTGCTGGAGATCAGTTTCGAAAATAAGAGTTTTGAAGCAAAAATGTATGTTTATATGTATTATTCTGGAAAACTATTAGTAGAGACTGACCATAAACGCCTTCATTTCACCCATATTTTTCAGCTTTTTTAAGACTATTGCTAAGTTAGGTATGTATTAAAGCTTCCCCTGTAAGCTAAGCATGACAAGAATAGAAATAATTTTCTGGCTTAATGTAGCATAAAAATTGTTAAGATGTTACTGATCCTTCTAATTTAAAGACTTCTACAACTTATCCTGCTGCAAATAGTTTCATTACTTTCAATTTCATTTGGAAATTAGAGACAACTAGTGGCTACGAGACAGCAAAACTCGATTCGGTACTTATTCGGCAGCTAAAATACAAAGGTCTTTGCTATGCTACATTGTTTACCCACCGTTATTACAAAAAGGGTGACTTTAACTTTCAAAACGAGTGCTGCGTTACAAATAACTCAAAAGGACATGTTCTCAGGGACCAACATTTTCCAAAATCCAACTCATTTAAGATGTCTTAAATGAGGCTTTCAGAATCCTTGGTTTATTGAAATTCAAGATCTGGTGTTCTCAGCACCTTACACACGTTCTACTCTGCCACTCTAAACGGCAAATTGACCTTGTGCTTCAGTGCATTGCTTTACTGATCAGTAACATCCCTAGTAAAGCTGTTAAGAGTCATTTTGGGACCAATATCTCTGAGTTTTGAGTTGAGGACGGTACTGATCAGTCCAAATCTCAAATCATGACAAGATATATTTTTGTTGGATGACACTTTTTTATATTTTAGTTTTCCTATTCATCTGTGTTGCTGGAGGCCACAGGAGGACTCTTGCTGTGCACAAAACTAAAAAGTTTTTGGCTTGTTCCCCTACAGAGTATTTTCTAGCACAGTATGGACTACAGTAAGACAAAGAGAGGAAAAATCAACAACGCATTCCTTTCCTAAGATTTCTCCAAGAAAATAGAGTTTCATAAACGATAAGGTACATCTTTCTTATTTCTTGCCAGCTTCAGGGATCTTGAAGCCCTGAAGGAGTTTCTTCCTGCCCTAAGGAAGTGCAGACATCTTTCAGGGTAAATGTAGAACCCCAGTGAGTATAGGGGGAGGAGGTTCTTTCTCTCCAGGTTTGTTTTTGCGTTTATGACTTGCCCTAATTTCCTAAATTAACAATATATATAGCTGTATTTCCAGGATCCTAAGTGATGATAAGAGAACAGGGAAAAGGTTTATATAAACATAATGTCTAATATTTTTGTTTAATACGTCACTTAGGAGAGAAAAAAAGGAAGAGAAAGCAATCCTTGGTAATTTCTTTTTTAGACTCGTATTTGCATGAAGGAACTAAACTTCACATTCCCCTAGGCATGAAAAGTGCTAGAATAAAGCCTGAGAGCTGCTGTCTCTTACAGTCAAACACAGTTCCATGAGCTGAAAAAACCTTCTGCAGGGTACAAAATGGGACACACAAAGAATCACACTTTTCTTTCCAAAATCCTCTCTCCCCTACAATAAAGGTCAAGCAGAACAACTCTTTCATCTCCTAGTGTTCACAGCTAAGACATGCATGGTAATCTTCCTCAATGCAGAGCAGTATTCCTGAAAACACATTATTCATACTTAAGCACTGGGGCTTTATGGAGCAGCTGCTCTGTAAATTCAGCAGAGGAAGGTGATTAAATCCTTGTAGGGCCACTGTATGATATGCAGACCTCTTGGTGCTCTTTTGCTGTGTTATTCTGAATTTGAGGTGTCAGTGATTAAAAGCCAGTGTGAGATGACTATTTGCAGCTCAGCACTGATGTAGCACTATAGCTAGTCTCGCTGTCATGAAAAAGGTGCCAAAAGAATGGGGGGCCCTTTGGCATGCCATGAGCTCTTTTACTCTGGTGTAAAATAGTGTGTGTTTTTTCATGCCTATTTTTGCATCCTCTGCCTTCTCCTCTTCTAATATTCTCTCTTTTCCTTCTTTTTCTGCCTCTTGATCCTGCTTAGTTTCTTGTTATTATTTTACTGTCTCAGTGTTGTCCTGGTTTTAGCTCCATACCCTCCTACCACTGAGGGATGCCTCGCAGTTGATGTTATTACAAGATTAGTAATGCTCCCAAGACAGCATGGAGTATGCCACACTTATTTAATCTGGTCCTTTCCATGCACTCTGTAAATGAATTCAGAAAAAGAGAGGGGCTCCAATGATGGCAATGTAATAATCCACTGCCATATGGGGTGTAAAGTCTTCTTTAAAGAGGGCTATCATTTTTCTGTTTTACGGTTTTCAGTTCTCCCTTTCCTGTCCTACCCTGCCACAAGACACACAGACACAGATGTGCCCTAAGTTCTGTAAAGGACACATTTTTACGGTCTAGGTGGACTTTGAAATTACTTACATATGCCATTCCATCATCCTCGTAACGCTGCATGAATGATATATACGTCGGATACCCAGAGGTGGCAGCATTATTTTCATGGTGTGATTTCCTCGGTGACCTGTAACAGCTGTGTCAGGCAGCAACTGTCTGTGCAAAGACCTCCCTGGGAAATGAGATCTTTAAGTAAAGATACTTAAAGTATTTTACTGGAAGTAAAATCCCCAAGGAGGAAATACAAGCAAAAGGATCTGCTGATTGGTTTGGCCAAAGACATGAAATTTGAAAGAGCTGACATGGCACAAGTTTCTTAGTGAACTCAAGTTAATTAGAATCTGTACTTAAGTCTAACAATATAAAAATGACGTATTTACAAGGAAGAAAGACTGAGGGAAATGAAAACAAAGTCGTGCCAGGACAGATTGCCATTTTGGAAACGAGTAACAGCTTTTTCTTTGCAACTGTGCATGGTCTCACTGCCATGCCCAAGGAGCTCATTATATCCTCTAGTAAGACTAATGTCATGGATGTGCAGCTGAACATCAGACAAATCCAATGTCTCTTGTACCCTGTTCTATGCCCCCTGAAATACCATGTTGCTGCACAACTGCTGTGCAGCATCTGAAGTTTTTTGATTCTCCTCAGAAATAGTGATAGAAGAGTAGTTTCTTCACTTCCAGGTTCAAAGAAAGTAAAAATTCCAAAAGACAACACTGTTTTATTCAACTAGATGCAGAAAAATTATACAAATAAACATAGAATCACACGTAAAACTGACCAGTGCTATTCTTGGTCATTCACTGTACCTCACCATTGCTTTTAACAGTGTGATTTCAACTGCTTATCAGTAGCATTTATAACGTCGACAAATGTGTCTCTTATAAGAAATTAGTTCTCATGAAACAACTTCCTTTCTCAATTCACATGACACATTGTAACTATTTTAGTTAATGAAAACATATCCACATCAATGTGTTTTGCCCAACAGGAAAAAAACACCATACACAATACACAGAGTTACACATCAGTTGTGCTTCAACAACGTCTGTAAATACAGAAGTGCTTCAGTTTCTGGGATCCAGACTGAGGCACTTCTCAAGAGACCTTGATGTTTCTGAAAATGCAGAAAGGTCCCTCTGGAAAGCAACAGCTTAACCGACAGCAAACTTCTATTTTGGTTTTTTGGGGTGTGGTGTATATAAGATGTTAACTGTATTTATGCTTCCTAAAAATATGTGTACTTGGCATACTCCTTTACCTGTGCCTATATATCTGTCTTGAGATATACATAATCTCCCTTGTCATTTGAGAAAAGCTTTACATTTGATACCCACATTTAAGAGGTAAACTCTGAAAACAAAGGTAGTTTTCCTGCATATTACTCTGTACAAGCTAAAGGTTAAATTGTCACAACACGCCACAAGACTGAGTGGTTTTCTTGACTGTCGTCAATGCTGATTTAATATTATCTAACAAAAGAAGCTTGGGTGTAGGTCTGTAATGGAAAGGAGAACAAACTTACCTGCTGAGCAGGATAATTCCAGGGGCCCCTGATTATCCATCCTATTTACTGAGCCTTATAATTCCTATGTGGTTTCGGGCACTTTACTTTTATGTATCGTTTTTGCAATAGAGTATCTAATCTACTTCCCAGAAAACATTTTAATGTTGTCTGGGGAAGGTTTATTTTCTCATTAGCTCCTAAAGAAGGCAGAACTAATCAACTGTGAATTTTTATCCCACTGATCAATTCGATCTATAAATTGTGTTGGAAAGCTAATTCCTTGTTTCTGCACCAGAGAACTATAGAAATAATGCAGGTCAAGGGCAAAGACATATCCTGTGTAAGCAGATAGACTCCTGCCAGCATAATCTGTAAGTGGAAAGTTAACACTTGGCTCTTTGAAACAAGTTCTGACCTGACAATAGCAATAAGCTTCTCAGAACTTCAGTCAGAGAGACTGAAGAGTCAAAAAATTAATTAATGTTCTGCTGAAACAACATGATTTTGATACTGTTGAGCATGTAATCATTCTTCCTTGCTCCTGCTCTGAAGTAATATACCCAGAAAATTATATTAAATATGTCTCTACTGATCTGAGTAAAACATAGGGATATTTTTAAACTACATAAAACCAGTGCTGATACAATTTTAAGTCTTTTTAGCTTTGTTTCCACACAGAGATAAAACGGGCAGTATCTTTGCAGCTTTGGAAAATCAGACGTATGTCTATAACACTGGCCCTTTGGCCATAGATCTCCCAGCTGTGCCTTTGGTCCTAATGATTAAAAGACTCCATGACTGACTCAAATCTGTTGGATGATGCCCTTCTAAATGTGAGTGGAATGGTCTCACAGTGAGACACAAAGACAAAAGGCTCACCCTAATGCAAACACAGGAGTCAGCCCGCTTACCTCTCCCTAAGTCCTCCACCTACCCCCAACAGCACCTAGAGCAGCTGTATTTGTTTCTATACATTCGCCTTGCAGTTTTGAAATGCTTACTGCCAAGCCTGCAAGTGTGAAGGAACTTGCATTGCTCCCTGTCTGGACAGGTGGTGCCTCTTGGGATAAGAAAAGCCATTGGTCTGGCTGCTCTGGAGCTAGAAGTGTGATAGCGGCAGCATATTTAAACATGACTCTCCTGCCAGATGAATCATTTTATCGGCCTGTTTAGATGTGAGTCATAGAGACTAGTGAAAGAGTTCCAACGGCTTGCTGCTTTAATAAACTGTCTTTTGTAAACAAATTTGTCTTACTGGCTTGAACTGTTTTTATGTTTCTCAGAAGAAATCCTGGCTAGGAAACACCCCGCACCAATTATAGGTTGCAACATATCTCTTGCTTACGCACTTTTTGCTCCAAGGTCTTCAGTGGCGGTTGATCAACAGTAGAGAAAGAAGTAAAGTTGGGGCACTTCATCCACTTTACAAGAAATCCAAATTTCTGTTTTGCTCTGCTATTGTCCATGAAAGATTAAGCGGTCCACTCCAGTGAAAAAGACATAGACCAATGTCATTGGGACTGAGAGAAAACCAGGAAAATAGCGTTCTGGATGCAGCTGGTGATTGTATGGAGCAAGCATACAAAGCTGCCTCTGCACAACCAACAAACTGAGTGGAAATGTCCCTTCTTGTCTGGTTGGGTTCAATGGGACTTTTTTGAAGAAATGTTCTGTGTGTGGCCCACAACTCTACCCAAGTGGACTCAGGGCTAGGTTGGAGCTGAAAAGCGCAGGCAGCTTCGGGACCAGCCTTTCCGTAGGTCTGCTCAAGATGGAGAATTTGGTAATGGCTGGTAGTACCACTCCAGCAGGCTGGATGAAGTCTGGCAGCTGCCCTGCAGTCCTTCCTTTCCCATGGTAAATGCATTAGAGTACTTTCAGTTGAAACCAACTGACAGGGGTTTTACATATTTGTTGACTTTTAAGCTATTTGCATGAACACATGCTAGCCTGCGCCATGCCGTGACTAATGCTCAGGGTATGTAACATTCGAAGCCGGGTGTTTGCACAGGGCTGATGCCCTTAGAGTAGCAGCCGGATGGTCCTGCTGCCTGAGAGCCTGCACAGAAAGGAGCTCTTGTCTGGGCACCGGAGGCACCAGATCCACACCTCACACCATACACGATCACAAGCCATTTTGTGATGATAAACCAATCCAGTGTCAAACACTGCTGTGTTCACAGGCAGGCATGCACCTGCCTGGTGCCCATGCACGTGTAGCTTGTATTTATGCAGAAATACCTGCTAACAGAAGTGTTTGGAGTGCTTCCAGCCCTTTCTGCCAGCTGATGTGGGAACAATAATCAGCTAGTTTTAAAATAGAAATTATTTGTGTCCAAAAAATGTCTTTGCTTATGCTTTTTAATTATATTTTCAGCGAATACTTTTTTTTTCCCCAGGATGCTCTTAATTAATAAACAATCATTGATCAGCTGTTTCCCCTTTCTTATTTTAAGAAATGCTTTAAAATGTGCTACTCTTTGGGAGCCATAAACCTTCTTTTAAAGGCTTGGACTGGAGGATTACACATTTTGTGTTTCCATTCCAAAGTGAAGAGAATTACTTAAATGCACTTGCATTCCTCATTTGCTATCTTATGGGTTGTTCTCTGCCACTAGATAAAACGGGTTGCTTCAGCACACTTGAGTGCTGCAGCTCAGGGGCTGAATCTTTCTATTTAACTCTGGAGATTTTTGTATTTTTTTTTCCTCTACAGGGTTCACAGCTAAAATGATAGAGTCATCTGCAGCTCTGGCAACAGCTGGTTTTCCCTGCTAGCCTGGTCAAAGTCTAGCTCCATCCAAGTGAGATAATATCTAAATTTTGTGCCCTGTTACCAAAACTGGATAAACATCTGAACTGCCCCTACCTCCTACCGTGTAAGGTGATAAGAGGCTATAAGCTTAATATCTAAAGCAGAGGGATTTATTTTGTGCATGGGTCAGCTAAAATATTATCTACTTAGATGACAGTTATGCCAACTGGGGTTTTGCAGGTAGACATATTGCAGTTGGCTGCACTCTACCTGGAATAAAACCAGTTGGATCCATAGCTGTGACAGTACCTGAGGATTAAAATGATGTCCTGTGGTTTTAGCATCTGTGCTTTGAGAAGAGGTGCAGGAGCATATATTCTAAACGCAGAATCAAGGAATGGGAAAAGATTAGCAATGTCTGTCTCTCTAATCAGCTTTGGAAAAAACACTAAAAAAATCTCACTTGATTTATTATTTGGTGGAGTCTAGTAAACACTTGAACTAAGTAGTAAGACATATCTATAAACTACTGAAAAAGCATGAGTTCAGATAATCTTAACTTCAAGAAGCAATAGCAGACAAATGCTTCATGTTCACCTCTGATTGATCCACTTTCCATCTGTGTACTACCTTTTTGCTCTCTTATTCCTGACATAAATATTATTTTGCTGATGGGGCAAAATTAGGATTTTGTAAAGCTTTGTCTGACTGACCTGAGAGGGGCTATATCTGTACTGTCTGCTTCGTAGGCTACTTAGTGCTGTCTCTCTGGTCTAGACACCTGTCTCCAGAGGACTGGTCCTCTCTTAGAAATCCAAAGGTGCTGGGAAAACCAATTCTCATCTTCTCTATTGTCCCCATAACCATCAGCAAGTATCTGGGAGTCTCTTGTACACCAGTGGTCTGACAGTTCAACTGCCTCTTGGTTGTTTTTGTAGATAGAGGCTAAGGCTTCACGCTCGCTTAGCAAGGGAAACACTTTGAATTATTGGAGTCACACTTAGGCCAATATAGTTACATCAATGGTGAGTTCTGCACAGCGAAAAACAGTATTTTCCCTTGATTTATTGCCTTAGTCCATTCTGCATTTTGTAGTGGCTTTGAGTAGTTGGCTAATAGGAAAAATCCTTTCCTGTATCAAAGAATACTGATAGGCAGCAAATGACAGTGGTATGCAAATATGAACTCATGTTTACATGTTATTCAGGCTTACTTCATCATCCCCTCACCAGCTGTGAAACAAAAATGCAGAATTAATGTGGGAACTGGAGCAACATTATTAGCAGAATAAAACAATTGGAAAAAAAAACAGTGTAGCAAATACAATATTTACTGTTACTAACTTACACACCAAAATCACTTTCTATCTATCTTTCACCAGGAAGGAAGGGAAATCTAGGTCCAGCAAGAAGCAGTATGCAGGTTCTTAATACTCTGTACTTAGAGACTGATCCTGGGCCAGTTTTTGGAGTGTTGATCTCATCACTTTTCCAAATCACTGGGTTTTGTTAAGACTATAAACCCACAGCTTTCCCATCATTTGTTTACGAAATAGCTCGTAAGAAGCGTAGCTAAAATCAAGTGCGTAATCTTTGAAGGACGCGTGTCCAGTCCAAATGTTGGTCGTGGATGAAATTCCAAACTTGGCGTGGTTTTCATTTCATAATGAAACCCTTTGAACAGTCTTACAAATCTATTTGGGTAATTTTTGTCCATGTTGAACAATTTCTGGATTATTTTCTTCCTGAAATTAATAATTTTTCTTACTGTGTTAAAACACTAACAGAGTAGCAGGTACACTTAAAGCACGTTTTGTTTCAGCATGCAAACTAACAGCCAAGTCATTTACTAACAACACAACTATGTATTTTCCATCAAACATTTTAATCTCCTATCCAGTAGTTCATGACCATTGACGTAAACCACAACAAATGTGCTGGACAGAAACTAAAGAAGTTGAAACAACCCCCCTGGAAGAGTATTAGATCTGGCTACAGAATATGGACTTCTGTGTATGGGTAGGAGGGAGGGAGGCTTGGTCAGTCTGTGATGTCTTCCTCTTGGCTGCATATATTTTGAGCAAGCTCGGTACAAAAACTTTGCTTAAAACAGTAACTTATGTTTTGATTCCAATGGAAAAATTCAATTTGATGCCTTCATAAATATGTGCACAAGTTAGGTAAGTCTGTACTTTGCAAAAACAAAAACCTGTAAAACAACCTTCAAAATATTATTTAAAAACTAGTCAACAAAAAATTAACTTCGGTTTGTAAGTTGTTTTTGAAATCATTTACAAAGCCATAGTTAAAGTCCTACTAGACAGGCTACAGAGCTCTGCACTATTAAATACCTTTATTTTAAACTGGGTTAGTCTGTCCTTCAGGGCAACGCTACAATAGTTAAACGTAGTGCCAAAAAATCACACGCTTGCAGAATATTTACTTGGAAATAAGGAGTGTATTGAAAGTCAATGTCAGCTGTTTCAAGATCCTGTATCCACCAACCCTGTGATTCCAGGCTGTGGGAAGCACACCTGGACAGGTTTCCAGAGCCATAATGTAAGCAGCATTATGCAGGCAGTGGGAAAGGCTTAACCTCATATGGCTGCACAGTACAAAAAGTGTTTAATACTTTATTTTTTCTTTTTTTCTTTTTTTTTCTTTCTTCCTTTTTTTAAAAAAAGGGTTCAACTCTGTTGTGTGAACAGGCAGTTGGATGCATAGGGACAGTTCATTTCCTTCTAATGGAATGATACAGCACAGCAGTTCCCAAGCTGTAATATGTTTATTAGGGTTAAGTGTAAACTGCAATCAGGTGATAGCTGAACTGCTTTGAAAGTATAAAAACAGAGGAGGAATACATTTGAAATAAATAAGAAAGCTGGTATAACCAGGTATATGAGCTTCAAGTGCTGTGTGCGCTGGGAAAGATCTGAGAGCAGCTGATAAATTTAAGACTGGAGAAAAGGAGCCCAGTTGGTGCTTCCCTCCTTGGTTGTACAGTGCTAAGCCTTGCACGACATAAATAATAGATGTTTCTTCAGAGAGCTCACTTATTCCTTAATCACCATGAGGGCTGTGGTTGTATGCTTGAATCCCAGTTCAAGCATTTGCAGCTGCTCTGACATGTATTTTCTTTGTGCCCTTGGAATCCAGCCACCCCCCACCCCAAAGAGCAGCGCTTTTTTCTTTTGTTGCTTTCCATGTTTTCCCTGCACTTGGGCTCCAAAGGGAAAGTTGCAGACTAATTTTAAAAAAGGTGCTACCTTTAACTCAAGATGTTAGTTCTGCCTTAGCACACTTTGTAAGAAGAATACTTGAGCACCAGGAAAGTCTCCTAGTATTTAGAAAATTCACCTCTGCACATGAGAGCGCATGGGTGTGCATACAAGCATTAGTTCAAGATAAGAAACCAAGATCTGGAAGGGTCACTTGAAGTTTGTCTTCATGTTAGCAGCAGTTGCTTTGTTTTACTTTTAAAAGAGCGTGCAGTTTTTATAAGAACACACATACTGGAAAGCAAACATGATTCTACATCAGCCTTCTTCCTGAAAAAAAGTGCAAGCTGTTACCGCCTCCTCCATGAAACATGTCTGTGCTAGTGTGCAGCTGCTCGACATTTGTGCTTATCCATGCTGTTGTGTTTTTGACTGTCGGATTCAGCTTTGGAAAAGGTGGAGGAGAGTGGGTTTGTATGCCATTTATATAGGTTAGAAATTTATATAGGTTAGAAATCATTTTCTTTATGATGAGACAAAATAATATTACATTAGTTTTGGCAAATACTGTATGAACGTCTAAATTCCTGTATAAGCAGTCAATACCTTAAATACCCTGCAAAATAGTAACAGGTCATGGAACTAGCCAAATGTTTTATTTCTGAATCAAGTTCCACCATACATACAGCATTTTTACCTCGGTATTCTTTCAGGTGAAAGAAAAAAACACCTTCACATCCATATAAGTAGAAAAACCCCTTGTTCTAGGTTCTTACACTGGGGGCATGGATATGCTGGTGTCTGCAACTATTGCAGTGATACGGGCATGTTGGTTGCATGCACCCCAGTCATGCTGCGAGACACCTCCACAAAGCTCAGACAGGAAGCAACTCAAACAAATTTCCAAAGACAAACACTCTGACATTAACAAAGTAAGAGCCAGTATTGTTTTACATGTGACCATGTGCGTAAGCATTTTATCTCAGACCATCAAATCAGAGCTTTGACAACACTGAGGGCAAGAGGAAAGTATGGGTGTATTTTTGTTACTGAGGAAAGATTTTGATTAAAGCTTGTTTGGCTGGGAGAACACCTAGAGACACGCTTCCAAAGACCTCGTTAACATGACCCAGTTGAGCTGCAATGCATGTAAGGAGTTTGACATTTAGGTGTGCATGCAGGCACGCTCAGCCTCAGTATGGTACAAAGCCAGCAGCCAAATCCACAACGGTTAGGCTAGCTAACACATACAATTTCCTTTAGATCTCTGACAGCAACTGGGTTTTTTGTAATCAGAGTGAATATAGCGTCTTCCTAACCCTTCAGTGAACATGGCACTGTTGTCTGCTTCCTACTGTGAGCAACTGCATTATGTGAAAGGGTTATATACTCTTCATTTACTTTATGCAACGTATGCAGTTACACAGGTTCTCCTGTGTTTCATCACAGAGTTGGTTTCTTTACAGAATACATCTTACCGGGAGCTGAAGCTGCTCCTCGTTGCCTTCATAATGTGCTTTTAGCTGTTGGGAGGCAGGAGGTTTTGCTGAAATAAGATGTAATTTTATTCATGGTGCATCCCTGGAGCGTCCTCTCAGCAGAAGCATGAGGCAGTTATTCAGACTTGGGAATAACAATTTTTCCCTTAGATCAGCTGGTGCTCATGGTACTTCTGGACATCAGTTTCTGGGTAAATACATCTCCTTGTTCTGAGAATACGCTGGTATGGTTAAAGTCAGAGACTTAAGGCTAGTAAGTTCCTATTAGTGGGACAAGCAACTGTATTTGGGTTCTCCAACAACCCAGAATGTGTTTCAGGCAGGAACTGCAGATGGGATGATAGAGTGCATGATTGCCTCTGGAGATGTGGTGAGCCGTGTTAGGGAAGCTATAATGTACATCAGTTTTTAAACTTATTTTCTGTACAGTACAATGGCAATAATTTAGATTTTGCATTATTTCTGGAGTCTGGAACTTCTCTGCAAGAGAATGGTTTCTTTCTTGACCTGAGTCAGTGAGAAAGACCACTTCTCCAGCAAAACTATCTCCCTTATGGTGTAGGGCCCACACAGCACCGTGGTGTGCTTGTGGACTCGTCTACATTTAACAGCTACGAGAAGAACTCAGTCCCCTGAGGATGTACAAGGTGTAAACACCACTTTCTGACTTTCAACACTTTCTCAGTATTTCCTCAATTCCAGCAGCTCCACCTACAACTCAAGTCGGAATCACATGGGAGGATTATGTACCATACTGTAGAAGGAAACGGATCTAGGGAGGAAGGCAAATATTTCTACTTCCTTCCTCCCATTTTTCTGTGGCGTCCTTCTCCCCTTGCAGCCTACCTGTGCCCAGGAGCAGTCTGATCAGCACTAGTAACAATCAGTGCTGAATAGGTAAGAGATTTTCTTCCTCCAGCAAATATCTGCTCTTTGTACTGCCTGGGATGAGGCACAGGCAACACACTGGTAAGAAACTCCCTTCTGGCTCCAGCTCTTCACTCCCTGTTCAGATGTCCCCTGTGGCTCAGAAACAATAACTGGTTTAACAATAAACTTTCACTGTTTGCAATTCAAACAATTTCAAAGGCTACTTCTTTGCCATAAAACAATTTGAACAAGTTTCTGAGCCTTTCAGGATATTCTTACCCTCTAGCAGCGCTCAGCTCTGTGCTTCCAATTGCCTTGTTCCTTGGCATTATTGAGGGACAAATGGTCAAGGCAGGGCTGTGAGCTGATAACTGCTCCCCCGTCTAAAGCACGCCGTCTCTGCCTCTACAGCTACTGCACGTCCACAGACAGCAACAGAAGGCTGCCCGATACTTAATTCAAACTCAGGCTGACTTCTTGATATTTTCACCAGCGATCTCCCAGCTTTCTTTGGAGATGAGGGGATGCTTTAATGCTTACACAAAAGGAGGACTGCCTACTTTATAGCTTTCCTCAGTCTGGACTGAATTAGTCTCTCTTTCTCTGCTACCATGCTGCTGGTTCTTTAGTGGGTAAACCATATTCACAGTAATCACAGGTACTCCCATTAATGATAAAAGGCCTCACATTTGGCACACCAAGCCACTAGCAATTTCTAAATGATATCCATTATGACTCTCCATTAATATGGGACACAATTTAAACACAGAATTCTAGAATCATAGAATCATTGACAGTAAGAGAATGAAACATTAACATATTGGGCTTTGTCTCCACTTTTGTTCAAGTAAATACAGTTAATAAAACTAAGACGTTATTAAGGATTGAAGCTCAACATGAGCCGGCAGTGTGCACTTGCCACTGAGAGGGCAAACCGGATCCTGGGCTGCATCAGAAGTGTGGCCAGCAGGCCGAGGGAGGTGATTCTCCCCCTCTATTCCGCTCTGGTGAGACCCCACCTGGAGTCCTGTGTCCATTTCTGGAGCCCTTATTACAAGAGGGATGTGGACATGCTGGAGGGTGTCCAGAGGAGGACCACAAGGATGATCAGAGGGCTGGAGCACCTCTCCTTTGAGGACAGACTGAGGGAATTGGGGCTGTTCAGTCTGGAGAAGAGAAGGCTCCAAGGTGACTTTCTTGTGGCCTTCCAGTATCTGAAGGGGGCCTGCAAAAAAGCTGGGGAGGGACTTCTAGGGTATCAGGGAGCGACAGGACTAGGGGGAATGGAGCAAAGCTGGAGCTGGGTAGATTTAGACTGGATGTGAGAAGGAAGTTCTTCACCACGAGAGTGGTGAGAGCCTGGAATTTGTTGCCCAGGGAGGTGGTTGGGGCCCCATCCCTGAGGTGTTTAAGGCCAGGCTGGATGAGGCTCTGGCCAGCCTGATGTAGGGTGGAGTGTCCCTGCCCATGGCAGGGGG
>JAOXOE010000001.1:30414986-30426362 GCA_028565055.1 Phoeniculus purpureus | reverse complement strand
TGTGTGACTTGGTCTGGGTGATCCTGCTGTGGCAGGGGGATTGGACTAGATGGTCTTTCGAGGTCCCTTCCAATCCCGAATGATTCTGTGATTGTGTGATTGCATGTGAGTCAATTTGGCATTTAAAATGTTTGTCAACAGATGACACATCTATTTGCATAAAACTAATTTACAGTTGATTCACAACTTGCAACAGTATGCATTACGTAATACACCTGAGTGTAATTAAAAAAATCCCATTTTCACACTTTTTAGGTTCTCTCAGTTGTTATCTTGTGCTTTTTTGTGGTCATATGTATACATTTAGCAAGCATAAAAAGGATAAAAGAGCTCTGACTTCTATTTCCGAGCAAGGATATGCATGTGTGTGTATATGTAAAACACACAACACATGTGCTCATGGAAAGAAGCCCTACGTCTATTAATGACTTGTCATGTTTTTTAACTTCGTTTGATGAATCTGGACAGTCCTATTGCCCCTGTAAACGTGACAGAAAATAGAATGGGGGAACTGTGTGTTGCTCCCTGAGTTGCCATATAGTGTGATTTCCTTCTGATCTCTGCCACATCTACTATTTGAGTTCAATACAAAATTTGTCAGGGGTTTCCAGCACCTCTTTCAGACTGTAGGGATTTTTCCCCTCCTTCAGTGAGTAGTATGCACAGGCATAAATGTATATAAAGTGTTCCCTATGTGGAACTTTGCAATTTTTAACTTTAACTTTTTTTTCATTGAACTGGTGTGTAGAACTGCTGTGCCAGTGTATCTGTGCCTTTTGCAGGGCTCCCCAGAAGCACAGTCAATAGCTCACAGTTCCATGCCATATGCTCTCCTCCTCTGTCCATAGAAAGAGAGACCTTACAATAGCCAATGTGCTACAAATGCCTAAATAAATTAGGCAAATATAGAAGAGAGCATACATAAAAGCAGCCTCAGGCAGCACCACAATATGTTAATGGAATAACTGCACAGTACAGTGACCACAAAAAACAAGATTAATGAGGTCAGGCAGCATGGACATCCTTAGGAGATGCAGTGAAGTCCAAGAGCCAGCTTTTTCACTGGAGGTGAACCATTTCTCGCACAAGACTCCTATAGGAGAAACTCATATAAACTACAGGACCCAAAGCCAAGTCCACAGGACACTGGTTTCCTGCGAAGATCCTACCAAAATTGGATGTTGGGCATTTGCATGTATTGCATAGGGACAAGGTTCATGCCTCTCACCACACCCTTATTTTGAGACAATCTGTGGCTCAAGAGTATCTGGGAGAAGATGACAAGTAAACCAGCTTGGCAATGTCTCTGATCATTTGACCCAAAGCAGCATTCAAGAGCCACAAGTGAGGGCAGATAAAGCTACGTTCTTTTTAAAATCCCTGTTGTGAGAGAGGATCTGTACATAGGTACCTGAGCTACAGTTGCTACCTGACTTCTCCTGTTAGGAGGTGAGAATTTGATGCCTTTTTTAGTCCACTTGTCCCAGATATGTACAGCCAACATAGCCCATATTTCTCTCTCTTTTTTTTTTTAATTAAACAACATGCCTGAGAAAAATACAGCTCCTCATACATACGCCGTCAATTATTTCAGTATCTTCGCTTTATCATTAAAGCCACTTCATGTATTTGCGACATAATTCAGTCTTTTCTTGGGTTTCAGGGGGTAGGGTTTTGCAGACATTTTTCTGAGTAATTTTATTGTTTTATATATCTTCTTTTTCTTTTTTCTACTCTGTGTAAGAATAGTGTTGTCATGACTGCACATTTACTTTTTAATTCAGTATTTTTCCGCTCTCCTATTGTCTGGTTTTTGTTATTCACTCTTCATGGCATGGAATCAGACTGATGGTTGTTCCCTTTGATTGCATTAAGGATTTTAACCTTAAATTTCACCTAAATAACCTTATATTTCTTTAAAGTCACACACTTGGCAGCCTACAATTAAACAAGAAAAACAGTCCCACACGTGATTGTGTCTTTACATGACCTCTCACACGTCCTCAAAATGTGTATGAAATCCTTTGCTTATAATCTGAAATTCCATCTAAATCAATCCATTATTTGCGCTTTTGTTTTCCCTCTGGGCTCCAAAGGAAGGCAAAGCAAGTCAAATATATGCCATTGATGTCTTCAGATCACAGAAGGCCATTTAGAAAATATAAATACTTCTTTGCACCTCAAGTGCCTAGATCCAGTCGCCTATTTGAAATCAAAGACGGAAGAAAGTGAGTCAGGAATTTAGCCATAATTTTGTCATCTGCTAGGCAAACTAACCTACTTCAGAAGGAGAATCTCATAACAAAGCAGCTACTTGATTTGTTTATAAGCCATTAATGTTTTTGGCAGTTACGTTATCAGTAACAATAGTATCTGACTCTCGCTAGCTCTTTGCTTTAGCTTAGGGCCTTAATTGAATTAAAGGGTATGAACACGAAGAAGTTTCAAGGCTCCCCTGTGTGTGCAACTTCTTCACGCTGAAGTGGTGAACAATTAAAGGAATGAGGTCTTTTCCTTCCCCTCTTTTTGCAATTCCCAGTTGCATTTATTTGAAAAAGATAAGGCGAATTTTTTATACTCTGGTTGATAGAACGTTGCCGTACATGCAAAGCAGGTCACTGCCTAGGGAAACACGCAGGAAGAAGTGAATCTTCTGTAATTATACCGGGGATTTCTGAGGGAGAGCAAAAAGACTACTATTAGTTGAGGCAGCAATGCCTTAAATTCTGAGAAGCAATTAGAACGGCTAGTTCAAGATCACAGGATCGCTTTCCGTGTCCTGAAAAGTGTAAGGCAGACAACAGGCCCCTTTATACGAAGATGCAACATCAAAACCAAACAGGGCATCTCATGCATCCTTGCTACGCTGGTGACAAAATGGAGCCCTTGAATTCGAGCTTTTGCTTGAAGCTTTGGTTGACACTTTATACATAAACGCGAGCGGATTTTTGGTTGTTCTTTAGGGTTTTTTTTTCAGTACATGGGTGCACACTTAGAGGTCTCTGGAACACTAAAGATATGGTCTCCTAATCATGTACTCTGCTCTACCCTTTAAGGGAGCCATCCCTGGAGAAGGGATCGCATTTGTTGTGATCCCCTATTACGGACAGTGACCCAGTACGTTTAAAGCGACCCAGCGTATTTAAAGCATGCTCTGAAAAACAGTTTGGAAAAACAGGTCACGGAGTTCATGTTTGTGCTGTCATCAGGCCAACTGTTGTGTCTCAGATGGGAGATACAGAGCTGTGAGTTTAATCTAGGCAGGGTAGTCCTAATCGCTGATATATTTAGACAGTCACTTTATCAGCTGCAAGGCGGACCTGACTGCTGCTAAGAGCCCAGATCCTCCCTTGCACCAGCACTCTGCCCGCTGTAACTGTCACAATCAGGCACAGAAAATACTCTGAGGTGACTGACATCCTTCTGTCCTGTTGGTCCTGGGGCCCTCCACAGCACATCACACGCTAGGAGCTCACGCCTACCACCGCTGTGACACGCTCACAATGCATAAGCAGCCTGATACACACCGTCCTTGTGTAGAACCATGCACCTAATATGCTCCATCCACTTAGTGCACATACAGCCCATGGGACCAGGATAGAAGCAGTCACATATAGCCCACAAGACTAGGCTCCAGATGCCGCAAATTGTGTTTTTGGGGTCCTCAGCACATTGGGATTTGCCTGTCTTGGGCCAAAACACACAGGCACAGCTATTGTGTGGCCTCACTGACAGGGCCATGTGTTGTAATTCAGGATGAGGAAATGCAGAACAGGAATGTTATTAAATCAGGGGTTAAATGGGAATCACACAGCGACAAAAAGGCTCTCCTGTCCTGTTTTTTTCTTCTGTGCATGCCTATGGATGCAGCCTGTGTCATCCAAGTCCTCTGCAGCTCTTCCAGAGGCAGTGGGGTGGGGGTGTTAGTTATTAGCCCAGTGTTATGTCCCATCATCTCTGTTGGGAGCCAGTCAGAGCTGGGGCCAAGTAGAACGGATATGAGACAGCCTGCACAGATTTGAGAGGAAGAAAGGGTTGACTCTTTTTCTCATTTCATAGAGGGCTTTGCTAAGTGGAAATAAAAAGACTATTACCTATGTTTTATGAGCTCTGAGGTGTGCAAAATTTCTTGAGCCCTAGGATGTCGAGCAACATGCTAAATGGCTACCGAGAAGATACAGTTCCTAGCAAGCATCCTCTGGACTCTGCCTCTCCACAACGCCTGGTCTCAGACACTGCTATTGGCAAGAAGGAACTCAGCTATTTCACAACATTTTAAACCCTTATCAGTTTAAACTGAGAAAAACAAGCATGAATGAATGCCAGTAGATAGGCCAAACTCCAGATGAAGGGAAAGAAAATTGGCTTGGCAAATTTTAAAGGAGCTGTTTATAAATCATTCAGCACAACGAAAAATGTTGTGAAATCTTGCCCTCTTTCCACAGAAGCCCATCACGAAACTCCTCTGACATCAGAAGAAAGCCCGCTGAATTTGGGAAGTGCACACACGAGCAAAGGGCTGACATTAGTGCACAGTAATGACCTTGCACTTCTAAAACAGGAAGGTGTGGGTAAGCAGACTGGTCACCTTCTTTTCAGGGAGGAAGTGTGACTGATATATAATCAATGAAGAATTAGTAATGGTAACTATAAAAATACTTGGAAAGCACCTGTGGCTGTTATAAAACAAAATTATTCCAGTGCCTTTGTTTCATTTGCTTCAGAAATGGGTGCATGTAATATTCTCCTCCACTCTCCATTAAACGTCTGCTTGGTCTCCAGTCTTTGGAGTTAATGAGCAACACTATTGCATTTTTATGTGACCATCTATACCTTTATTTACTGCAGGCAATCTTATGTGTCTCTGGCTTTCACAGAGGAGGGTGTTTACCTTTATCAGGAAGAGTAAAACTGCTACTGTCTTTGTTCTAAATCCTCTGTGATGACACAAGCATTTCTGTGGTCAATGTAACTGCTTTATAGCTGGGCTGGGGAAGGTAAAACAAGTTTCTGACATTTACAAACACAGGGTCAAAGTGAATTGAGATTATTAGATTAAAAAGTGCGAGTCACAGTTTTCAAATGCACTGTGAGCTAGCAAAAGGTGAAATTTCCATCTGCATCCCAAGAAACCCAGATTCTTCACATCATCAAATCACCTCAACGTATTAGCTCTCATGGTTGTTGTGTTAACTTGAGGGTTGTAACTACACATCTTCAAATCTTGAGCAAGTGAAGTTCATCCTTGTTATACTTCTGGTCGTTGGCTGAAATATTGAAGTTAAATCAAAAAACAGAGAAGTAATGTTTGGGTCATCATTCTGAGTCTGTCCATTTTGTATTGAAATCACTGTAGTAGTAGTGTAGTAGCAATTTAAAACATGTACATGAAAAATCCATGTTTCAATTACTAATCCTTACTGTACATTCCACTACCTTAAGAATGAAAAAAGATGACCAGTCTTCAGGAAATATCAGCTATTACTAAGCCATCTTTATAGTAACCAGTGAATTTTTCTTTGTTATGAAGTAGGAAATTGCATAACTGATGGCTGAATCATTTTCTCAAGGACTGCAGCCACTGAAGAAGCAACCTTATGGCCACTCCTGGACATCTCTAGTACTTTCTTTACATGGTGATATCAATATAGGAATTCTAAGGAGCATGCACTCACACTTGGAGATAGCATTGAACAGATCTGGAATTTTCTGCAGGGGAAAAAATGACAGTGCCTTTTGCTGTTGTTGGGTTTTCCTTTGTATTTTTTATTTATTAAAAAGCAGAAGTGTTTGGGTGCTGGCAGCACCAGCATTGGCATGGCTCTACTGAAACCAGGCTGCCTGGCAGATGAGATTGAAGCTGGTGGGAGGAGATGACTCTGCAGGAAATACCCTGCAGCTCCAGGGTAACAAAACTGTGTGGAAACAATGAAAGCATGTCTGTGCTGAGGAAAGGAATGTGCTGCAGCAGTCCCTTGCCTTGGCCTTGCACATGTTGGTTTCTTGGTATGAAGTAGTGCAGTTTCAGAGCCTGAGCTGACTGCAATGATGTGGCATCAGAATAGGGCTGAGACAGCTGGTGGGGCTCCATCTCCTTATGGTGGGGGCACAGCACCATTTTCATGTTCCCTACTGTAGATGTGCATGGCTTTAGCTCTTCCTTCTCCCCTGTTATCTCACACAAATTCCTGCTTGTTCCCTCTCCAGAGCTGCACGGCATGACACAAAAAGCCAAGGTGAAGGAAACATTGCTGTTAAAATATTTTATGCAGATCTTCAAGGCATACTTTATGCAACTGGTATAACTCTTACATAATGTTTTGTAAGCAGGCTTTCATGAAGCAGTAAATTAAAAATATCATGCTTGAAAAAAAATCATAGTCCTCCTAAATAATTTAAAAGTGAAGTAAGATTCAAAAAAGAAAAAGAAAGAAAAAGTTCTGAAGCACTGGGTTCATCCTCTGCAAGCTCGGGATCTTGTATTAATACACTGCGTAGTTGTGTAGAAAATGGCTTGCTATCTTTGCCTGTACGTTAGATCCCGCTGGAACACTCTGTTCCCTGCTCCCAGGAACACTTAATGCTGCTCGAAGCATGTGCACCCAGCGCTACATGGGAGAATCGAGTGGCTCCTCCTACACAGCCAGGCACATTCTCCTTACTATTGTGAAAGGGGCATCAAGCAGCTTTTTGTTCTTCTGTCTCTGGAAAAGCACCAGACACAAACAAGGCGGGGGGAGTAAATGGTCACTGTTTGAAGGTGGTGTTGGCAACAGAAAATGAAAAGGCTTCAATCACAAGGCTGCCACTTTTAGATTAAAAAATGCTATACATCTCTTTTTTTGAAAAAACAAATACAAAGCGGTGCTTTTCTTGTTTTTCATCACAGGCCTGTTTGAAATACCTAGTTAATCTAAATCACAACTAATGGCCTAATTTTATAGAGGTGCATATTTCTGTTTTAGTTAGGCTTTTCTGGTGTTCTTTAAAGACAATGGAAGAAATGAATTATTTCCTTTTCAGTCAGATAAAATTAGGCTGCTGCCTCTGCTTCTACTTAAGACTCTTTCCCCCCTTTTCCAGTCAAGGCTCATATAAGATCTATGTATTAACAACCGAATAGCATTTATGTTCTGTAAAAACACTCCCATTAGAAATCAAGAATTTTTTTTTTTAAGAATTGGCAGTTTGTAGGACAAAGCAGGTCCCTCAGTTTACAGCACATCTCCCGGAAAGGAGAACAAGCATGCAGTGGGAGCTCAGTGATGCAAAGTGTTGAGTTGGGTTGTGTGCCCTAAAATGACAATCCTGTTAATTTGCAATTATATGGATAATCTCATCAAAGTCATGGAGATTAATCACATCAGTGAATTTGGGAAAGTAAGTTACTCAGTGTTTAGGTTTGCTCATTGCTTCTGGGAAAACAGTTCGAGTTGCATGGGGACCAGACAAACAGATTAATTTTAGGCACGCAACACACAATAAATCCATTTTCACACAAGGATGTCTGAGACGTTCACACATAAATGCAGCTGAACAGCAACAGATATATACAGCGACAAAAAAAGTAAGAACTGTGTATCTTTGTGATTTAAATTCTTTTCCCCTACCTGATTACATATAGAAAATCCATCAGTACTCAAATGAAGGTAACATATAGACTCTCAATATGATGTTCCCTCAGCCTGCCAAATCTGTCCTAGAGAACTAATTTTATTAATTTTATCTTGAGAATTCACAGACTAAATTTCTGTCTGAGACTGACTAAAATGCCTGAGTTAATACCATTGCAATGGGAAGAAAAAGCTGTAACAGAAGCAGTGCCATGACTTCAGATGACAATGGGAAATGCAGTAAGTTGTGGAAAGAGTTGGGTATGAAAAAAAAGGTAAGTGCCTGCTTATACAAATATATTTATTGCATTGATATGCAGGACTTGGATACGACAGTCCACGATGAAGGAATCTGAAATAATTTGTCCTTTGAAGCCAGATCCTGCACTGAATGAAACATATGCAGGAGCATATTATTTGCAACCTGAAAAATCATGTCCAGCTTTGGAAGAGAGATGTTATGCATTCATGGGACAGGTATGTATCACAGAATGACAAAACATTAAGGATTGGAAGGGATCTCAAAAGATCACCTAGTCCAATTCCCCTGCCAGAGCAGGATCACCTAAATCAAGTTGCACAGGAACATGTCCAAGTGGGTTTTGAATGTCTCCACAGAAGGAGACTCTGCAACCTCTCTGGGCGGCCCATTCCAGCGCACTGTGACCCTCACTGTAAAGAAGCTCCTTCTCATATTGATGTGGAACCTCCTATGCTCCAGCTTACACCCATTGCCCCTTGTCATATCATTGGGTGCCACTGAGAAGAGCCTGGCTCCATCGTCCTGACACTCGCCCTAAACATATTTATAAACATTAATGAGATCACCCCTCAGTCTCCTTTTTCCCAAGCTAAAGGGACCTAGCTCCCTCAGCATTTCCTCCTAAGGGACATGTTTCACTCCCTTCAGCATCTTTGTGGCTCTCTGCTGGACTTTCCAGCAGTTCTGTGTCCTTCTTTCTCAGAACTGGACACAATATTCCAGATGCAGTCTCCCCAAGACAGGGTAGAGGGGGAGGAGAACCTCTCTTGATCTGCTAACCACAACCTTCTCATCCACCCCAGGATGCTGTTGGCCCTCTTGGCCACAAGAGCACACTGCTGGATCACAGTTGTCCTGCTGTCCACCAGGACCCCCAGGTCCCTTTCTCCTACCCTGCTCTTCAACAATTCAGTCCCCAACCTATACTGGTACCTGAGGTTGTTCTTGCCCAGATGCAAGACTCTAAACTTGCCCTTGTTAAACTTCATCAAATTTCTCCCTGCCCAGCTCTCCAGCCTTTCCAGGTCCCAATGAATGGCAGCACAGCCTGTTGGGGTGTCAGCCACTCCTCCCAGCTTGGTGTGAGCAGCAAACCTGCTGACAGTGCACTCTAATCCCTCATCCAAGTAATTAATGAATAGATTGAATAGGACTGGTTCCAGTACCGACCCTTGGGGGACTCCACTAGATCCAGGCCTCCAACTAGACTCTGTCCCATTGACCACTACTCTCTGGCTTCTATCCTGCAGCCAGTTCTGTCTGTCAGAGGAAATTCCTTGGAGGTAAACAATGAGTACAAGGCATCTGCAGTGCTGGTATGGAAGAGTCTAGAGGGTGGGTCGGTGATAACTGCCACCATTCTTCTCTGAATCAGGAGACAAAGAGGGACTGATGCTGAGGCATGGCTAACTGCTTTAGTATCTCTGCTTAGTATCTCCGTGTCCCAATGGGACTTATCATATTTAATTACATATCTAATGGGAAATTCAGCCTCACCCTGTGAGTTATTGTGCTTCCTTGATTTCTCTTACATTGTAGAACAGCACTTCACAGGACTGGTCCTGCCACGAAAATTAATTAGTTTATGCCTGAACTGGGCTTTCAACATACAGATCATTCTGGATGACAGAGTAGTATTAGGTAACAAACTGAGTTATTCAATTGAATTATGGAGCCATAAGAAAATTATTGTCTCTTATTTTTAATCAAGCAGACTCCAAGCCACATTAGTCCCTAGTTCCCTGGCTAGTTCAACAGGTTTTATTGCCATTAGAAAAGTTTCTACCTTCTTTTGCTCCAGTTTTCACTACTGTGTTTACAACCCACTCAATAAAGCCAGCTCTTGGTTCCAGGTTAGCCCTTACCTTCACAGAATGGTAACGGTTGAAGGTACTATAAAGCCTTATTGGTTTGGAGTGTAACCTCCGCACCATGTTTGGTTGGGTTTGTTTAACAAACAACCTGTTTAAACACCACTCAACTGCAGGGACACCTGACTCGAGGCATACGACTCCAAAAGGTTGGAAAAGTCCCCTGGGATCATCCAGTCCAACCATTCATCCTACTCCACAAGGTCACCCCTAAACCAGATCCCCCAGCACTACATCTAATCGACTTTTAAACTCATCCAGGGATGGGGACTCTACCACCACCCTGGGCAGCCCATTCCACTGCCTGACCACTCTCTCTAGGAAGAATTTCTTTCGGCTATCCAATCTAAACCTATCCTGTTGGAGCTAGAAACCCTTCCCTCTGCTTCTGTCACTAATGACCTGTGAGAAGAGACCAGCACCAGCATCTCTACAGTGTCCTTTCAGATAGCTGTAGAGAGCGATGAGGTCTCCCCTCAGCCTCCCCTTCCTCCAACTAAACAGCCCCAACTCTCTCCATCTCTCCCCATCAGACTGATTCTCCAGGCCCTTCCCCAGCTTCATTGCCCTCCTCTGCACTTGCTCCAGCTCCTCGATGTCTCCCTTGTACTGAGGTGCCCAAAGCTGGACCCAGCACTCAAGGTGCAGCCTCCCCAGTGCTGAGTCCGGGGGGACAATCACCTCCCTCCTCTTGACTGAGACGTGCAGACTGACTGCAGAGCACTGGAATCGCTCCCGGTCCCATCGAATCGGTGCTTTAACTCCATGTCTCCGTGGAACGGACAAGCCCTGCGGTGTCTGGTTCTCGTTCAGGTGGTGTCGTTGGGCACCTCAGCCTTTCCGGCTCCTGACGTCTATGTCTAGATGTGCGTCAGGACTCTCCATCTCTACTTGTGCCTCAGTGACTAAACAAAAGGATTAAGTAGCTTGGCTGAAAATAACAACAGTGCTGTTGAAAATGTTGAAGGCAGAGTTTAATTCTTAATTTGTTCTTCACCCGCAGGTGTTTCATCGCTGAGCTCCCACACATGCAAGGCAGCTTTGTGGATAAACTGCTGGATTTAATGCCCAGACTTGTGACGTCCAAACCTTCTGAAGTGGTGAAGATTCTTCAGACAACACTGCGACAAAGCACCTTCCTCCACCTTCCTCTTCCAGAGCAGGTCAGTTTAATGTGGTCCTGCAGCTAGTTCACCTGTGAGGTGAATCCACCTCGCTACCCCATCGTCCAGACCACACTGCTTCAGTTTGGCTGCGCCGATGCTGCGGGAGACTGTCTCAAATGCCTTACTGATGTCTAGGTAGACCATATCCACCACTCTGCCATCATCTGTCCACATGGTTATGCCCTCATAAGGGGCTGTCAGGTTGGTCAAGCATGACCTGCCTTTGGTGAAGCCCTGCTGGCTGTCCCTAATGACCCTCTTGTCCTTGATGTGCCTGGAGACAGTGTCCAGGACAAATGGTTCCATCACCTTTCCTGGGATGGAGGTGAGGCTGACTGGTCTGTAGTTACCTGGGTCCTCCTTCTTACTCTTTTTGAAGGTGGGAGTGACATTTGCTCTCCTCCAGTCCCCAGGCACCTCTCCTGATCCCCAGGACTTAGCAGAGATGATGGAGAGTGGCCTGG
>JAOXOE010000001.1:30365515-30414886 GCA_028565055.1 Phoeniculus purpureus | reverse complement strand
GCTATCAGGTTGGTCAAGCATGACTTCCCCTTGGTGAAGCCATGCTGACTGTCCCTAATGATCCTCTTGTCCTTGATGTGCCTAGAAACAGCGTCAAGGATAAATTGTTCCATCACCTTTCCTGAGATGGAGGTGAGGCTGACCAGTCTATAGTCACCTGGGTCCTCCTTCTTGCCCTTTTTGAAGATTGGAGAGACATTTGCTATCCTCCAGGCACCTTTCCATGACTTAGCAAGGATGATGGACAGTGGCCTAGCAATGACTTCTGCCATCTCCCTTAGCACTGTTAGGTGCATCCATCAGGACCAATGGATTTATGTGCATCTGGTTTGCTCAACTTATCCCTAACCCAGTCCTCATCAACCAGGGCAAACTCCTCTTCTATATGTCTAGCTATATACTCCAGTCACTGCTCTACTACTTCTTCTGTCTTAATAAGTGAATAATAGGAACTTCCTTACTAAAATATCAGACTAAAATCTGAGTGCTACAATTACAATGTCTCCATGTTCTGCATTTTGAATGTATTTTTGAGAGAGGCAGATTTGATCAAGGTTTGTAGCTAGTACTTATTAACTGGTCTAAAGGAGAAATGCATTTGAATGTCTAGCTAGATTCCAAATCACATCTAAATTAAGCTGAAGACATTTTTATGATATAACTGTGAAGTAAATGACAGGGGTTTTTCTCAGATATTTTAAAAGGGTTTTTTTTTTAATCTGTCAAGGTTTTTTTAAACTATATAAATATATCACAGCACATACGGTGCAAAATAATAAGGAAAATTGAATACTTGCAAGAACAAATTGTTTGTTTAAAATCCTCAATTATTTTAATGAAATTTGCACCTAAAATCTGCAATTAGTCACAGTTTTAGGTCTAAACAGTCAGGAAAAGCTGTTTTAAAAGTATCATTAAAATTCCTAGGTTTTGGCTAATATATCCTGAAATGCCTAAGTGGGTGTCAGGATAATCTTCTTCCAGCAGTCTATGACTGTTGGTTCTCTCTCTGCCTGACCACAAAGACTAACAGCCCTGTGTGATCAACACAGGCTGCTTTGGAAGCCACCAGTCAGTGCAAGAGCCCACGTACACCCACAATGGACAAGGGAGTTCTGAAATGCTTTCAGGTCTTCGTAAAGCTTTACTGCATGCCAGAAAACAAAACTTGCGGAAGCAAAGAACTGTAAACTTCTTTATCACCCCTCCCATCCCAGCTGTGCTATGAGAAGTCACAGGAATGGTAAAGATTTGGAATCTAAGATTACATCATTTGCTTGCAAAGCATGGCAACAAATAGTCAAATCTTCATTTTTTCCACCTAAAAGCTCCTTTGACTTTAATACTATTGCTATTAACTTGCTCACGTGGGATTGTAATCTTTGATCATTTATCACCTATATTAGTTTATCATGTTTTATACATGTGTATAATAACAAGTGTCTACAAATCAGTGTTGCGAAGAGCTGTTCACAAGCTTGCAATTCATCTACTTCTATTGTCTTCTTAAATTTTAGTTGTTTCTGGATCCAAACTATGACTGTTTTGTTGAAAACAAGCGCTCTGTGTACAACCAGACCTGCTACTAACACACTGGAAAAATTGTATTTGTCTTTACAACAAAACCAGACTACTGTTTACTGAATTTGCTTTTTCTCTCCTATGACCTGTTGTTTGCTGAAATCAAAGCAATAGCACAGGGAAAGCCTTCTGTTGAGGCTGAATCTACCCTGGCTAGATTCTGGTTTCTGCCACTCAAGGCTCATGTCACAAGGAATATCTTGCCTATTAGCGGCCCCTTTAAAATCAGGCTTGTCCCCCACAGAGCAAGCCTTTTGTGTATGCAGTAAGTGCTGCAAAGTTGTGTCGCTTAAGATATCAAGAGGTAGTTCTCCTGAAATAACTTATGCAGAACGTACCACAGTTATAACTGATGTTGCTTCCTGTCACCCCGTGCATCTTTCCATACCCCCTCTCAAGATTCCTGCAGTGGCAGAGATGCAGCAATTAGTTAGACTATGGCTGGAGAACATGGGACCGCAGCTTATTGCACTTGTCACATTTTCTTAAACACAACTATGCTATGGTGAGAAATGGTTTGAAGGATTCATTGTCCCACAGACCAGTCTGCTGCCCCCTCCCTGGAAGTATTTAAGGCCCAGGTTGGACAGAGCACCCTGGTCTAATGAGAGGTGTCCCTGCCCATGATAGGGGGATTGGAACTAGAAGAGCACTGAGGTCCCTTCCAATCTAACGCATTCTGTGGTTCTGTGAAATGCAGAGCGTGTGTCCGAGTGTGGGCATGTGTGTGTGTACACGTGTGAGCACAGTGGAGAAGGGGGTTCCCAGCGTGGTCACAAGTCAGACTTTTGCCCTTTCCCTGACTCATACCAGTCAATCTTGCGATTTCAAAAGCAAGACTTCCCTATTCTGGAAGACTGACTTCTTCACCCCCACACTTTTTCAGGATAAGACACTCGTTGCCACAACACTGTGGTTACTTTCAATGTTGCAATACTGGGTTGCGAGACAGGCTTACAATCAGAGCCAAAATCCTTTCTCTCTGCTTTCACTGCAGTGCCACTTTACGAGTGGGCAGGATCCACAATACATCTCTGAGCCCAGATGTGAGTCTGAGCTCAAGTCCAAACATGTCTTATGGCAATACAAAATGAGTAGCAGCGTGCTCTCAAGGACTGGCTTTAGGTGAAAATCTTCGCCCCAGGACACCTTTGACAGGAACCAAAGGACCCTCACCCTGCAGCAAGGGGGCTTCACCACTCCCGTCTCCATCTTAATCCAAGCTGGGCAGCCAAAGTATTGCCAAAAAGGACTCCAGCATCTCCAACACACCTTGAGGGCTGCCTGCTTGAAAACTTTACGGAACAAGGTGGGAGCTGCCAACCAAGCCACGATGTCCTGCGGGGAGAAGCACCTACATGCAGAGCTGGATACAAATGATCTGGGTTGCATTCATCTTTTGGAATAACAATATCTCCACAGCAGTAACTATGTATTCAGAGAAAAGACTAAAGAGAACTAAAATATTCAATAATGTTTCATGCATCACATAGTAAGATGGCTTCATCAAAACCCTACCAAAATCAAGAAGCAACCTTTTGCAATATGCTTTTGAATGCTTGTGCATGACAAAAATAATGTGATATTTTAATGTCATCAACCTACACTAAGACTCTATACATAGAATGGATTGTTGTTGGCTTTTATGTATTGCAACAGTACTCTTCAGCTAACAGGTGAGCAAAAGCTTATGCCAATCTAAGGCACATACACAGCTTTTCTGGAAATAAATACCAATTATTTTTCAACTGTTATTTCTTTAGCAGTTCAGTGCCAAACAGTACAAAACCACAACTAGAACTGACTGGAATATAAAGAGACCTAACACACCTAATGCTTTTCTATACTGAAAAGCTTTAACAAGACATCTCGTAAAAAGCTTTTAACACCTTCACACTTTCTCGCATTTCATTTTGTTAGGAATAATTTCAGAACCAGGAAAAAAAAAATCCACGCCATACATATTTATTTTCAGAAACAAATACCTTAATTCAGACTCTAGGACCTTATTTTTTTTTAAATCAAATAATTCAAATTCTTCTCCTTTGAACTTTTGCATCTCCCCACTTACCATACAGAACACAAAGTATCTTCCTTCAGAAAAGCTGGGAAAAGAGTGTGTTGCAATAGTTGCAGGGTGTGTATGTGTGTGTGTGGCACAGATAAAAGTAGTTGTACTTCTATTACTTATTTCCATTATGACAGAACTCACAAAGTGCTAGGCTCTCTCCAAACCAATGGCGAGAAAGTGCCTGCCAAAACAACATGAAAGAAATGTTGTAAAGGTTGCATTGTGTTGCTTAAAAGTTAAGAAATATCAGGAGCTGGCTTGCCAGTACAACCTTAATTCAACCCTTCTGTGCATATTCATTACGATCTAGTCTTTAATTACATGATCACATGCACTTTTTTCTTTATTTTTTCTCCCCAGGGCCTCTCCTTCATTTAAAGTATCAGATGGGCTGAAAAAGGCAGTTGTTAATTGTTTACATTTATCTTCTTCAGCTCCCTGCCACCTATGGTTGAGTATCTTGCACGACTGACCAAGCAAACTATCCTGTGTGTCTGGAGCAGCAGAGGCAGGAGCAGACAGCTGGGACCTGACCAGGGAAATTAAGAACCTTTTCATATATCCCAAAACGTACAGGTGCCAGAGAAGTTCAGAGCAAAATAGTAGATCAGTGAAACATGCTGGGCTGGTGTACTGGCAGGAACCTAATATATGAACTAGCAACAGGCTAAAGTATGGCAGGTTTCTTTGTTGTTCTCGGCTGAAGATCTATCAAGGAAAGTTGACTTTCCCTGATCTTATAAGTTGTATGCCAAGGTCTTTATGCACATTAGGAGTCTGCATATTTTAAAGACGAGGATCTTTCAGAGCATTTCACAGGCAAGAAATGGCACTAGCTCCTTTGCTATCCCACTGTAAAACTGAGATGGAGGTGGACTTGTTTAGACTGGCAAAACAAGATGGTTCTCTGCATCAGCAGCTCCTGTTACCTTGTTCCCTCCCACAGCCTGGCCTAGAAGTGACACTTGAACTGCTTGCTGGCTGCACAGGCAGTCCTTTCCTCACTGGCAGACTGAATCTGTATGCACAGACATCTATGCTTTCCACAGAAAAGACCCTCTTTGTACATGCTGAGGAGAGCTTTTTAAACCTCATGCTTTGGGGTGCTAATGTGTAAGACCACTTACCTTCCTGGGGAGTTCCTAAAACTCCTTCTGGGCATTATACTCGTTTTGGTTGAAGTACCTCCAGTAGTTGTTTTGGTGTCAATATGTTTTGAGAACAATGTCCATTTCGCATAAGACAAATTATATTTTTCAGTAGGATGATAGACCTTTTTATGAATGGAGCAAGAAGCGAATGCTGCTTCAAAGTTTGAAAGAGCACAAATTTCACCCTATGAGCAGAGCAGAAATGGTAGCTCTGCATGTATCTCATATATGTTGCAAAAGCAACGAGAGGAAACGATAGCTGGAATCTGTGGAGCAGCAAGAGAAAGGCCCAGGTTGGCAGCTCCTTCTTTCCCACAGGACAGAGGGACAGCTCAAGATCACTACTGTAATATACAGCTGCGAAAATACAGCAGACTGTGCTCTAAAACTCATACCAACATTTTTAATATGCAGCAAAGCTGAGCGTTTAAGTCCTCAGAAATATCTTTTGAAGGTGTTCTGCAGATCTTCCTTGAGTGTAGGAAGTCAGAATTCCTTGAGGCTGAGAGTCTAAGAGTGAATAGTTACCGAGTGCAGAGGAAAACCCAAAGCATTATTCACGTCCATCTGTAACACCAGATAAGGAAAAATGGTATATTTTTACCTTTTATTCAAAATATTTCACACATTGTTTTTATATATTACTGAATTACTTTTAAATAAAAATAAACCTTATGATTTAATTGAGTGCTAATATCGTGCCTTTAACGCCCTGATTTCTGATCTGTGACTGGAAGAACTGTACATGTATTTCATGTGCAGCTTTGCATGGAGGCAGGATATATGCCCTTGGGGAACAATGAGTTTTCTATCAAAGAAGCTACACTTTTCGACACACACCTCAAAAATAAAAAAAAAGGGGGGAGGCAAGGGGAAGGTCTTCTGCTGCTGCTTTCATCTCCTCTTTGCTTTTGCAAAAAAGAACACATAAGGCATTGGGAGGCCTGAGGCTTTACACTCTTCTCAGTTACCGCTGACCACATACTACACGAGCCCTCCCATCCACCCGGTATTTTTCACTTTCGGAGGAAATGATGGAAGAGCGGGGATAACCGTACAGCGCCACGCAGTTGAGCTGTACGTGTGAGGTGCACGGAAGACTGAAAGTTGTATTTCCGAGGTGCCCTCAAACAGCCCGGGCTTGCCTGTGAGAAGACGTTTCCCCAGCCGACCGGTGTACCCCTCGCTTCACTTTCTCTCATGGCCTTGGTGGCCCACCAGCTGCCCAGACGCAGGGCTTTTGCGCTGCCTAGAGACCCCAACGAGGACGTGGTCCTATGGCCGTGACAACCGAACGCGGGACCCGAGCCCTGAGCCCTGTTCCGGCCCCCCCCCGGGAGTCGAGTACCGGACTGGTCTCACGGGGCACCTCTGGAGCTACCAGAGTAGGCAAAAGGGGGCAAAGCCACGTCACCTCCGGTGACTCTGGGGATACAGAAGCACCGATCGCCGAGCACCTCTGGTGCAGTGGACTGACACGAGCAGGCACGTACGCACACATCCCGTGCACACCCAGACAGGCCGCCGATGGCTGGGCCAGGGTGCGGCGCCCCGAAAGCGCCAACTAAGTTTCATCCGCCTGCGCTTCCGCAGGACTCCGCATCCCGCTCCGCTGACGTGGCTGCGCACTCCCCATACGCAGGCCACGGCCGCCCCTCGCCGCGGGACCATGACGCGGCCACCTCGCTCCGGTGCGCGCCCGGCGCGGGGCCGTGCTGCAGCTCACCTCGCCGCCGGTGAGCGGACCACGGGCACTGCTCGCCCTCAGGGCGGGACCTCCGCGGGGGCGCGCCGCAACGGCCCCCGCAGTGCCCGCGCTGCCCGCCCCTGGCAGCTCCTCAAGCGGGCGGGCGGGCGGACTGGCGCGCACACGCTCCGCGCACGGTAATGCACTCGCCGTGCCAAACCTCGCGCGCGTCCCCGACTCTTATTTGTTTACAATCGATTACGTCACCCCCCTCCCCGACCCTTCCCCGTTGGCCGCGCTCCTCCCCTCCAGCTCTTCCGTCACAATGGTGCGATCTCTCGATTGGCGGCGGCGCGACACCCCCTCCCTTCCTCGCGCCCTGACGCCACTTCCGTCCGGCGGCGGCTATAAGAGGCGGCGGGCAACGCGCGGCTCCCTTCGCCCGTCGCAGCAGGAGATGCGGTGAGCGCTGCTGCGGCCGCCGCTGCTGCCGCCGCCGCCGCCCTGCCGCGGGAGAAGAAGGAGGAGGAGGTGGAGGCTGCCGCCCCCACCCCGGAATGTGAACTAGGATCCGCCGCCCGCAAATCTCTTAGCTAGAGCCGCGCCCGTCCCGTCCCCGCTTCCCACCGCGCGCCCGGTCCCATCCCAGCGCCGGCCGTCCCGGAGCGCTGGCTTCCGCCCGCCACCGCCTCCATGCATCCCGCCCTGTACACCCGGGCCAGCATGATACGCGAGATCGCCGCCGCCGTGGCCTTCATCTCCAAATTCCTGCGCACCAAGGGGCTCATGAACGAGAGGCAGCTGCAGACCTTCAGTCAGAGCCTGCAGGAGCTGCTGGCAGGTGAGGGCGGCGCGGGGAGACGCTGTACCCGTTCCGGCCGGGCACCCGCCTTGTCCCTGCCGCGGCGGGGGCGAGCGACACCACCGGCAACGCCTCACCGCGCCCTGAGCCGGGACAGGGGCAGAGCGCCCTCCAGCCCAGAACCGCTGGAGTGGCCGCGGGGGTTGAGCGGGACTCCGCGGCGGCGATTCGTGTGTTGCGTGGTCCCCCGAAGCCGCGCGTCAGGGTAGGCTGTAAACAAAGGGGGCTCGGGCGTCGCGTAGGCAGCACCCACCGCCCCCTCTTGGCTCCGGGAAACAAAGCGTTGGGAGCAGCTCGTACTCGGGCTCCGTTCCAAGGGCTTCAGCCGCCCGGTTTCCAGAATGGAGAACACTTCGAATTCGTTTGGGCTTTTTTTTTTGGTCAAGTTAGATTGATGGTCGGACGATGAGTCCGAGTTCGCCTTTCCTCTGGCAACAGGCGTCAAACACCGAGAGGCTTCGCGCAGCTCTCTGGGTTTGTAATCCGCAGCCTGTGTCCTACGGTGTTTAGTAGTGACTATCAGTACTCTCAGACTGATAGCTTTGGGTGGAATGAGACTCTGAAGGTAAGTGAAGTCATTGGTATCTCGCCCTGGAAAACAGGCTGAGAAAGAGCAGTGGCGAAATACAGCTTGAGTCAGTCGCTAAATGCTGCCCAGCTCCTTCCCTAGCTATTTTTGGGTGCTCTTAGAATATGAAACCCAAGCATGGGTGTGTGTGATCTCAGAGGTGCTTTTTTTCTTGCTTCACGGCGTTTTGAAGCCATTGAAGCTTTTGGGTTTTTTCCTGCTGTGTATGTAATCACTTCAGTATTTTTATACTTACGTGAATGCCAGGAAGTTGCATTTCAGTCTTTGGATGACGAACGCTGTTCTCTGTATATGGTAGCAGGAAACAGTAACTTTGTACGTGAGTGCTTCCCAAGGAACACTGCACCTACGTAAAGAATCAGCAAAAATCAAGACTACGATGATTTTTCAGGTCACTTGATGCTAAAATAATGAGCTTTTCAACATATTGAGGGGTGAAGTTTGCAAGAGAACAATGATCACTGTATGTCTTCTTTTGAATACAGAATTAAGTGAGGATAATCTCTCATTTTTGTTTGTTTTATAGAACATTATAAACACCACTGGTTCCCAGAAAAGCCATGCAAGGGATCAGGTTACCGATGTATCCGGATCAACCATAAAATGGATCCTCTCATTGGACAGGCAGCACAGCGGATTGGATTGAGCAGTCAGGAACTGTTCCAGCTTCTTCCGAGCGAACTCACTCTATGGGTTGACCCGTACGAAGTGTCCTATCGTATTGGCGAGGATGGCTCAATCTGTGTGCTGTATGAAGCTGCACCAGCAGGAGGTAGCCAAAATAACACCAACATGCAAATGGTAGACAGCAGAATAAGCTGTAAGGAGGAACTTCTCTTGGGCAGAACTAGCCCTTCCAAAAGCTACAATATGATGACTGTATCAGGTTAAGATATAGTCTGTGGATGGATCACCTTAAAATGGATGGATAAATTTGGTTTTTACTTTGGGTGGGCACCTCTGGGGATGGATCATGGAATTTAAACCGTGTCACAGCTGTGAAGATCTGGCACACATTAGAGTGGTATACTTTAAAGTGACAGTGCCATAGTTTGGACAGTACCTTTCAGTGATTTAATAGCCTGTGAGTCAAAACGATTGCAACTTGCTAGGAAGTGAAGAAGATCTAGGAAGGGCCAGTTTCTCCAAGACATCTTACTTAATTTCTACACCAATGTTCAACCCCAATCTGTGTTTATAAATTCTCTGCAGTAGATCTTGCAGGGAAAATTTGCACTATTACATGAATTAATTGCTAGCATTTTTGGCAGCTCAGTAACAAGACTTACTGTTATGAACACCATAGTACTGGAAATTTTATTTTTCAGACTTTTACCTAGCACTTATACAAATATGTATAAATGTACATAAGATAAACTAGTAAGTATGACCCGGGGAAATGGTCAGATCTTTACATTGGCCTCAAAAGTAGCAAGTGATCAGAATCTGCCATGTAACAGGCTTTAAAAAGACCATATAAAGACACTGTCTGAACTGTGGTGTTAGCACCAGCCAGCTATCTGTACATTTGCTAGCTTGTAGTTTTCTAAGACTGAGTAAACTTCTTATTTTTAGAAAGTGGAGGTCTGGTTTGTAATTTTCTTGTTCTTAATTGGGTAAAAGTCTTTTCCACAAACCACCATCTATTTTGTGAACTTTGTTAGTCATCTTTTATTTGGTAAATTATGAACTGGTGTAAATTTGTACAGTTCATGTATATGATTGTGGCAAAGTTGTACAGATTTCTATATTTTGGATGAGAAATTTTTCTTCTCTCTATAATAAATTGTTTCCTATCTTGGCATTTTAATTAATCTCTTGTCGTGATTACATAGGATCAGTGGAACTATTTTTGTCTCACAGTAGAAATGAAATAGATAAGGCTTAAGAACATCAGTGGCACCCTGATGATAGGGAGCTCTTGGTACAGGCATGGACTAATGAAGACCTCATACATAAATGCTTGGGAAGTTGAGGGGAACACAACATATGTACATGTCACTTTAAACCTTTTTAAAAATCGATCAATGTGGAAATAACTCCAGGGTAAATAATTCCAGGATATGAGGAAAAGGTACAGAGATAACATCCACCAAAGATGACTTGAATAAATCCAGAGGATTAAACTTGGCTTCCTGGTGAAGGATATAGCAAACCTAAGTGTCTATTTTGACCTACTTGCTCACAAGTACTCAGTTCTGCCCTGATGGATTCCCTGCTCAATAAGAGTTTCTGGGACAAGTGTCCCTTAGCCTTAAGAGCAGGTTAACCGCTCTTCAGAAAGGTTGCTCGCCTTTTGCTTTCATCCGATGCAAGACTTTCACTTTAGAAATCATTAAGATGGGATTCAACAAAAGGTATGTAGATCTTTTTTCCCAAACTTAAAAGGTTGGTTGAGGCAAAGGAGAAGCCCATATTTATGTGTGTATTCAAAGTTAATGAATGATGTGGAGATGTGATTCACTTAAGCACCACACTAATGTCGTTTCTATATAGCAGGGTGGTTAGTTACACTTGCAATTACCCCTTTGTTTACTCTTGTTGAAAGTGGGGGAGTAAAACTCAAAACTTTCTGTGTCTTTTCTCCTGTGAACTTTATTCTGTGTAATGCAAGGCCTTGATCACTTCGGTCATGAGAACGGCTGCTGTTGCTCAGAAGGAGCAGTTGTCACTTGCTAACTAGCTGACTGTGGATTGGACTGAGCTTCAGACTAACCACACATTGTGGCTGCTCCTGTTAAACTGTGAGCCTTTACAGTGTGGTGATAGTAATGTGTTTTAGCTCCAGTTTGAATCTTCTGATCTGTAATACAACTGGTGATATGTAAGCAAAATAGCAGACTGAACTGCCTTAAATTATTTCCCACTGGCTTTTGGGGAACTCAGGCTTACAAATACTAATTTTACTGTGGTCTGCATATGTATGTAGACCATGGTAAACAATTCAGCACTTGAAAGTGTTTCTGGGGCTTCTCCAGTAAGTAGTATGACTTGCTGGTGTAGAATGGTGGAAGTATAAGTAATCCTGAAGCACTGAACTTCAAAGAGCTTGCCCAGTATCTGGATCTGACAGTAATAGATCCATTGCCAGTGCTTCAGAATGAGCTTACTGTGAAGTCATTCATGCATAGAGTCAAGGTTCAAGTTTACCTCTTGTTACTTTAAAAATTCCACTACTTTTAAGATGACTCTTTCAAGCTGTTAATTCTGTAAGCAAGGGATGTATTCAAGCACTAGGAGGACTCAAAGACACTTCTGTTGCTCTACATGTCTGCAGATGGTACAAGTATAGAAAGAAAAACATTGAGCTTGGCTTCCTGTAAAGCTGTATTAAACTTTCATGAAGCTTGCTGCTGACTGAGCTGTGCTTGGTATTTCATGGTGCTGCCTGTCATATTTTCTGCTGCACGGTGAGAACAGTATCAGGGAGAGTAGCTGTGTGGCTGGTATTTGACATGAGCTATGCATGTTATGAGGGTATCAGCTGTTGGTACTTTCTTTTTGATAAGCATAGCTTTGCAAGGCAGCAAGTAGTCCATCTGCAAGACTGGAACATGATGCTGAGCCAAGACTGAGCCTGCTCCCTTAGATGGTTAACATTTTAGTCCTTTTATGGCAGGGAGCTTTCATTCATGGCATAATTTTTAACTGCAGCTGTAACTAGTAATTGGTACAACCTGTGTCTTCAGTGGTTGGGATTTCTTCCAGCTGGAATTTAAATACACCCCAGTGTGCACACAATGTGCCCTTGTCTCATTTTGCAAGTACTCAGTTTACTGTGGCAGCAGGGCATAGGAAGGACTCCTGAGAGAAGTTGAGTATGTCTGCAAAAAGAGGCTGCTGCCAGTCCTGTGTTTTGATGCAAGTAGAACAAACAGTGCACTAAGCTAAATGCCTGTTGCTTTTGAATTTCATTTAAGGTGCCATTATGAAACCAGCAAGGCTTTTATTTTAACACAAATATTAGAGATGAGAGAGCACATTCAAGACCTGCTTGCCCAGTGCACGTTAGTTAAATTAGTTGGACTTCCCTTGTGAAGCACTGAGTAATCCTGTTGTTCTGTTGATGTTCTGAGGGCAAGCTCAGTTGTATGTGGCTTTAATGGTAGAGCTTGCCTTAGACTGATGGACCGGTCTTGCTAAGACTTGTGAATGTCTTCATGGAGTGTGTGGTTGCTCTTCAGTGTATACCAAGTGAGAAAATACTGCTTTTTCTCATAGCACGCTTCCCCCACTGTGCTATGTGTAGTACCAGATCCTAAGCACTCTGGGGTTTCAACACTTCTCCTGTAAAGAGTTGTATCTTGTGTATCCTGCAAGAATCTGTCCTTTTCTCTTTGCAGTTGTGTTTTATTTTTTTCCCAGCTTATTCTGAAGATGTACATCTGGCTTTAGCAGTCATTTCGGACCGTGAACTTTTTCTTCCTGTAAATCTTGGCTCTGAATAGAGATGTGAGAGCTTTCGTTCAGTTACTGATAATGCTGACTTTAGTTTTCTGCTTTTCTGCTGACTCTGCAAAAAATTTTTTCATGGATATGTGTGACAGGCCTCACAGTGCCACAGGGTTTTCTTATTACCATTTTGTTCTTTCAGTCTCTGTGAGAATTTGGAAATAACCCACATGAAGCCCTCTTCTGATGTGGGAATATCATCATCGGCTTCTACTTTTGATGTTCTTGACCTGAATCAGTTCATAGGATAAAAAATTTCTCCCTTAAGCATCACTAAAAAGAGAGGTCTTGGATCAGAAGATCAAGTTGTGCCGTATCATATTATGGCTAGTGGTGACAATTCTGAAAGCTAAAAATTGTGAAGACTAGAAATTGCAAAGCCTGTATGCTCTTGACCGCCCTCGATTAAAATGGGTAAAAGACTATCTTGAGAGATGATTTACAAGCTGGAAGCACTCTACTACAGCAGTGTGTAGGACCTTACAAAACAGCTTACTGATGTGCAGACCATAAAGGATCCAGTTAATGCTCCTGGAGTTGTTGGTTCATGGTGATGCTTGTAAACATTTCTGTCACCAAATTAAGCAGATGTCACTGAACATGAACACTAAATCCGCATAAGGTGTCCTTCTAATTAACCTTGCTTACTGGTGCTGGGAGAATATGATCTCTTGTTCTTGTGCAGGATGGCAGTGAAGAATGTTGCTGCTTTGCTTTTTTTTTGTGTGTGTGTATCTATGCAAAGCTTATGTCTGCATTTCTATAAATCAAGTAGCACTCCATGTTTTCCAAAGTTTCCTCTGCTTGATGCCATAATTTTTAGAGAAAATAGTTTATATTGGCAAAAGCTGCCACTTACTCGACTGAAGAACATTAAAGCTGTTTTTAGTTTAAAGAGTGAAACATTTATAGACTGGAGATAAATAGCTCTCCTAAAAAGGAATGTATATTTACACATTCTTGGAGTAATAGTAGAGATTATTTTTACATGTTTCAGATTTACATTCCAATGTGGCATAAAGCGAACTTTGTGAAGCAAGATGTTAATTCAGTGGCTTTCAAGGGTTGGTAGAGCAAGCTGGGCTTAGACAGTAAATGCTGTATTAATGGTTAGCAGTGACAATTTCATCAACATAGGAATTGCAGGGTATAATTAACATCAGTTGCTTTGACACTGTGCTCTTAATGTATGGTTTCAACCTTTCTTTCAGTAGCAGTTGGAGAATGCACTGTGACAAATTATTGCTGATACAAAGTAGGTCAACAGTAAAATGGCTGGCTACTCATAAATGAACAGATCTGAATTACTGTAACTTAATGTCCAGTGGTATTTTCTTAGTGGCTAAGCCTTCTGTGCCCTTGTGTTTCTTAGATAGGAACCTCGTGTACTGCTTATTTCCTAACCATTTGATATTTTTGTCTAAACAAGAAGAACGTTTCCTTCTAGCTGCTGAGAAAAAATCCACGCAAGCAGTAATGCTGCCTGCACGCATGACAGCAGGTATTTGCCACTGTAGTACTGCAGTTCTGTGACTGCAAATCTGGCAAGGAGAAACCACTCCCAACCTAAGGAAAGCAAGTAAAGTGCCCCATCTTCCAAGGGGTTTTTTTCCTGCACTGAAAGTGACCAATGCAACACACGAGGAAGGGAAATAGGACTGTGATGATACTGGCTGAGAAAAATCCCAGGCTGAGGGACTGTTGAATCTGGTTTCTCAGAGGAGTGTGTTTACCTTCTGGTTCCTGTGATCAGCTGCTCAGATTTCATGATGGCTTGAAACAACCTTTTAAAGTCTTCTCGAGAGGTGTAGCTTTATTTGGTGTTTTTACCTCTTGGGTGTCAGGAAATGGCTTCTAGCTTTGCAATTTTTCTGGGACATTGTAAAATTTAGCGTGCTCGTTTTATGCGCTGATTGCAGAACTGAATAAAATGCTACGTGAACTAATCCTTTAGCATTGTAAGGACACAAGGGAGGAGAACTTCAGCATGCTTGGAGCAGCCTGGAATACATGCAAGCATCAGCAGTATCTGAAATGCCCAATGTCAGGGGCAGCACAGGAGTAGCTGCCCACAGACCATGGTTGGGTTCCAGACAACAGTTCTTACCTAAAGGGCATAACATGGAGCTGAGGCGTGGGTACAGTTTTACATCAGCTTAAAGACTGATTTCTAGTGTCATTACTGCTTTTTGTGACCTAGGAACATGTAATAATTTGGTGTCTGCTGGCCACAGACTTTGTACTTAAAGACTAATACTGAAAGACAGCAGTCTTTCCATGCATTGAAGTTTAAGCCACGTTTTATTTGTACACACACAGGGGCACAGTTGTGATTTTTTTTTTTTTTTAATAAATATGTGTGTATACACATTTAATTATCATGGCTTTTCCTGAAGTGATCTAATGCACAGGTCAATGCAGGTGTTCTGAAGATTGGAAATTCACACAGATGGGAGAAAATGATCCTGCTTATTTACTTTTCTTACCACTTTGATATTAAGTATGTACTTGTATTTTTCAGTCTCTGAATGTGCATTTGCAGCTCAACTCAATTTGCTACTCAGTTGAGCAGATTTTCAAGATTTTCTGTAGCATTTTAAAGCATTTACAGTTGTCTAAAGGAATATTAGCAAAATTTTAATCAGTTTAATACTGGGTTGAAATGAAATAAATCTGAGGTGATTTATAGACTCTTAACTGTATCTTCTTGCTAATACTTGGTGACACGGGAGAATGCTTCCTCTGGTTTCTGGTAAGTGGTTGTCTGAAGTATCAGCAAAATGTCCATTTTGGTTGAGCCTAGGTGGGTGTACCACAACAGCTGCTTCCAGTTCTGCAGTGAGCAAATTAGAAATTTGTTTACAAGTGTGAAGTGCTCTACATCATAACTGCAAAATGAAATCAAACTGCCCATGTGGCATCCCAATGCCATAAAGTTACACTAGTAATTTTAGCCAGTCCTTGCAATTCCACCTTTAGATTTCTCTTTTGTTATAACTGCCTTTTTTAACCCCTAGCTGCTTGCTTCCTTTGCAGTTTACAACCTGTCATCTAACTCTTCAGCTTGCCATCAGCTGTAGGGTCATGCTGTTCAAAGGCTTCAGATCGGTAGGAAAAAAATAAGGCAGTGGAAACAACAGTATTGGTCTGAATCACAAAGACATTAAAGCAAGTGATTAGTTTAGTTCTGTGTCTGTGCAGGATCTCTATCTGTGTGGTGAAGGTACCAGACTTTTATTGTATTTATTATGCTCTGTTTGTTGTGTGGATATATTTAACATGGCTGAGGCTTTTGTAATGTAACTGAGAAAAAAAAAACATGTTGTAAATATGTATGTACTTTTCAGAAGGACAGCTGAACAAATATATCTGCTTGACTGTTTACCCAAATGTTCCTGTGACTGTCCTCAGAGCTTGTTGGTTGCAGAACTGATGATTCCTGCATCATGAACAGAGGAACACTGAATACTGGAGGTGACAGTTCCACTATTATTCAGCAGAAAAATGTCCACATCACCACGCAAATTTCAAATCACTGTTTGTAGATTTTACAGAAGTTGAAGTCCAGGGCAAGCTGATACATGTAGAAAATGTCTCCTGAATTATCAAACTGGTGTAACCCCATGACTAATTGTGCAGTGCAAATATGATTTCTTGCCCCTTTTGGTACACCTCCCTGTCTACAGGAATATTCCTCTGTGAATGGTTTACAATCAGTAAAATGAAGACTGGAGTTCCAGCGTGATCTGTACTTTTAGAAATGTAAAGTCTGAGCCTTTGCACGTTCTTAATTTTACCGTTATGAGTACTAAGAAGCCTTTTGACTTATTCATGTGAGTACGTCATTTGCCCTTCAGTATTTTATGAGATCAAGTACGTGTCAAAAGCTTTCTCAGTGAAGCAGAAATGTGTTTTTTATTATTACCATAGGCACTGGAAGGCACGTTAAAATCCTTATTATTGACTGAAAAGAAGCTTTCTTCTTTATTGCTGTAGAATAGAGATAGTGAATAGGCTGAAAAGAGAATGCTGCACACCTACTGCATCATGATCTCATCCTCAACATGTTTGCCTCAGTGCTTGCCAGTTCCACTGTTCATGAGTCACACTCCAGTATGTGATTTGCTTAAAAGCAATAAATGTCAGCACTTTTATTTACAATCCACGTTTGAAGATTTGGAACTCATAACTTCAACACATTTTTTCCTATGATTGTGAAGGTTAGGAGCTAGCTTTATCTTTTTCTTTTAAATGAAATGTAAAAGCTCTAACAGACGTATTGCTAGGTCTGACGTAGCTGTAGTGGATTAGGATGTGTAACTACTCAAACCCACTCCTTCCTCCACTTTGCTGAAATTACTGTCCTGGTTGGTCAGGTGGCAGAAACGGCTCTTCTTGCTCTTGCTCAAAATTAGCTGAGGTTGGTAGGTTTGTGTCACACCAGACCGCAATACCCGAGACGTGGTGGGAGCCGGGTGCTGCTGTCACATCTGCTGGGGAGCTGGCAGCCTCTGGCAGACAGCTGGGGGTGTTGGTGATGTGATGAGCTCAATGCCTGAATGTGTGAGCTCTGCAGACTGCTGTTCTCACCTGGCTGCAAGAGCTAGGATGTGTGAAGCAAACATACTCAAGTTGAAATTTAGGGAGGGAGTAATATTTGATCTGAGGAGGGGGGGAAGAAGTGGAGAGAGTAACAGACCAGACAATCCATACGGTGAGTCAGTAGGAAAGAACTGAATGTAGTTCCAGCTCAATAGTGACTCACAGTCCTTTTGTTTATGGTTCTTGTGAGAGTGTCTGATCACATGGGTTATAACTTACACATTTGTGTGCTGTCCTTAAGGACAAATGAGGGAATTTACAAGTGAAAAATACCAACTGGCTTTTAATTTTACCTTATTTCTTTCTTGTGTATATGTGAAAGTTTCCATTTATTCTAAATCTCTTTGCCCCAGGCTCCTGTGCTAATAAGCCTCACAAATTTTGCTTGTGAACTAAGTGTTCTTGCTAGGAACCTTACAGGCATTGTACAGCTGCTTTTAATGTACCTGCAGGAATGTGGGGTGTCACTCTGCAGCATTTGTGCTCTTCAGGAAACTGATTTTGCATGTGCACAGTTCAGTGGATAATCCTGTCCTTCATCTTCATGGTCCTTGAGTTTGGTATGTGTTGTGGATCCACTGTTGCTGTATCTTGCTCAAGTCCAAGGTAAATGGCAGTGCTGATTTGCTGGAATTAGGTTCTCAAGTGATTATTTGGCCTGCTGCCTGCTTTCCAGATGTAGTTGTAGGCAGTGAGGATCCAGCCGGGAGTGCAGATAACAAGGTCAGTAGCCAGGGAAGCTGCAGTGCTGTAAAATGCGGGTATTCGGTTGGTGGCAGTGGAAAGGTGTAATGTCAGCTGCTGAGAAAGGGCCTTTTAGGCTACTCATTTCTAAAGAAAGAACCCTTTTCAGTGGAAATTGTTCCAGTCGAGGTAATTGTGGTTGGCTGGCTGCAGCCATGGTAGATCTTTTAACTACCTTCTCAAGAATGGTCACCTTATTTAAAATGTTTCTTAGATCCTGCCTGTATGTAGCGGTACCTTGATGTAAATATACAAGAACTTACGTTGTTGTTACAAAAGAAGAGATTGGAGTGATGTGAAAGATGTGAGAAGCTGCTGCAAATACCTTGGTATGGTTCAACCATTATTATTGCATAGTATTTACGCAAAAAGTGCTGGACACAGCCAAAGGCAAGAAAATGCACTGCGTCCTCCCTGGAAGTATGGGAGAGAATTCTTACACTTAAGCTTTTTATCTGAAGTCCCACCCTTTGGCGAATGTCAGCAAGATGATGGAACTGGAGAAACTGGAGAGTGGAAAGTCAAAGAGAAGTCTGACATTAGGGCATGTTAAATCCCATTATAAAAGTGCTCAAGCCATGGACAAATGTCGTTTGCTGAACTGTGACATAGAGGTCATCAGTTTGAGTTGAAACTAAATTCGTTGAATTTTGTCAGGAGAGGAAAAGACTGATTCACAGGTGGAGAACTTTCAGATAGACTTGTCTACTTTCAGTGTACAAGTCTACTTTTAGATAGACTTGTCATCTCTTTTACTAGTGTCCTGCATCCAGCTGAGAATGTGTCTCCCAATACTCTCTCCAGTCATCTCTATGCCTCTGTCTGAAATCTCTTCCCTAGGTCAGCCATGAGTACTTCTTCAGACCCTTCATGGGTTTGTTATCTTGCTCAGATATCACCAACTCTATCTAGGTAGGTGAGTCTTACTGTCTCCTTCTGAATAGTCCTACGCATTATTGTTTAATGGGCTTTAACTAGCAGTGTATCGATTAGATACCTTTAACTATTTTGTTAATTCCTAATGCTCCAAAGGAAGAACAGCGTACTCTGCTCACAGGTTCATTTTTAAATCCACTGTAATTGGAGGAAATCATTAGCAATGTTTCCTAAATTTCTGGAACATGTGGAATGGTATTTTCTGAGAAGCTGCAGGGCTTGCCTCATCCCATGGCAGCCTCCCCTGGTCTGTGCCCATGGGCACACACCCTTGTCCCCAGGGAATCTTGCACTGTGTGCTGATATATAGATATATATTATTTTCTTGATATAAAGAGGAAATATATATTTATTCCAGACCTTATCTCATGCTTCTTTCAATTTTCAAAAGTCAGTTACCAAGCACAAGAGGCCAAATTCTGCTTTTTTCAGTATCCTGAAGTGCTTATTTTCTTTTTGCTCCATGAAACCAGGAGGATGGTTGGACTGAAGGTGCATCTGTGTGTCCCATGGCACAGAAGATGCTTGTTGATCACAGGGAAGTGCAGCCAGGGCCACTAAAGGAGCAGAAAGCAATAAACACACTTTTAGAGGTGTCTCTGTTTTCAGGTGGTGCAATGAACTCCACCTTACATTTTGTTTAATATATTGTACATAAGGCTGACTCCTACTCCAGCTAAAACTTTTATGATGGTGTAAAAGACCAGGCAGTGTGCTCTTCTTCACAGCACCATGCAAGTCCATGAACTTTAATTTATTTATAGATTTTTCACTTGTGTTTCCCTTAACTGGTATGACGGGTCTGTTTGTTTTCATTGTTTATGTAATTTTTAAAAACCATGTGTTAAAATGTTTTTATCATTTTATTGTGTGGTGATGGTTAAACATCACCCTTCAGCTGGAAATCTGAATATGTAGTGACTTCACAAAACCCAGCATTATAATGATTTTTATGATCTTCATTATTATGGCCATGGGGTGAATTTATCCCACTTGTAAATTAGTACACTTAGAAATAAACAATTGTGGGTTATTTTGTTTTGCTTTGTTTTGTTTTTCAAAATAAGTCACTATCCAGTCTTGACTCATAGTCTATACTTGTGAATTCCAATAGATTGTTTTAGTTAAATCCATTAAAAATGTTCTCAGTTGACTGGTGTCATTGAGATGATATAAAATAGAGTATTGCTGCCTTGTATTAGAGGGAAAGATGCTGTTGATTGCTGCAAATGAACTTCCTCTGTGACTGTGGCAATAGAGGAGTAAGTTGTGGTTTAATTTTTTACATTGGGTCTGCTTCTGCTCTCAACAAAGAACATTCCTAGGCTCAACAACCTGATTTCAAAGAGAAGAGGATTTGTCCCTTGGTGCTCTAATATGCAGAGTTTTCATTTGTTTGGTTATTTTTTTCCAGCCGTAATAGCTTTGTTAAGAACTGCATAATGTATCATAGAACACAATAAATGCAGTAGGACTGGCTGTTCTCACAAAGACTGTCAATGGAGACACATCACTGAATGGAAATGTTTCCAGTCAAGTCCTGCAGGGACCAGCACTGTAAAAGCACTGTTCAGGATTTTCATTAGTGTTTTGAAAATTCATTTAAAATCTCTGCTCTTGAAATTCCTGTATGTCACGGTCTGGAGGAGCGCAAAACCAGTGATCTGTATTTGACCTTGCTGAAACGTATTCCAACGCATTAATTCACTTGGAATGATACAGCTCCTCCTCGATGCAATGGGAAACTATGTCCAGTGGCTGGAAGGAATTTGTGGCACAGCAGATGAAGAAGAGTAGCAGTTAACAGCATGATAGGGCAGAAAGTGAGACCTGGTGTGTATAACAATCAGGGGAACGAAAGGTGTGATTTTGCTTTGAAATGTGGCATGAGAATGCTAAGGGAATTTCTTATCGTGTTGGTGTCAATGTTAGTGTAAGGACTTCAGAAACTGGGGAGAGGGCAGTGTCAGTGCCACCAGGATGACACCAGGTTTGAAAGAGTTCCTGACAGTTAGCTCTCTATCCTAGTTAGCATATGAAAAGGACAAGACTGAGAAGTGCTTAGTCGCCTGACAGAACCTTCTCAGCATCAAACACTGAGTGACCAAGAATTCTGCAGCCTTGTGGAGAAGATAATGAGAAGTTCAGGAAAAGTCTGAATTCAGGCACTTTTTGGAAGCAGATAATGCATTTTTCACAATGAGGGTTTGATCCTTCCAGCAGCCCACCAAAGGAAACAAGGGCTCCATTCCCTGATGTCTCCAAATCAAGAACAAGTGACTTTATGGAAGATATATTTAAGCTAAACAAAAGTTAGTAGGTTTATTGTTTAAAAAAATGAATTTCATTTGGAGGTCTGTGATATATGAGAAAAAAGCAGAACATAAAGAAAATATTAGATTGTTGGCCCACTTGTTTGTGATTTGTCCTCTGAGTTTATAAATATGTAAGCCTTTATATTTTGGGAATTTTCTCACTGTTGCCTGCATTCCCTGAGCGGTAACTGACTATGTCTTGCTGTCTTGGTAGTGTTCATTTTTCATGTGGGTCTAAGATTCATTAAAGGTGTGAAGACTTTTTTTGTACATTCTTCCCTAGCCGTGCCTTACGCAGCTGTCCTGGCAAAAAATAACCCCGAACACGATGAACAACGAGTCAACCAAAAAAAGACCATCTTATAAGAGTATTTAGGGTTGAATCTTTTCTTCGAGAGGAAGAACCTTCCTGCCACTGATGTCAATGATGCATATAGTTTCGTTGTTTTAAAGGATCACTGTCTTCAGCTCTCATTCTTTAGAAAGGTGGCGTGATTAAACAATACACTGCGCCTTTTAAAACACTTGGTGCTACTCTGCTTTTCCGAGTGTAGTCAACCTCTGTTACTGTGAGAGTGGAGCAGTGCAAGAAGAATTCTGTACTGTGAAAGGGAAGTCTTTTGTGTGTTCACCCAAGCCTGGAGGAAGGGGCTAGGTATTCAAGGAATATGAAAGGGAAATCTGGGGTTTTTTCTGTTTATTCAATACCGTTGAAATTGTAAGCTTTGTGAAAATACCGTTTTCATTGCTTTGATGCCTGTGTTTTGCTTAGATTGTGTTACCGTTTTGAGAGCACAGTTTAGTGAATAGAAGATAAGGTAAATGCAAAAGGGAAACAAAAACACATGCCCTGACTTTATATAGGAACGGCGACCAAACGCCTCCGAGGAACAGTCATTTCGGTATGTATTAGAGTCGCAAATGGATCTCGCAAGTTCAGAGCATCTGCTGGCACTTCATAGTGGCAAATTAGTTGCCCACATCAGATTCCTTGTGGTTTTTGGGCCCTCTCTGTGTTAAATACAGTATTTCAGAATGAATCATGGTCCTGAAAGAGAGAATCTTGACTGATGTTTTAGTTTCATAAGTACATTAATGACTTGAAATGAAAAGCAAGATTGGGCACAGGCTTTATACAGGAGAGGGTTCCCCGGGCAGGAAACAAGTAAGCTCAATGGATGTGATTGGGAAGCAGTAGCGTTTTGCATGTGTTGACCAAAACACGGTGGTGTGGTCCGCCGTGGAGGACAGAAGAGGAACATGGGTTACCCACCTGTTTAACTGTAGTGTGTATTTCTTATTTCAGCGGTTACAGAGCAAATATTTTTGCTTAAACACAAATTCAGACAAAAACTCTAAATGGACAAGAAGCCTTTATCTTCTGCCAGGACTGGCCATGTTTCCACACTTTGTCAACCACTTCTGTATAAAAATCTTACACAGTAAGATTTATACTTACTGTATAAGTATGTATATTACAAAAATATATATAAGGCCACTTTTGTAAGCCCACTGACCCCTGTCTTCAGGCCTGAAGATGTTGCTTAATAATCATATGATGGTTCTCCCTGTATTTTATCACTGTGATTGGGAAGCAGTGACTTTTGGAAGCTTATAGCTGTGTTTGGGTTTAATGTCGACATTGTGTTCAGGCCTTTTGATATCTCAGAAATCACTTTATTTTATTTACCAGGAGTATTACTTTTATTGACTGTAAGATATAAAATATAAATATTAAATATGATCTGAAATATATATATATGAAAATATAAAATAAATGTACAATATCTGTAGTGATTTCAATAATTTCTGGTTAAAGAGGTGTATGATATTCCTCCAGCGCAGTGAGGGGACGGGGTTTTGAGTAAAGGCTCTGATCATCTTTTCCTGCCTGTGCTCCTTGGTGCATGTTTTTGTTCTGCAGCTTTAATTGTGGAAGCAGCAATTCAGAAATGGGCTTAAACTTCAATACTTAAAAGAGTTTGTCATCTTCGACTAGAGGTATTTTGGGGACCTGAAAGCTATGCATGGTCATCTTGGCAGTGAAAGAAGTAGCTTTGTCCCCTTAGAAGCCACAATCCATGCCTTTCTGTGGCTCTTTCTGCAGAGATGTGCTTGGGAGCAGCCCTGGGGAGCAACTCCGCAAATGCTAGACCAGATTTGCATCATCAGAGAGCCCAGGCTTATTAGAAAGCACCTTCTATGGACAGCTTTATAGTTGTGCACCGCTTTCAGGCAGCAATGTGAATGCCAGAGAAAGCAACTGGCTTTGTGCACCCTTCTTCTGCATTAGGTTCACAGTAAATATGAATCTGTGCATTTCTCAGGGTTATACAAGTATGTCTAAACAAACAAGCAAACAAATAAATAAATGAAAAGCCAGAAAGCCAATGCTATGGAAAGTGTATATTTAGGAATCAAATCACACAGTGGAAAAAGTGCTCAAATGGCCCAAAAAGCAAAATCCACTGAAGTTCTTGCTGTTTGAAAAACCTTCAGCAGCTTTCTGAATGACAATATTCTGAAATCAGAAACCTACATGGTTTGACTGGCAAAAATAGAAAGCAAAGGTGTCTGTGTTTCTGAGTTTTTCCTCATTTCAGCCTGTCAAATTCATTCACTCAATTTAATCCAAATTTGCAAAGCTTTTTGATATCTCTGAAGGAGGTTTTTCTAAGTGGTTTATTTTTTCTTTTGCAAACAAAAGGGGGGAAAGAAATCTCAACACCAGAACTTCAGTTGTAATTTCACCCGTGTTCTCATGATTTTCTCTAAATCCCTAAAGGAAATGAAAAAGTACATCTTGGTGTACTTCACAGTTCTTATAACCCGGAGATTAATTTAGTGAAGCTTATCATAGTTCCATGTCTGACTTTCAGAGAGACTATTTTCACGCCTCAGAGCTTGGTGTTAAAAGCTAATGAGAAATTTCACTTATTAGTGATTTGTTTCTGCCAGCCCTAAGGAACAGTCTTAAGGTTAATATACCTGTTTGTCTTGTAGGATAGTAAATAGAGGAGCTGCCTGTTACGTTGCATCTACGTTGTCACAAATGCTAAGCCAAGGTCAAAACCTTACAGCTTTAACATGTTCCCTTTTGCCTTGTCCAAACACTCGCATTTTGGCTTATATCCTGCAAATGGCAGAATGAGACTCATCCAAGGATCAGTTCTGATAAGTGAGTTTGGAGCAGTATAACCCTTCCCCAAACTGGCACAGGACAAAAAGAAGAGAAATCTGGAGTCCTGGGAAAATTTTCCACCTTTAATGTGTGTCTGTTCCTGATTATCGAATGGCCAAGGCACTGCTGATCAGCTGTTTGCAATTGGAAATAGGACGAAGTAAAATAACACGATGGGGTGCCACTAGGCTTCGTTGGTGGCGTTGGTGTGAGCCTAAATCCACTGCGAGCACAACCCAGCTGACTGAGCCTGGACACAGTGCTGGCACAGTGGGATGTATCTTAAAGTCTGTATTGCTGGGTTTTTTCTAATATTTTAAATTCCCAAGGACATCTTTAGTCCCCGCTTCACATGTGTCGAGTGTTTTGTTTAATTTTAGTAATGCTAATGCAAAAGCAGGGGCAGTCTGAAAAAAATGTTGACAATAAAGCACACGACATGTAGTGGTAAGCAGAGATAATCTCTTAACACGGCTCAGGTTTTCTAGCAGTACATAAAAGGTATAAGAAGCAACAAATATGCTGTGTAGGAATAGTTATGTTCCCTTACAGGAGGGTGTATCTGTGTGTGCAGCAGCTAGATAGCTATCCTGCCAAACACTGTGCAAAGGGCAGTGCTGGTATCTAACTGTCAGATCAGCAGCTCGGCTTCCTCCTAAGGATGCATCATCCTGTAGGCTACCATCCAACAAGGGCTTATGGGGGTTTTTGTGTATTTTGTTGGTTATTTAGGTTTTCCTTTTGCAGAGGTGGATTGTTTTTGAACTCTTATTCTCATGCAATGAATAAGACAAGATCATCCAGCATTAACACTTGGAGGGGTATTTGAAAAGTATCACCTCAAAAATTCCATCCTCTTGACACTGAAGCTATGGGCCACATGCACACCAGATATAAATACAGCAGTTAGTAGCCTGGTGATGAGGCATTCAATGGGAGGCAGAAAGCTTAAGCTGAAGCCCTTTCTCCATTGATACTGTGCCACCAGGTTTTTTACCAAGGCTGTTTGAAAACTGACCTAGTATGAAATATTAACTGTGAAGTACTCTGTGCATGAGGATCAAGCTACAAAGCTATTTTAAGGATGTCTCTCCTTCATGTTGAAACAAAATTTTACTCTGGACTTAAGAAACTATTTCTTTCTCAAAAGTTTGTCAAAAGGAAGCCATTCTCATTGAATTTCCTCTTCCTATAAATTAACGTTTTTCCTATTGTGGACGAACTTTCATTTCACACTGCTTTGTAGAATTATGCAGCTCGTTTCTACAGAGAGGTCTTTGTTAGCTGGGGTCCCAGTCTGGTATACAGGCAGATGTCACATTCTTGTAGATATGATGCTTGAACTCATAAAGTTTTGGTCCACAAAGCATTTGACTCATTTTCAAGTTTCTGAGGCACTGGTGCTAGTTCACTTCTCTTGTCGTGATATCCCGATTTCCACTGGAAAATGAAAATGTTGGTACTGATTTCAGACCAAGCTTCAGAATCTGCAGATGGAAATGCTGCAGGCATGTTTTATTTGTACGACTTATGCAAACTCTAATGTTTTCTGTCAGCAAGGTTCAAAGATTAGGCTTTTCTAAACTTTATTGGCACACTGGAAAAATTGAACCATGTAGAAAAGGTACTTTATGTTGTCTTCTTGTGGGAAGCAAGAATGTGATCCACAGGACGGCATCTCCTATGGATCCTTCGCTTTTTGCTTGGAAAATGGCAGTTATCCTGAAACCAGTCCGCTGTTACTGAGTAGGCACCTGGTTGAGACACTCCTGTTGACTGCAGCTTGCTCTCTGGATCCTTAGTTGTATGTCCAGTCCATTAATATGGTCACATTACTCTCTTTTCACCCACAGTTCTGTAGTCATTTGTGTTTGATGCTGTGAGGTGCAGCTTTGGATGCTGTGAAGGCAGACAGTGAGGGAGTGTCCTGTCAGTTTACATCAACTGATGATTTTGCCTAACAATTTCCCTCTCTCTACTCTGTTTTCTTGGGATGACACCTCAAGGGTGCTATTGATTCCAGAGCAGCGGCCCCATGTTAGTGCATAAGGCTTTATGCAGGCATTGAGCACTGAACTACAGCATCACTGAACACTCTTCTTTCAGTAAATAGTGACGTTTTACCTGTTTATGTCTCTTCCTGACATTGTGAGCATGTCCCTCTGTCTGACAAAAAAACCCCGAAAGTCGCTTCTTCGTCCCTAACCAAAAGGTTTTCAAGTAATCTATGTTCAAGTAATACAATTTTATTTCTCGTAAACATGTGAAAATGATCGCTGGTTTTTGGGCTTGGGCTTTTTTCCATGCTGGCATCTTAATTTATGGATTTCCTCTCATTATCATTTTTGTTTATGTGTTTGTTCCCTTCAGGCACAGGTACTTTAGTTTTTAGGTGCTGAATAATCTTTCTCTCTTGCAAGAAATCATGTTACTATAATGTCCTACAGCTCTCTGTTGTTTACATAGTATTAGCACAGGGAAATACTACTTTCAGTTTGATACATAAAGCCCTCCTTGTCTCTTGTGCCTTTTGTCTGTAGGCTATTATGCATGTGACTAAAACCATGCATGACTTGAGCAAATGTTTGAATAGGGTTCTTGTGCAGTAGGACTTTACAAGCCATTAGGCATACTCTTTTTAACTTGGCGATGAAAACATTGTGGTACGTTTGGTGGCACAAAGTAGAGTAAAATTGCTTTTGTGGCAGTAGAACAAACAGCAATATAATTTGGCTTTGTTATTGCGCATGTGTGTGTGTGCTGCATACTTCTGGCAAAATTATCGAGGGCTAAGCGTGACAAGTGTTAAGATTATCTGAGCTGAAAGCTGGGCTGACGAGAGGAAAAAAAGTATTGCTCTTTCAAATCTAAAATGTAAAATCGATATTATTCTGTCATTTTTGTCACCAGAGCCCTGAAATCTGTTAATTGACATGTGAAGCTGTTGCTAACCATCACTTCTAGGTACAAAGCCTTTTGTAAGAACGTTGTTTTTCTTTCTTCTCTGTACGTGATGAACCCTGTGATAGGGACCTAAATTTTTGCTGTGAGAATGTGAAAATCAAGGGAAGCTGCTCTCTGCCAAGCTATTTCCTCAAGGATCTACTTTGCATACTTCCAAAATAATGACCTGTCAGGTGTAGTTATGTGCCACAGCAATGATACGAGGGCAATCAGATGAAGCCTAGGTATGTATTCCCAGCAGATCTCTGTTATCTATTTAACATTGTCAAACAAAATTTTCTCTGGTAGAGAGCATCCTCGTTCAAATTAATTTGTTTCTGGATTTGATTGATTCTGAATTTGCATCTAGTGTGCAAAGTTCTAACAAAGGAAACAATTATTTCATTTATTTTGCTTTGTCTCGAAGTGCTGTACTAGATGCCTGCTGTTTTGTCTTTCAACACACACCCATGCTTGTTTACAACTCTCCCTCATGCAGAGAGTGTGTATTTCATGTAAAAAAATAAACAAATGTGCTCTCTGCTGTAACTATGAGGTGGCACTTAATGAATTTATCCTGCAGTCACACAAATTTAGTGTCTCCTAAACACAAAAGTATTTACTTAGAAAACACCACCTTACAGAGAGAGCACATTTGGTTTCTACTGCAAGTCTGTACTGGTGAAGCAAAAGGTGTACAAATCGGGTCTCTAAGTCAGTATTTTCACATGAAGTCCCTTCTCATTGTGTCTTTGAAAACCTATACCTTACCAGTGTTCCAAACCTTTTTACTCAGAAAAGAAACTGTTTTCCTAACATGGATTAGGAATTCTCCTAAAAAAAACCCCACCAAACCAAAACCAAAACTGGAAAAACAACCCCAGAACTCCTCTGTTGGCCTAATGACTGTGAACTGCTAAGCATTAAAAACAGACAGGCACGTGTACTGCGTACAGCAGATCAGTGCAGCAGCCCTTTTGGCTACTGTGTGTGTGTGTCTTACTGAAAGCAGAAGACACCCATGATAAGGTAGAAACTAAATAAGTGGATTTAAGAAGCACTTGTTACCTTACAAAAACATGAAGCGTTGGCATTTTTAGGGAAGACAATAAGAGTAACCTAAAATTAGGGCTTTTAAAATATGCATATATATATTTAAAAATCTCATTTAGAAATGCAGACATCCTGACTGAAATTGGCTGCAGGAATTTCTATGAAAGATCTGTTTTATTTTCAAGATGTTGTAATTCATTCTTGATTTATTGTCTTACTGAGAATAGTCTAATCTGACCTGAGCACAAATTAGTGTAAGTCTGCATTGTGATCTCTTTTTTTCCAGATATTTTGAAGTCATCTTTTGATTTTCTAAGCTGCAAGACCAGCACTGGGTCATTCCAACAACTGTACTTTATGTTTCAAAAACACGTGAAAAAAAACTACAGCTCTTCAAACAAAAGAGGCAGAGGTCTGGTGCCACGGTGGAATGCTGGAAAAAGAACACAAAGGTGGGATGTAAGACAATATTCTCATCCTTTAATGGAGGATAATTTGTAGCTAACTTATGAAGTTGATACACAATATGAGGAAATGAGCATCCCGCCCATTTTTCTTTGTGTGCTCCATAGAATTCACATCCTTCCATTTTTGTTTTTTGTTTCCTTGAATTGTGCCTGATAGCTCAGCTCACTAGCTGTTGATGTGCTAGGACACTCGTCCAGGCTGTGGCACTGCGTGGAAATAGCTGAGACAGATTTATAATTCACAGTGACCTTTAATGAAATGCAAAGCTAAAGAAAGCTGCTTTTAGTTTACCAGATCTGAAACAAAGTGAGAACTATTATGATCTTTAGTCTTTGCTGTCATGACATTGAAAGATACTCAGATGCAGAGGATGTGTACCTTCACATGGGAGCCTACTTTTGTTGTTTTGGTGAATGAGATGCATCGTTTGAATTCTCTTTTCCCTCTGACTATTTGATTTAGGATCTGGTTGACCAGCTCTCAGCCAGGGCTGCTACATGTTTTGACAAGCAAACCATGTCTCCGAAACGTGTTCCCAGGCAAACCATGGGAGTCAAATAATGTTCCCGGCTTCCCCTTTCTCCTGAAAGGGAAATGTAATTCTGAATACAGCTCTGTTTGCATTTTCTCTTTCTAATTCCTCCCAGTTTTCCTGATATCAGTACGGAACTACGAGACCTGTGGCTCAGTAGCGGTTTGGGTTGCTCCAAATCAGTTGGCAAAGAAAGGCGTCCATATGATGGCCAGGCGGGATGGCAAGGGGGAGGTGAGGTCTGGAGAGGACCGCGCTCTCTGGGGTAGCTGCGTTTGGGCAAGCTGCAATCTGTCCCTGAGCATGCCCCTGCCTGCCAGGAGAGTCTGACAGCAGGGCTGTCAGCAAAGAGCCCGCAGGAGGGCATGGAGCACTGGGGGCCATGCTCTCAGCTGCTGCCTAGCTCCAGCAGGACAATGAAAGCTAGTCCTGCTTTCATCAGGTGAAGAACCAAACCTGAAGTCTAACTTAGTGAGCTTTTTTCCTAATCCAGTTTATTGGAGGGTGAAATTGGCCTCTCCCCACAGACAAATGTACTGCTAAGACCGAGTGCTGACTTCTCCAGAGCACAAACCCCTTCAGGAGCCTTTCCTTCCATCCGCAGGCTGCTTTGTGCCCTGCGCCCTGCAGCTTTATGCTGCTTAGCTGTGTGCTCCTCCTCCAAATGCCCATAAAGGTGCATCATGCTGGCTGCCCACCCCTCTGCAGAAGACACTGCCTTGCTGTTTGGTCCAAGTTCCACAGCCCAAATAACAGCTTGTGAGACCACTGGAGTATGACGCTGCCCATCCAGCCTATCAAGGGACCCTGGTTTACATATTTGGTCCTGATTGGGGAATAAATGCTCATTGGAATGACAAAAGAGGTGCTATGCTATTGCCTTACACAGATGGGAAACCTACTTGCATTGGCCATATTGCTTTTGAGCAATTACTGCTGTTCATCTGCATAAAAATATCTGTCCCGTGAGGCTTTGGTCTCTTCTGGACAATTCATTTGAGACACCGCCCAGATCTGTCTGGTTGAGGCTTACTGGGTACGTCTGGCTTGCTAATATTTCTAAACCCGAGCAAAGGTTTATTTGTGACTGTTCCCTCCATTTGCATGCCATGGGGTTGGTTACCCAGAAAGGCTTCCTGCCACGCTCTAAAACAGGGAGGATATCTGCAAACAGCTTGGAAATGAAGCTGTGTCTCAGCACCTGTTCAACCCCATTACAAAGAAAGGCAGGATGGCAGGAGTAGAGACAGTGCAGGGTGTATAAGATGCATTTTTATTTTAAGTGAAATGTAAAACCTGCTGCTGGAAATAAATGCTTTCTTCACAATGCTGTAGGAAGGAAGGGAAAAGATATTTTCCAAGCAAATTGCGAAAGTTCAGGAAATTCTTGGCTTGCTATTTGTTCCAAGTGATATAAAGGAGAAGGAAGAGTCTCTATCCAGCATAAATCATACTTTTAAGAAATTCCCAATATTGCTTCCCATCTTTGTGTTTGGGCAGCAGATTGTAAACCAAAATAAAACAAATTTGCTTTATCTTTTGAGAAGAAAAGTGTCTGCAATATAATTTGCTGGCTCTCATTCATTTGTCCATTTCAAAACAGCAGGAAAAGGGCTTTTGTATTAAGAAAGTCAAGGTCAGGGATTATTTTTTTCATGTTGGTTGCCAGTACCTTGACTGTTCTGACTATTTCCAAGTCAGTCTGCATAGCTATCTAATTGCTAACTTACAGGGAGATATTTCACAGCTACAGGTTAGTTGCAGCGAGCACTGAACAGAAGAAAGATCTCAGGACAAAATTGAAAGTCTCATACTGTCTCAGCCCCTATTCATGCCAATCTCACATTAAGTTAACCAAGCCTGCTAACGGGCTGCCAAGTTTGACCCTGATGCTGCAAACACTACTTCATTCACTCTCACTTTTGGAATCTGTATGAGCAAAAGCTTTCACAGAATCACAGAACATTAGGAATTGGAAGGGATCTCAAAAGATCATCTAGTCCAATCTCCCTGCCACAGCAGAACCACCTAGACCAAGTCTCACAGGAACATATCCAGGCAGGTTTTAAACGTCTCCAGAGAAGGAGACTCCACAGCCCCCCTGGGCAGCCTGTTCCAGTGCTCTGTCACCCTCACTGGGAACAAGTTCCTTGTCATATTGATGTGGAACCTCCTATGTTCCAGCTTACACCCCTTGCCCCTTGTCCTATCACTAGATGACATTGCGAAGAGCCTGGCTCCATCCTCCCGACACCCACCCCGCACATATTTATAAAAATAAAACTAAAAACATTAAAAAGCTTTACCTGTGTGAAGTAGCCTACAGTGGCCCTGGTTTACAGGTCCTTCCTTATGCACCTGGATTCACCATACCAAATATTTCTTTCCACAGCAATCAATCAGAAATGCAAAGCCAGGTTGTGATTTTGTGAAAAGGAGAACCAGTGTTCTGCAAGTTACGACCTGCGCATCTGCAGCGTTTTTCAAGCCATACTACCTTGACATGACACAGTCAATTGCTCTGTCTCATTCACAGTCAAGCTACTCTATTTTTAAAACCTCAAGTTAATGGGCTAAATGAAAGTAAACTAAATCTGTAGCCAAAATATGCCATAAAATGACAGTATGGAACATGAGCGTTTCTTGCTGAGTTTGTTTTCCTGGCAACAGGGTGTTTTGGTGGTAGGCAGGCACAACAGAGGTAGGCATGTGCTGTAGTTAATTCCCTGGTCTGTAAAACCAAGGCATCATGTAAGAGTGCAACTTATAACCACTGACAACTCCCGTTCAAGCCACTCATTAGCAGTCTGTGACAGAGAGTTCACAGGGTTTTTCTGTACCTTTTAATGTAATTCTCAAGATTTTATGAATGTATCAATTAGAGATTTCCGGTAATGGAAAGTAAGTTTCCAACTCGGAAGAAGGACAATAAATCACCAGCCATATGGGCTTTTGTCGTTAAAAGAAAGCTGTAGTAAGACAAAGGCTGAAGCGAGTTAAAACAGCTGAACAGCGATCCGAGTCAGTCTTAATGCGAAGCCCACTACCTTGGCTTGTTCACTGGCAGCTCCTTTAGAGGACTGAAAGAAAACCTTTTTCAACTCTTTATTTCTTGGCTACATCAGAAAGAAAGCAAAGAAAAAAGCCATCTCAGAGCTGCTTTTCATGCTCTGCTTACTTTGTTTTCACATGAGATCCTGTGCGCTACCTTTGTTTTTTATCCCCTTGCTTTTTATAGGGCTTCTTGTGCAAAACAATGGAGTCCTGATAACAACAGGCAGTTGCTTCAAGGCCTGGCTGTTCAGCAGGATTCACTCAGAGAATCGGAGAGGGGTGTGTTGAGTCTTTTTTTTCTATCCCTGGCCTTTACAGTTAGGGGGCCAGATGGTACGAGATGGGTGGAAAAAAAAATAACGACAATAAATAATACTGTGACGTGCAACGTGGACTGAGCTCAGTTACTTCCACTTCATCACACTGTTTGGAAGTGCCTTTGATGTATAAAAGCACCCCCTAAGATAATGAAATGCTGTGGCAGCTGGCTAATGGCTGGGAAAGTGCAAACCTTGCATTGAACTCTTCCCACCAGGCTATTCAGCACCCAGGCAATGTCAGTCTCAAGGAGACAAGGACACAGGGGAAGGAACGGAGCCTTGTTGCTGTGCAGAATTTGGGCTTCTAGGCAGGCTGCTGTAGGTGGGGTATTATTTGCCTTGCTGAATAGAAGTGATGTGCCCCAGGCAAAGGGAAAGTTTTGACTGTCTTAACACGTTAACCTTGCAGACTCTGTCCTAAAAATGTTAAATGAAGCCACAGGGTCACGCTGCTTGAGGAGACAGTGCTCTTGGGTAAACTTTAAAATGAGCTGTTGGGTTTTTTTACTCCAATCCTGTCAGTCATGCATCAGGGTTAGTTTCCTTTTGGGGAGGACTATCCCATGGCTGCCTTCCATGGGAAATAAAAAAAAATAAACACTTCCAGAATTTTCTCCCAGCTGCTCCAGGCCTAAATGTGGGGCAGGCTAAAGGACACACATCCAAAATAGAGAGTAGACAGAGACAAACATGAAACCCCTACTTGTTCAGGAACTTGGGAACAGTAGGGGATTTATTCCTTGCATGCGAAAGTTTCTGGTATCACCACTGAATGATTTTGTGTTAATAATATTGTAATGGGGTCTCACCCTATAAATACCTGATTATGCATGTCCTTACCTCAATGCATGCTGTTAAATCTGCTGACCTCAATGCCACGGTTTGTCACTGAAAGTTCAAATGTGCACAGACTTTTCAGGTGTGGGCTTGCCGCTGCCAAGTATGGGAATGGGCTGCCTCAGCAGACAAGGTGCAATAAGAGATTTGACATGAGGTTGCATCGTAAAAAGAGTGATAAAGTGTCAGACTTACCAGGATAACTATTTTAGGGAAGTAGAGATAAGTTCTAGCCTTTACAGAAAATTTACTTGTGGTACAGTTTCTCTTCTGGCAGATATTTTTTTGTTTTACTGTTAAATTCTGAAATATTCATTTTATATTCATTATAAAACTGGATTTGCCACCTGTTTAGGTTCAATGGCTGGCTTATTCTGAAATATTACTGTCCTGTTATGATATTGCAGGCAAGGACAGGGTAATGTATGATCAAATGGTCATGGTGTGACACTTTTGCCTTCAGAATAGAACATAGCCTGAGAGCTGTGGTAGCTTCTGAATCTCATCAGTCTAGGAGGGGCTAGAAGGTTAATAAGGGGTATTTTTTGTGCTTTGTCTCAAACAAATACCCAAGTCTGTGCTCAGGGCAAGGCTGCTCAATGTGTATTTTCATTGACTGTATGCCAAAGGTGTATTGATTATCTTTTCTTAGTCTACTGTGTACTGTATCCCACAGTACACCTCTACTGTACTTCCTAAGAATAAGTGTTAAGCCAGCCTCACCCAAATTTTCAGTGCCAAGTGGGAATAGCTCTATGTAATACTAAGATTGTGGCAACAAACTTCTGATCTGTTCCTTATGACCCCTTATCCTGCCCACGTAGATGCTTTTTAGAAGTCTTTTTGTTTCCCCTTTCATTGGGTTGATATTCACTGAGAAATCCCAGCCGTGTGGATATATTGTCTCTATCAGTCAGCCTTCGACTATTGCTTCTCACAGAGCTTGCTTTCTAAATCTGGTTTTGAGAGCTGTTTGCTTGACAGACTGCTTGGCAGAGTTATGCTTCTTTGTTTCTCGCTCTTTTTGATTGCTCTGCTAATCACTAGACTTTGGCTTTAAGGGTTTTATTTATACTGCACTTTTATTGGTGTTTGTTATTTGGAACTTTGTTTTCAGTAGATTTGCGGCCCCTTTCTGGACTGCTTTTCTGATTAAATTTTGTCGAAGAGCTTGGGTGGATTGCTTTGCCTTCTTTTTTTGCTTTGTTTGTCCTCCTCCTAATCGTTCAGTTGAGAACTCACCTGTCTTTTGTTTGTACCTGCCTTTGTGATTTGTTCTCAGATTAGAAGGGGCAGCTGCACAGCTTTTGCTTTTATTAGTTCTTCCCAATGGGCCCTGCAAAATATTAACCACCCATGTATTGCTCTCCCAGAAGCTCAAGTGAATTACAACAGAGCTCTCTCTCCTCCACAGCTCAGAAAAAAAATACTTTATTCTTCAGTTGTCACCTCACGTTGGGTTTTTTTGGTGTGTGCCTTTAGATTTAGCTGCTGCAAGTATAGAGGAAGTGTCAGAACATATGAAACTAACCCGACCTTCTGACAACTTATCTAAACTTATTTTTGCCAAGGTTAAAGCGAGAAATTCATGTCCAAATCTAGATCTTAGCCCTGCAGTTCCAAGATGTCAGTGGGATAGGTTCCCGCATCCAGTATTTCTGAGCATGCAGCTTTCCAAGGTATTGTGGTTCCTAGCTCTCCAATTCTTTATTTACCACAAAAAGTAAAGTAGTTTTGCTCTTTGTAGATATGCTAACAAAGGAGATTCTGTCTTGATTTGGGTGATTTACAAAGCTTTACTATTTTGCAGTTATTGAGCATTCTGCCTGTTTACACTTGCTGTTCATTGCTTGGTCACCAGTGTCTTACCCTTAATGAGGAGCCAGCTCTCCTACAGTTTGCTTACAATAACTTCTGATGTGAGATTTTCTTCCTGTACGTACTTTCAAAGATGCGTTTTCCTTTTCTTTTGGGCTTAGGGGTATGTGGAGAGGAGGAAGAAGGGGCAGGATATGTCATTGATTCATCTAAGCTTCCCAGGGACTAGTTATTCATACCAAATTCCAATTATCTTGCAAATTTTTTAGGTTGCTGTGTTTCAAACTTCAAGCTTCAAAACCTTGGCTGAGCAATATGCTGAATGGTCACAATGACCGCTAAAGCCAACAGTCTCTAGAAGCACTTCAGTTTTTTTAGGAGTTGGACAGGATGTTCAGAACAGGAGGATCAACGAGGAGAGGACTACTGCTGATGGTAAACACTTAAATGCCTAATATTTGGGACCCCAAATTATCTGATGCACGATTAGTGTATTATTTGAAAATGTAGTTTTTGGAAAAAGAATGATCACAGAATCATAGAATCATTAGGGATTGGAAAGGACCTTGAAAAATCAACTAGTCCAATCCCCCTGCCACAGCAGGATCACCTAGACCAAGTCGCACAGGAACACAACAGTGTAATATGCTAGCCAATACTGAATTTTTCTATGCCCAAGCCTGTGTGTCTACGTAATGTATGCTGAGGCTCATAAAGAAGATAAACTGGTTTTCATATTAACCTCTGCCATATTCATATTAACCTTCTTTGTATGCTGTACTAAATGGATATGTACCACCTGGTGAGGGTCTAGTTATTGAATTATGCTTTTCCAATTATGGCATTTTTAATAACATATATGGAACCATAAATTCATTTAGGTTGGAAAAGAACATTTAGACCATAAAGTCCAACCATTAACCCTACTCTACCAAGTTCACCATGAAACCATGTCACTAAGCACCACATCTAAATGACCTTTAGATACATCCAGGGATGGTGACTCAACTACCTCCCTGGGCATCCTTTTCCAATGCCTGACTATCATTTCAGTGGAAAATATTTTGCTAAATTCCAGCCTAACCCTCTCCTGGTACAGCTTGAGGCCGTTCCCTCTTGTTCTATCACTAATTACCCATGAGAAGAGACCAGCACTACCTCTCTACAGTGTCCTTTCAAGTAGTTTTAGAGGGTGATAAGGTCCCCCTCAGCCTCCTCATCCTCAGACTAAATAGCCGCAGCTCCCTCAGCTGCTCCTCAAAAGATCTGCTGTCTAGGCCCTTCACCAGCTTCATCAGTCTTCTTTGAACCCACACCAGCATGTCAATGTCTTTCTTGAATTGAGGTACCCAAATCTCAACCTACTACTCAAGGTGTGGCCTCACCAGTGCCGAGTGCAGGGAGACAAGCACTTCCCTATTTCTGCTGGCCACACTATGTTATACAATCCAGGATGCCATTGGCCTTCTTGGCTACCTGAGCACAGTGCTGGATCATATTCAGCGACTTGTTGACCAGCTCCCCCAGGTCCCTTTCTGAAGGAAAACTTTCCGGCCACACTTCCTGAAGCCTGTAGCATTGCATGGGGCTGTTGTGGCGGCCCAAGCGCAGGTCCTGGCACTTGTCCTTGGTATGTCTGTGGTGATTCAGATGTATTCATCTCCCGGTGGTCCTACTCCTGATGTACTAAGCCAAGTTACAATTTCTCTCACTTCTTTGTGTTTCAGCTACCAGCAGTGGATTGGCTTTGCTCCTTCCTTTTGGGCTGAGCACTTAGCGTGTTCCCTCTGCTCTACGCTGACCCTTTTAACCTCATTTCTGTCCAGTTCTGCGTAAGCATTTGCCTCATATGCGTGTTAGCATTCATCATTCTCCTGACTCATGCTTTCAAAATTCTGGCCAAATGTGCTCATCTCCAGTGCTCACATGTTGTAAAGTTTTGGCCATTTCAATTAGCATCTTTATCAGCCTTCTCAGCCGTCTGCCTTTTGTGCGTGTAGAGCGAGTCTTTTGACATCTTGCGTTGCTGAAGCAACCTGCACGATGGATTCCACTTTCTTTTCTGACTGATGGCATGGTGGTCTCTTGAGGGCCTTTTAGTGAAGCCTCCACTTTCTGAACTGCAGCCTGAGCTCATCCAAGCTCCATTTCATTCCACTGCAGGTTTCACTAGTGCAGTGTCTCTTTGAACCACTGAAGCTGTTATATTAATGAGTGGATTATAAACATAGCTTGATTCTTCGTGTGCTTTTGAAGCTAGCTGTCCTTTAACGTTTACTTTTGTTGTAATATGACTGCCTTAAGTGAAGCATTTTTCCTAAGGTAAGCGTGGATCTGCTTCAGTGGCTCAGACCCCACTCTCCGCATTCACATTTAGTTTTGTCTGCAAGCCAGAGTCTGTCGGGGTGGATGGCATCTGATACTTTTTCTCTCCCAGGAGTGCGATTCAACATCTGCTGTAGGACTGCCTTCAAAGAGTTTGTCCCGGTGCAACCTCTGTGGAAATTTAGCCTACTTACAATAGCAAACCTACAAGCAGCTCTATTACACTGTCTTATCTGCTGGAGTCCTCAAAGCATTTGATAACCTTCTTCAAAACAATATATTTAGGAAAAACTCAGAAATCTTGATTTCTAGAATGAAGTAAAAAAAAAACAAACCAAAACAAACCAAAAGAAAAAACCACCCTGAAAGTTTTGAGGACTTTTTATTGGTGGATTTTGGGTTTGTGTTTGGGTTTTTTTTTAAGTCATCTCGAATGCCTTTTCTCACCAGTGTGGTAGAGTACCTTGGCAACACCAGGTCACAGTTTCTCCTTGAAACGTGTGGTAACTGCCACAGCTGTAATTGCTCCAGAGCAGGTCTGCCCTTTACGGAAGTCTTCAAAGATAATTCCATTACTGTGATCCACTCAAAGTGGGTTGTTGGAACTCTCCAGAATTACTTGCAGAGGTGGGACTGATTGAAAAACTCATTGTGCTACAAGGAATTCCAGGAAGAGTTCTTTGAAACAACTTATTACCAGCAAAATATAGGCACTATCAAAGTGAGAACAAAGTAAAACTACCAGATGGAAGAATGAAGAAAGGAGGAAATAAACAAAAGAAACTTAGCGTGTACTTGATAATTAATGTGTCAGGTGCTGCAGCCTGCGCTTAGCCCTGGTAGTTATCTAGAGAGAAAAGTAAAACGTCAGCCATGGTCACACATACTGTACTTCCGTGAGAAGGTTGTTCAAAGAGTCATGCAGTTCTTTAATACTAGTATTAGTATTAAATATTAATATTAGTATTAAATATTGAGCATTGATATTAGCATTTAATATTAGTAATTTTCCGAATGTTAAAATTAAGCTTGGAGGTCAATCTTTGTGGGAACAAGGTGAGTGCAGTCTTCTTCCCAAAGTTCACAGCAGAAAAATCAAGCTGCAACAAAAACCAGGGAGCACTTTGAAGCCATTGCAGGTAGACCTGTTTGAAGAGGGTTCCTGAATTACATCTTTCTCATATTTCACCAGCACTCCTGAGCGTCAAGAGTGTAACGGATACACATGATTTCATTTCGGGTATCTCAAGTGCTTTACAGAGAGCAACATTTTCATTTTCCAGTGATTGAGTTTTCGAGAGAAAAGAGCCCAACTCAATCACTTATGTCAAAACAAAGAAAACACTTCTTTGGGGGAAAACGTTGACATCTGAAAAACTTCCTCTTTGTTTAAGAACTAAAGCTCCTTATTACAAACGGTGAAAATGGGATGACCATTTGGGAGCAGTAGCTCAGGTTCTGAGGGCCTGCAGGGATCTTTGTAAAGAAACACACGACTACTAGGTTTTCAAAATGACTACCTGCCTTAGATGGACTGGTTTTGGAAAACCTTTAAAGGTGAAATTGTTAAATCTATTCTGAACTCCACTTTTAAGAGAAAACATGTTTTTCTCAATTAAACCCCTCAATTTCTCAATTAATTCACCGGAGAACACTCACACATCAACAGCCCTGAAATGGCTTTCTGCAACCTGACAAGATTTTATATTTTTCAGCACTTTTCTTTTTGTCTTCTTCAACTTTGGACAAATCGATCTGTGTTGGCCAAGCTGAACATTTTAAAAAAATATCCTCATCTGTGCTGTGCTGAGACTTTTTATAGTTTTGCATTAAATTCTCAGAGAAAAATGCGAAATAAAAAGAGGGAAAATAATATAAGGGAGAAAAATAAGATAAAGGAGACAGAAGAGGTAAAGGAGAAAAAGAAGATAAAGACAAAGACAGAAGAAAAAAGAAATCTCATTTGCAGATATATCCTAGCTGCCGGGTGCCTCGCTCAAGTCAGAACTTTCTCTAGTGCTGCTTTTCCCAGTTGAAGGGTGCTGCATGTTTTCTAGAAGCCATTGTAGAAGGAGACCACTCATGGCTGCTCAGTTGGTCCAGAAGAGACCAACTTCTTCAACATTCCAAATACAAATTTGCCTTGTATTTGGAATGTTCAAGACCCAAGGTTCAAGCCTGGTGGTAGTATCTGCTAAGATATGGAGCATGAAAACTGATGTGGAAATGCTTAGTGGTGGCAAGAGAGCTGAAACATGAGGGTCTGTGAGAGTAAGACTGAAAGAGAATTTGTTGGGAAACCTAGGAAATTAATAGGGAAAACTGGATTGCCAATGATGGGTATTTGAATGAAAAATGCTGGGCAGGCTAGAAATGAGAATAGGGTCACAGACAATGGTTGAGCCTTGGATAAGGAGGCTGAAGTGGGACTGGGAATAAAAAGTAGAAGGCATAGGGAAGAAACAGGAGCAGGACAGTTTGGTCGGGGCAGGTTAGGTTAGGACATGAGCACATGGTCTTCTCCTTTGCATACCCCTACATACAGCCTGGAATGAAATACCAGGTTCTTCAGTTGCAGCAAAGATCTGTGAAATTCCCTGCGAGATTATGCGTCCTTTCTTCTTTAGTTTAATCAGCCTTCAAAAGAAAGTATGAAGTAGCATTTGAAATAGCTGCGTGTTGAGCCTGCTGCGCACTCTGAGGCAGGGCTGGTTTTAAAAATGAGACCGTATCTGAGTGCATTCACCTAAGTGGGCTGGACTGACATTGTCCAAACAGCTTTCCTTCTGCCATTTTCAACCATTTAAATGCTGACTCTGTGGCTTTAGTGAAGTTTGAATGCACTTTATCTATATATGAATAGAAACCAGTAGAGACGTGGCACAATAAGCCATGTAGCTGGTCAGAATTCATTATCTGCAGATCTAGCTCACGTCTGGGGAGGCTCTGCAGTATACCTTTTCCTTTCAACTCTTGTTATTTCATGTATTCGTTTAATTTAGCGATAAGAAACTGAAAACATTACAATGTGGAGTGAGAAAAGACAGCTTTTTAGTACTGTTTGATTGTTTGCCAAAGCTTTTGCAAGTGTTCCTGTTAGGACATATTACTGTGTACTATATCCAGCATATTTGTGTGCTTACAACAAGTTTAAACTCCTCAGTTATAAATTTCTTCTGTGTCTAGAATTGCCTGGGAAAAACAAACCAGCACAACTTGCCCTTGTTGTTCATCTTTAGCAAGGTTGATGCACCTTTTTTCAGCTGGGTGGGATCTTGAAGGCAAGGTCAGAACTGCACAGTAGACTACACTTGGGTGTGTTTATGGGGAAAGGGAGAAATTCAGAAAGCAAAGCTGAATGATTCATGTGAGATTAAAAGATAGAAAAGTGATAGTAAGAGATCAAAGTATGTTGATTCAGTCGTGTAATTTGGCTTCGAGACTACCCAACACAGGTTACAGTTCACCAGGGGATTTTTTTGTGCCAGTCTATTCTCCTCCCAGCCTGAGAGGAAGGAAGGGGGATGGAAAAAGGAAGCAATTCTCAGATCTACCCTGTTGTTTTCATTTCTATCAAGCTGAAGCAGAGCTCAACAGGGGAGTATTTGGAGCATAGCTGTGTGTCATGTTCCTTTCCTTGCCTGTGTTTTTCTAATTCAGGGTTGTCGTAAGCACTACTAAATATGACTGTTTATTACACAATGAACTTTGGATTTCTTCATCAAACACAAGGCAAGTTTTTCAAGATGCTTTCCTTGGTGAAAAATGACAAAAGGTATAAATACTTCCATGATCTTCTGTGTTTTGGTGCTACAAATGTGTGAACAGTGTAATTGTAGGAGTTCAGAAATGTCAGTAAAGGTGCACTTCATTTTGTCTTCTTCAGCAAGGTCCTACATGCACCTATTGCTACAGAAGGGAGATTTCCTCCCTATGTCCTTGTCCAGGATTAAAAAAAAAAAAAAGGCAAGCAGAAAACCTCTCTGCATTAGGTTCAAGGGAAAAGGAAATAAATGGTAAGTGGGCTGGTGCATACTTTCTTAAATTCCTCTTCCCATTGAAGTCTCTGGGAAACTTTTTGATCATTTCAAGCACGTCCGGAATTTCCCCACAGATAGTGAAAGCTGGGCCTTCTAATTCTTTGGAAAGTTAGTTTTATTCTTTGCTTTCTCTCATCAGGGGATTTCTAGAAAAACTTTGCACTGAAACACCATCCAACATTTACTTATGACGGGGACTCACAGGGCGCAGTGTTGTACCGTCGTGCAGCTATTTTCAGCACTTGCAAATGGATGAAGCATATTGCCTTGAGAGAGTGGAGGTGCACTCAAGGCATTGGCCCTGCATGAACTGGTTACAGTGAGCACAAAGCAACAGGGAATTCTGCAGCGTTGCTCTCATATGGAGCTCTTCTTCCCTTGCCAAGAGTCTCTCGAAGGATCACTGCACTGCAGATTCACCCCGTGTCATTGTTCAAACAACACAAGTAAATAATACATGGTTTTGTTCATTCACCCACATCTGAAAAGCTAGAAGGAAGTGAGAAGAGAGAAGAGCCCGAGTCAAGCAGAAGAGAAACTATGCAAATTTGAAGCTAATTTCAAAACCTTTTGTTGAATTTTTGTGATCTAACATCTTTTTCTTTCTCAGTTGTACTGTTTTAAAGCAAAAAATAGACTATTTTTGAAAGCAAAAGCTAAAATTTCTTTTGGAAAAATACTGAAGTACCAAACAAGTATTTAAGTGTTAAAGAAAAATGAAAAAAACAAGAAAAATGTCATTGATCACTATTTAAACATTTTCCTATTACTTGTTAGTCTCTCTCCTGATCAGATAGGTAAATCCAGAATTACCTTTTCCCCTTAAATTCCCTGGGAGTTGTGGGGAGACAGAAGCATATTAATGAACAAATATTTGATCCATCTGCAAAACTAAATATTAACTGAAGCATCTTCTTATTGCAAAGCATGAGATCTATTACTTGCATTTTAACCTTGGTTCATTTTTGTGGCCCTCCTCTGGAACTGCACTAACAGATCCATGTCTTTGGAGACTCCAGGGCTGGGCAAAGTTCTCCAGGTGGAGCATCACCAGAGCAGTGTAGAGCAGCTGAAACATTTACTCTCTATCTAGGACATTAATATTACAACGGTTGCAAACACTGATGCTTTGAAAAAGCTCTCTTTATGAAAGATGAGCCATGGGCTCAGTCGTGCATCTTTATGCCTATTGATTTGTGTCCTTCCTGGGAAATCTGTAAAAATAGCAGCAGAAATTCCTGTTCTGTAAGATATGCTCTTCTCCAATCTCCTTTACCCAAAACACTAATGCTAATACCTTTATCTAAAAATGCTGATTTAATTTCTAGGTAACTTTCTTCCTGCGATAATGGAAAGCCCCTCAAGTGTCTCTCCATGCCAGCTACTGCTCGTTGTATCAGTTCCACATGCTAATATGATTTCCTGTAAGAGGGGATGAATGTATGAGTTCGGAGTGAAATCAGGAAAAAAGGGGAAAAAACCCACAAAAAAGCTTGGCTAGAGCTTTCAAAGAGAGTAATCTCAATGGGAAGTGTGAAGTCGGTTCCACGGTATGAGTGTTAGATGTAAAGTCTTGCTGTAGCACAGGCTCCTGACTTTCTCTTTGGTTTTCTGGCTGGCAGTGGATGTTGTTTTCTGCCACCTGTTTGAAGACAATTGTGCAACTGGGACCATGGAATGATGTCCAGTTGCCTTTTTTAGAATATGAATAGGGCTTTTGAATTTGGCTGTGCTGAGCAGTTTGGGACTGAATCACTCTGTAAACTTGCCAGAGAAAGTGTTTAGCCTCGTGGACATGAGCCAAAGCCCACTGAATCTCATGGCAAGTCTCTTTCTGGCTTCGGTGGGCTCCGGCCCAAGCTCTATATGAAAGAAAATTTATTCTCCGGGATTTTCTAAAATTCCTCATTTTTAGTTTTCCCAAAGAGTTTCACGTACCTATGTTTTTGCGTTTGAACCACTGCTGCATGGCTCCGCTCTTTTCTCTTCCCAATGGCCTGCTAGGGCTGACGGTGATGCAGATGCTCTGTCATGAGAAAGTCAGGGGCAAGGAGCCATCTCCGAGCTCAGCTGCCTGAACCACTCTGTACCGACTGACCACTTGCCGTAGCTTTTCATTTCTAAATGTGTGCTGTTTTGAAACCCCCAAATACTCTCAGACTCCGAGCTATTTTCGACGTAAGTATGTCATTTCCCTTCTCTCTGCTGCAATCACAGTGGGATCCTGCAGGCATTTCCCATAACAAGCCTCGGTTATTGACGGCAGGAGTTTTACTGTATTTCCCTTCGCATAGACTTCTCTTACCAGATGGGAGTAGTTAGTTGTTTATGTCGGGCTATGAGTAATGCCTTTTTGCTAGCCTTGTACACAATGGGGGTTTTTTGACATTTATTCCTTCTGTTGTTGTACAATGTTAGCTTTGCAAGCTAGAAAGAGCAACCTCTTCCCTCAGGTGTCCTTCTGTGTGCTTTTTGCTCATTTTTAAAGATTCTTTCTTTTCCAAATTTAAAGGTAAAAGAAATTACAAAAATAGAAAAATGAAGGACGAGCTTAGAGACCTTTCCCAGTCTGCTGCACAGTCATGTGAATAGATGCTAAACATAGGCTCGTGGGTCCACTTTCAGGTTTCTCAAATTCCACTTATTCTTGAGCACTTTGTTACAGGGCTCTGCTTTCGTGCTGTTTTCCTAGGCAACCCAAAGCTCCCAGCACTTCCATTAGATGGTGGAATGAACCCTTTCTCTACAAAATTCATACAATAAGGTCCTATCCTTTGAGCACGTTCTGTGAGAAGAGCCCTCAATCCGTGCCTTTTCTGAGTATTAAACTCTCAGTATGAAGTTCATCAGCCTGAAGTCATAACTTGATAATGAAAAGTGCCCACGGTAACTTTGGCATGTCTCTCATCCTTTTTCATTTTGCAGATAGATTAATTTATTATCCTTCCACCTGCTTGCTCCCAAATTTATTCTGCTTTTCTATTCCAACAAAGTTTGCTTTAGCATGAATACATAGACTGTCTGTAAGGCACTGTACTGGGAGGCACTATTGATGTAATAGTGTTGAAACCGTGTAGACACCTTCAGAACCAAATTTTATCACACTTGTACTTCAGTTCTGCATAAAAGAGAGAGAGCTGTGCCAATGCCAAAGCCTTGGATGGCCTGTGCCTGCCACACTATTTCTCTCTTGCTTCTTGCACATAGGTGTATAAAAATGTGCTCCAGGATCCAGCTCTCAGGAATTGTCCCAATTTAACCTGGCTTCCCAGGGACCTATGGATCAGGCTCCCTGCTAAGAAAGTGTGGTTTTTTGACTCTCCACACTGGTTAGTGCAGTTTCATCTTTTTTTTAGATTTACGAACCTATACACCTTTCCCGTCAGGAATGCGTGCTGTGCTGCAGCAAACCAGAACCAGCTTGGCTTGTCAATGACAGTTATTTTAAGAAAAAACTTGATGTGGCTTCTGACTGGATCCTAATTATGTGGTTACTGTTTTGCCTTTAGCCACTATTTGGAGTTTCCCCCTACTTAGGGTTGTGGAAGGGTTTGTGAGAACATACAAACAAAATAGATGGCTGCTGTTAAGACTCTGCCTTCTCTCTAGCATTATCTCAGCCATGGAGAAAAATGTAGGGAAAATCTGCCTTCAGGTGTGCTTTCCTTGGTTCATATAAACTCAGGTGCCATCCGTCAATAAGCAGCTTGGTTTAGTGTTGTTTCTTAAGGTTATCTGGTTTCAGGGTAAGCTTGTGCTTGATAATAAGTGAAAACCAAAATTGATCAATGGAGTTCTGTTATTATGCAAGATCAAGGTAACAAATTTTGTTGCCACCTGGAGCTGCAGGGTTAAGGGCTGTTGCTAGTTTTCCCTGCAGAAGACTGTAAAGAACACATTTTATGTCAAAGTATCTGCACTAACAGGTGCCATTGAGCAACTGTGTTTTGGTTGCGACACAGTTGTGGCTCAGTGCTTACCGCTAATGTTTGTAATAAAAAAATTCAGTTCTGCTTTTAAATTCCTATTCAACTGACAAAAAAGAATAGAGTAAACAAGAGTGAGTGAGGCAATAACTACAGTTTAAAAGCCTCTTTCCCACGTCCGGTGAGTGAATACCACTGTCCTATCATGAGTCCTTCCTTGGGCAGTTATCACAGCAACTGTAAGTCATCATTCAGACCTGTAAGAACTGGATAAGATTCTGGCAGTGGGACACATGCTGATTATGTCCTGTATTTAGGGAACAACGTTATTTCATGCACTGAATGCTGGACACTGACTGCCTCACATGCAGTGAACACTCTTCCTGCCTCCTTACCTTGTGCACTCAGCCGCTGGGCTTGGCTGCTCCTGCTGCAGGATGGGCAGCTGGTGCAAGGGACCCTGTAACATTTAGGGAGGACAGAAAAAGCTTGTTAAAGGTTCTTCCTAGTCTTGTGGACCAATGTGAGCTAACCTGCTAACAACATCTGCTTTGTGCCAGGCTCATGACAATGTTAAATTTGAGCTTTTCAAAACTGTGTGCGTCTGGGAAAAAGGGCACTTCAAATGAGTGCACGAGTTGCAAACACTGTATAAGCTGTCCCAAGAGTGTGTTTGCAGACTTGGAAGTCTATACACTGATGTAATAGAACTGGTATTAGAAATCCTAAAGGTGGATTCTCCAAATCAACATTTGGCCATCTAAAAGTGGGATGCTTTAGCTATGTCCTTCGTATCCCCATAAACAGGTGCTCCTCTGCACCTGTTCCAGCACCTCCACATCTCTCTTGTATTGAGGTGCCCAAAACGGGACACAATACTCAAGATGTGTCCTCACCAGTGCCGAGTACAGGGGGACAATCACCTCCCTACTTCTCCTGTATTTCTAATACCAGCCAGGATGCCATTGGCCTTCTTGGCCACCTGGGCACACTGCTGGCTCATATTCATCTTCCCGTCAATTAGAACCCTTAAGTCCCTCTCTGCCTCAAGACTCTGCAGCTACATCTCCCCAAGCCTGTAGCATTGCATGGGGTTGTTGTGGCCCAAGTGAAGGACCTGGCACTTAGCCTTATTGAAACTCATCCCACCACACTTGTACTGGAAAAAGCATGTTAAGGATAAGGATGCTAGCTGCAACATAGATTTTCTTAAGATCTAGGAAAGACTTGGGCGTTTTGCTTTTTCTTTTCTTCTAAGTACAAATTGCCATGTCCGCGTGTATGTATTTAGAACTAACCTGTTAGCTGAAAATCTTCAATGCTTTATTGCTGGTCTTGTTACCTGGAAATCAAAGTGAAGATCTGAGTGACAGGGACTCTTAATTTATATAGGAGTTAAGTTTTTGAAAGCACTATATGGACTATAAATGTTTTTCTCTTACTTAGCTTTGGGTATCAACAATTTATAAATCATGATTCTAATTCAGTATGAAAGACTGACAGACATGTTGACCTCTAGGTATCATTAGCTATTTTCAGGGCAAACTGCAGTGGAACGCAATGAGGGTGAGAATGTGAACGTGGTGTTGAGCAATGGCTATTAAGAGAATGGACTTTGATCATTCCATGTTGTGCTGGAATTTGCAGTACCAAAAGGCTCTCAATAGAATCTTTCCATCAGATAATTGAAGAGAATCTGAACGTTTTGAAAACCGTTGCAGCTGCCTCATTGAAGAACTGTATATTGACATTGGACAAAACAACCATTATTTGGGACAATCTGAACTTCTAGTGATATCTGGAGGAAGTGATTTAATGAAGATTCATGTATTAGAACACAACTACAGAAAACATCAGACTTTGCAATACTCCAGCTAATTTGGGTGTTTTCTATAGAAAAGATTAAAGTTTGGCTTTAAAAAGATGAAAGGTAAAATGACCCTCCCCCCCACTTCCCCTCCCTCTTCTGCCCTCTCGGCAATGTCTGCTTTCTTCTTTGTTTGTCTCCACCTTGGACTTCTGGAGCTGCATCAGCTTGCTGCTGAGAGATAAAATGTTTGAGTGTTCATCTTGATTAGTTCTCATGAACACAATTTATAGTGAGTGGGAGGACTCACCTGGGGGAGACTCTTGAGATCTTTAAACTTGATGAGGACTGCTGAAGATTACTGAGGACTTTACTGACTGCCACTATTAGAGAGACAAGTTACAATGAAGATAATAATGAATTATTCTTTGTATGTGTGAGAATCAAAGAGACTTCTCTTTGTCTTAAGATGTCCTAACATGCCTCAAGGAAAGGAATACCAGAAATCAGCATCTGACTTCCTCTTGCAGAAAGGACAATACCAGAAATGAGCATTTGGGTTAAGAGGTATATTTGGGAAAATATACAAACATTTAAAGCATCTTATCAGTTTCCTGACCACCCATAGCAGTACACAAACACCCTGTCCGAATTTCCTGGACTTTATCTCTACCTTTCCAAAAGAGAAGGGAGAAAAGAGGGGACATGGAGAGAGATAAAAGTGGCCCTACAGATCCCTGATTTTTGGAGATCTCCCCCACCGCACCCAAAGACACAATAAACGTGGGAACACAGAGACAACAACACGAAACGTTGTGGGGGTAATCTTAGTCTAACCTTTTCTTACCTATCTCGTCTTCCTTTCTTCTTCCTCTCTCCTTTCTGATGTCTTTCTCTCTGCTTTCTTATGTTCTACTAAAGTCATTATTAATGATCTTCTACACAGAAGAAAAAGTTTTAGTTCACTAGGAGTGTAGACAATGTGCTACTCAAAGAAGTGTTTGATAATTTGATTTGTTCTTTTCTCATTTTATCATTTGCATAAACCAATTTAATTTGCTTTTTAAAATGACCACTTTACTTCAACAATAGGAAATAGAAGTTACTACAGAGTTTTACTGCTTACAGATTGTGTTTCTTCAATTCTCACTTTTAGAATTTGTTCTTTCCCGTGTGTCTAGTTTTGTCATGACAGTTCTAAACACTGCTTACTACCACTCTCATTCTGAAGCTTTGAAGCAAATTGATTCTTGGAAGCTCCACAGCTTGGTTTTGTGCTTAGATGCTTAAACATGACACATCTGGGTCACGAGAGGGATTATTGTGACTAAAAAGACGAGACTCTAATTCTGACATATTACATCCCTTGCAAAGATTCCATATTATTGGAAATTTATATTAAAATAAAAAACCAAAAATATTTTGTCCAAATTACATATCAAAAATATTTTGTCCAAATTACACAATTAGGTACTTGAAGTATCAGTTCTTTTTCAGATCACAATTCCTTTTATGGGGTTTTCTAGCTAAATGAGAAGCTGGTTCTTACTCCATTTTGACAAAATTATGCAGTAATGTATTCAGTATGTCATGTCAGAAAACATAACACTTTATTGCAGTAGACAAACTTGTTATGGAGCTACGTGGAATATTTGCTGGTTAGACTGATTACTTGAACACAGATGCTTTTCAAACTTATTTAAAGGATATACCATTGTGGATCTTCTGAACTGACATACTCCTGTTACCCTGCAACCTAGTGAAGGTTGGTATGTTGCTTAGGAAACTAAAAACAAATTTCTGAAAAAAAGAAAAAGGTTCTTACTTCAGTGGTCTGGGTAGCTTTGAGTTTTCACTGTAGTCTAAGTGTCTATGTATATACTCAGAATCACAGAACCACAGAATCATCATGGCTGGAAAGGACCCCCAGGGTCATCAAGTCCAACCTTTATCCTATTATCTAACTGCTAGACCAGATCCATAAGCATCGTGTCCACTAACTCCTTAAACACCTCCAGGGATGGTGACACCACCACCTCCCTGGGCAATCCATTCCAGTACCTAACCACCCTCTCAG
>JAOXOE010000001.1:30322825-30362271 GCA_028565055.1 Phoeniculus purpureus | reverse complement strand
CCAGTATAGGTTGGGGACTGACCTGTTGGAGAGCAGTGTAGGAGAAAGGGACCTGGGGGTCCTGGTGGACAGCAGGTTGACCCTGAGCCAGCAATGTGCCCTTGTGGCCAAAAGGGCCAACAGCATCCCGGAGTGGATCAGAAGTGGGGTGGTTAGTAGATGGAGAGAGGTCTCCTTCCACTCTACTCTGCTCTAGTGAGACCATGTATGGAATATAGTGTCCAGTTCTGGGCCACTCAGTTCAACAGGGACACACAACTGCTGGGAAAAGTCCAGTGCAGAGCAACAAGGATGGTAAAGGGAGTGAAACATCTCCTTTATGAGGAAAGGCTGAGGGAGCTGGGTCTCTGTAGCTTGGAGGAGACTGAGGGGTGAACTCATAAATGTTTATCAATATGTGAAAAGTGAGTGTCAGGAGGATGAAGCCAGGCTCTTCTCAGTGTCATCCAATGGTAGGACAAGGGGCACTGGGTGTAAGTTGGAACATAGGAGGTTCCACATCAATATGAGAAAGAACTTCTTTGTAGGGAAGTTGACAGAGCACTGGAAGGGGCTGCCCAGGGGGGTTGTGAAGTCTCCTTCTCTGGAGATGTTTAAAACCCTCCTGGACATGTTCCTGTGCAACTTGATCTAGGTGAACCTGCTGTGGCAGGGGGATTGGACTAGATGATCTTTCAAGGTCCCGGCTTCCAATCCCCAATGTTTTGTGATTCTGTGGTAATGTTGTATGTAGTGACAGTTCTGATGAGTTGTCAGAAGTGTGATGCCAAATGCAATCCATACTCATTAATGATATTAAAGTTATAATGGATTTATAATTATTATTGGACATCTGTAAAAAAAATAAAATTACAAACTTCTCAAGGATATCTGCTTGAAATTTTAGTCCTAAAAAGTGAGCAGATATCTTTTGATAGTAACCTGCTGTACTTCAGATACCCAAGAAATGCTAAAGGAATGAGTTCTCCAAGCAACTTTCTAAAATATTTCCCTTGAAAACAGTTACTAGATTGTAGTTGAGGCTGTGCTAATTGACAAAGTATTAAATAAATCCATGTTCCAGGGACTGTAAACAAGAGTTTGTTTGCATTTTAGTTGTAAGTATAGTATCAAAGTATGCTTGAGTTCTGTATTTGAGTTGGTTGTCTCATAGTCTATACCAGGCTTACTTGATGCTGAACTTGAAACTGGCCTTCACAACTTAGGAAAACATTGCTGTTGCCAAAATATTGGCCATGATCAAGAAGGATATCGAGAACAGGACAGGAACTTGCTGCAGAAGTTATCCACAGATTCAGAAAAGGGTAAGGCACACTTGTAAATACTAGAGGCAGTAAACAAGGAGGTTCCCCTCCAGCACCGCCCATAAGGGCAAAGGAGAAAAGAATGTGTCTTTACTCACGTACACTTACCAAATAGCCCCTGTTTTTTCAGTGTTGAGAAAGAACACCACGCAACACGGACCAGTGGTCTGACTCAGTAGGCGTTTGTCATGATTCTGTGCTGTACAACTGCTCTCTGTACTGAAAAGGATTTTAGTGCTAGTTGTACAACCCACTTTTAAAGGAGAGAACCAAACAAGCTGACAGCGTGACAGGATGGGTTACTGAAATAGTAGCTGGAACTTCTCCCTCCAGGAAAGGCAAACGTTCCTGGAAATGCTGAGAAAGTAACAGCATATTTTCCTCCATTTTCTCACCACTGTTTTGAAATGGCAAGGACTGATACGTGAACCATCCAAATGTTAAGAGAGAGACGTCACAACACGGTATGTCTCCATAAAATCCAGGTGGAGATGTAACCTGTGTGAGCAGACAAATCCTTTTCCTTCCTTTTCTCTTTCCACATTTTGTGTATCTCTCTCAGTTTTGGTAGGCTAATAAAACTCTGTCTGCAAGTCCTTAAGCCTTCGTTTGCCATCTCCTGTAAAAGCCACACAGCCTCATCTCCCCAGATCTCAAAGCTGCGCTGCAAAAGGTTGTTGTCGTTGTTTGTGACAAAAAGTGAAGAGTGAGTTAGCCCAGCACACAGGTACTTGTTAAAATCCTCATCGCTCCAATCTGTCTTGTGATAGCATTTCCAGACCTTTATCCTTGCAATTCACACTTTCCAGAAATGAAGAGACAACAACTCATTGTGGACAGATAAATTCACACCATGCTGTGGCATGAATCCTATAGGCAGCCGTGAGGGCTACTAGAGTGTGAATTGTTTCCTTATAGGCTTTTTTAATACAGGAGCTGCTCACGGCCTTTTGCAATCCTTTTCCCTGGTGCACATTGTGCCACTTACCCAACGGAGGTTGATCATCGCAGAATTTTCTCTCATCAGCCCCATAAATATTAAACAAAACCGTGTGAAGCTAGGCATGAAGGGTATTGGTGTTTTGCCATTAATCTTTCAAGCTGCATCCAGATATCTCCTGCCAGTTGTGCTGTTTGCTCGGTAGATTTTATGGTTGTCTTACTGGATACTGTGTGTACGTTCACAACTGTGTGTGAAATGCTAAAGCTCATTTCAGGCGAGATGTTTGTGCGTTTGCTGACAGAGACCAGCTGAAGGCAATACGCTGAGCTACCAGTGCCGCTGACCTGGATTCTTAACATTTGCTGCTTTTCCAGGCTTTTGCCAAAGACCCTCGGTTTTGCAACTCCCTGTTTCTAACTGCTGCCAAGTACTATTTGGCTCTCTCGGCAGAAACCCAGAGCTATGACTCTGAATGCCATTGCTCCTCTTTGGAGATATCCTTAGTCTACCGTTGCAGAAGTTGTAATCTATGGCTTGTGTGTTAAGAAATAGTTGAGAAATAAAGTTAAGACAAAAAGCCCAGTTCACTGTTCTGAGCCAAATGCGTTTCAAAAATAAAAGTCACATTTGCAAAAACTGCCACTTCCTATACAAATCGCTCATCGTGTCCCGTTCTGCATGGAAAATAGCACGCGACCTGCAATCTGAAATGAAGTCACAAACCACTACAGCAATTTTCCGGTTTGTTTGGGGCTTTTGGGGTTTTTTTTCTTGTTTTGGTTACTGCCACCCAAGCCATTAGATCACTCTGTTTAGTATATTAGATGCTGACAAAGTAGTGGAAATAGTTACTCTATTAGTGGTGTGAAGGGGGTGGAGCTCTCCCGAAAGTCCTAGGCAGACCTCAGTGCCCATAGCTTTGAGCTTCCTGGAGGCACAACTTTTGCCCCAGCTGAGGAGAGTAGTAACAGGACTCTAAGGTGCATTCATGGCAGAGCAGCTGTCACAGTGTTGTACTGTGTGCTGCGTGTTGACTAGGTAGATCCGCCAAGAGTTTGTACGCTGCAGAGGTAAATCTGCAGTTCTTGGAGCAGTGCAATACAGCGGCCTCAGGAAAATTATCTCTGGCTTGAAGTGAGGCAGCTGCTGTTGCCCTTTGCTTTTCAGGCACAGGGTGGTTTTCACAGGGATGTTTGTGTGATTGAGAGACACAGTCCCTGCCAGTGCATGCACTGGACCCATTGACTGTTTGGTCAACTCCTACCTTTGGGCATGTCTGTGGACATGCCATCTTAAACAGCAGTGGACTGAATAAATGCAGAAAACAGCCATATAAACACTTCAGCTGAGATTTATCCCTGAGGCAAAGCTAATGTACATCTGAGACTTATGCTTTTCTTCCTGATTTCAGCGGGGCTGGGCAATCCCAGCTCAAGGCTTCTTGGCAATGCAAAATAATAATAATTAAAAAAAATCGTTCCTGCCAGAAAGCAAAGCTGGAGGCAGGATGAACACGGAACAGAGATGTGGGGAATACTGTGGAGAGCCAGCTTTCTGCTCTAACTGCTGCCAGGAGGGTGGAGGGTGGCTGTGCCTGCTTCTGACAGACATCCTCCCTGTCTTCCTCCAGACACAGCTGGCTCCAGCACAGCTAAAGCTGACAAGGATGTTTTGTTTCTGCCTACAGTTATTGCAAGACTTTCTTCACAGTGAGAGATCACTGGATCGCTCCAGCATTGAGACAGCCACTTGCTCAAGGATGAATTTCATCTTGGCCACAAGTGCTCTTTCTACACCCTTCGTGAAAGGGTTTTACAGTGTTGAGATTTTGGTTGGTTGGTTGAGCTTAGGTTTTGCTGTTTCTGAGAAGCGTCCTGTCCTCTTTGGTGTTATCAGTTGGCAGAACAACTCATGACCACCCATCTGTGTGGGCACAGGAACTAGACCACGGCTAGCAAGATCTGAGCTCATTTCCTGTATCAAGAAGTGGATTTTATGCATAACCTTAGGAAGTTACTTCATCTCATCCAGGCATCACTTCCCCACTGCTGTGTGACTTTCCAATTCAACAGACATTGCTGCAGCAGTTCAACTTAGAGGTAAACATCTAACAGCAGACCTCATCATGAAGACACTGGGGTTCTTCAAATAATTAGTTGAAAAAAAATGTTCTCAGTAGTGACTGTTTAAAATTTCAAGCAGCTTAACGGTGAAAGTCAGAGTGTATCTTGGAGCCTTGTGCAAGCACTGTTTGTTTTGCTGAAAACTTGCAGTTACAGATGTTTTTCCCAAGTGCTTTTCTTCCCAGTTAAACCCTAGAAGTTTGAACCTGTCTCTGCAATGCAAGCTGCTGACAGTTCAGCAATAGCAAGTCTGTCCCTCCTTGCCAAGATCAATTACATTCAAATGTTGCAAACTTTTCTGAGAGAATTAACATATCGGCACCAAGCAGCGGTTCACGAGAACTGCACAGAGGCAGCTGCTGCTCTGTTAGTTGGAATGGGGAAGCAGACAAGTGGCTGTGCAGCAGAGAGTGGCAGGCATTCGGAAACATACGATACCAGGAGCAACTGGAAGAAATGTCTGGGGCAATGGATCAAGCTGGTAGTGTTATGACCCTGGGAGTACAGTAGACAAAGTGTTTGTAGTTTTCTGAGATACTCTGTCTCACTTTGTTTTCCTTTCCTATCTTCAGGCTTCATCTGACCCTCCCTGCCTCTTCTCTTCCCCAGCAGAAAAGTCCATGTTCCTCAGACACACAGCCCGTGAGCTGGAGACGGCTGGTACCTGCTGCAGGTGGCAGTTGAAAGATTGCTCAGACTTGGCAATGCCATTCCAAGTTCATCCTTTTGTCAGCATCTGCAGCGAATGCACACTGCATGAGTGAAGCAATCATATGTACATGACCAGGGAAGAGATGAAGAACCATGGGCTTCAGGTAGAAGCCATCTCTCTTGCTTTGAAAACCCGGCTTATTTCTCTGCCTGTGGATCCTGGTGATGGTTTTGTGCAGAGAGGGCAAAATCCTGCTCAGAAGCACCACTCTGGCCTTGCAGGAAAGCAGTTGAGGTCCAAGTCACAGAATCATAGAATCATGGAATCATGCTTTGGGTTGGAAAGGGCCTTTAGAGGTCATCTAGTTCAAACTTCCTGCAAAAAGCAGAGGAATCTTTAACTAGACCATGTTGCTCAGAGCCCACCTGACTTTGAAGGTTTCCTGGGATGAGGCCTCTTCCACCTCTGGCAACCTAGCTCTATGAACAAGAGAAACAGGAGTCTCTTCTGAAGCTAACTGCACGTGCTGCCACACTGGCCAGCGGGTGGGAAGAAGTCATTATTTAAGCATCTGACATGGAATGGCCTCTCTAGAAAGAGCACAAAAGCTTGCACTTTCAAAAGTGTCTAATTACTTGGATGTCATAGTTCTGGATAAATCCCATGTGACAGATGTTTCAGAGGTCTGACTTTCCAAAAGTCCTTACATTCATTGTCCAAATGTGCAGAAGAGGAGATACTCTGATCCAGGAATTGAGTGTGAAAATTGGGCCAAGTCAGACCTTTACAAAATTAACATGAAAGGAAAAGTTCACTTTAAAAATGTGGAAACCAATCCTTTTTGACTGGTGCTTGAAAAAGTCTTCAGACTAGACAGGGCATTGCTGGCAATCCAGCAAATCAGGAAATATTCCATTGCTGTTTTTATAAGGGGTATGCTGAGTAGGTAGAAGCAAAGCAAACCACAGAATTATGTCTTCATGGCATGAGAAATATTGCCCCACGTAAATGACAAATTGCACACAATTGCAAGCATTCATCTCCACCTTAGAAACTATGAAAAGACCCCCGAGCTCCCCTTTGACAGAACATCGGTTTCTGGAGAAAGTTTTGTGTGCATGTAGAAGTGCCCCGGTAGGCACATCTGGGCCACTGCCCTGCCTGTACCTGCTCTGCAGGAGGGCAAACAAGACACAGACAGAGTTGCTTGTAGCTACTTGATCTCTTCAAATCATCCAAGGAGAAATTATAGTGGTGTTTATTCCTTGCCTCCTCTGTGCGTGCATATTTTGTGGCACAGAATGAAATTGTGCTTTTTGGCAGATGTGTTCGAGAACAAACTCCTTGTGACACAGAGAAATGAGAAGCAACATAAAACAAAGGTTAAATCTGCCTTTCACTCACTATTCAAATGAAGCCAGAGCAATTTCTGAGCAACAGCATCCAAGGCAGATAATGTGGCTGCCACCATACATATTGGCTTTTACTTGTCTTGTCTGGTTGAAGTTCTCATGTTATCTGCATCGCAGAGAACTGTCATGGAGAGGTCAGATTCATTGCTAGCCGAGAAGAGAGCTACTCAGGGGCATCTGGGCATGTCGCAAACGCCTGTCAGACCAAAAACTGCAGATGTTTCTTGGGGAGACCATCTCCTCAAGCTCACTGATGCACAGTGCTGTGACACCTGCTGTTTGTTCTTGTTTGAACTGTATGGAAGGTTGTGGGTGAGAATGTCTGTGGCCCATTCCTGGTTTTAGTTATAGTAATCTTGAAAAACTTCAGTTTTTCTTGTGTCTGACCCTCAGGTTCTCAGTAATTACAGAGATGTCACTGTATGAGTGCAGATATATATATATCATATATATATCATATATATATCATATATATGAGTGCAGATATATATGTGTGTGTGTGTGTTCATATATACATATGTGTGTGTGTGTGTGTATGGCTTTAATGAGACATTTATTACCCTTTGCAAAGCACTTTTATATATTTCGGGAAGAGCTAAAAAAGTATCTGGTGTTTTGCCTCTTCAAAGAATGGAGTTGTGCAGGAAATACAGCTGCCAGTTGCTGCTTTGCAGCTGTGGTTTTCTCCACTGTGCTGGTGCCATACTAGTAATTAACATGACAGATAAGCAGCATCCATATTTGTTTTTCAAGCCTAGCCATGAGTAAACTCTGTACTGACCAATGTGAGAAGTGCACAGTCTATGTTGACCTTTGCCTGCACCACTACACCAGCCTTTTGGGAATGTGATGTACTTAACGACTGTTATTATTTGGAACAGAGGGTTTGATTAATGCATGATTAGTGAGAAAAATCACATGCAATTCTGTGGGCACAGAACCATATTCCTATTCCTGCAAAGGCAGCTTCCTCTCAGTGGGAATCTTGTCATTTATTTAATTACAGGCAGGATTAAACCCTGCACTGTGTCAAATGGAGAGGTTCAGGAGTAAAGCTCAGCACGCATTTGCAGGTGTGGGATCCAAGTTCTCTACATACTACCAGAATACTTAGTTTTTGAGGGGCTGGGGAGGAGAAGAAAGCGTGTGTGGCTTTGTTTCTTCAGTGCTGCCACATGACAAGAAGTGGCTTAGTTCACCCTGTCAGGTGGAGAACAGTTGGTGTAAGTTATACACTAGAACAGCTGATTCCATAAAATGCATTTCAGAATTAGTTAAGCAAGCCAAGAGCTAGCACAGCCTGTGGTTTAATGACAGCTGAGTGAAGGTTCATGTTGTCCTAATAACATCCTGTATCTTGGTGGTGGTGATGTGGTGTGTGCACACGTACTCCTTTACAGCCAATAACCTCTCATCAGGTTTTCACACTGGCTGCTTTGGCTGTTATTTACAAGTGTTTTTTCCTCTTCCTGCCACAGGTTTATTTTTGTTGCTGTTGTTGCTGTAGTAAAATTATCTCAGATATTCTCAGAAATTCTTCACAGCACTGCTAATGTTTTGCTGAAAATGAAAAGGTTTTGCTGGGATTTTTTAAATGTCACATCTGTTCTCAAAGTGCATTTACTTAATTTGTGTACAGTTCTGGATCATTCCATACTTACCCATGTATTAGCTGGGTCCAAAGCTTCACAGCTTCTCAGAAAAGAGTTGAAAAAGAAATGTAAGCTGTTTCCTACAGTAGAGAGGTGGCAAGCTCTGATGATGTGGGAGGTAGCACAGCAGGGTAGTACCCAGGTCAAATCAAAGATTTAGGCCATGCTGGGTGGTGCAAAACATGAGCAGATGCCAAGGAAGTATTTTTTCTCTGTGGAAAAAGTCCTGCTTTTGGAGACCTTTCAATCTGAATAATAAATCAGTAATGTCAATTTCCTCTATAAAGATGTCTGATCTCATGCCCTTTAGATTTCTCATGCACAGGTAAACACTTTCTCATACTACCTAATTTGAATATAAAATACAAACAAGGAAACACACTTTTTTCCACACAGACCCTTCTACTTAATCAGTGAGATCATCTATAGTTCCCGTTTCATGGTCTGGAGGGTGGAGAAACAAAAATAAAATAGCTTGTCATAAAAGCCTGGAGTGCAGTGGCAAAACCTTGAGCAGAATTAAAATTTCATTAGCTGTAGCTGAGTGGTCTATTGGCTGGGAGTTGTTGCCTCCATATGGAGCAATGGCATTAAGATACCAGAAATGACTCAAAGGCAAACAATAGGCAGATCTAAAAAAGTAAAATAAAACAAAATTTGAGAATAAAATGTTTTCTGAATAGAAGCACAAAATGGTCCATTCAGGAGTGACTGTCACATTCCACTCGTTTTTCCTAAAACAATCTCTGATCTACATTCCTGTATGTGACTTGGTCTAGGTGATCCTGCTGTGGCAGGAGGATTGGACCGGATGATCTTTCAAAGTCCCTTCCAATCCCTAATGATTCTGTGATTCTATGGTTCTATGTCCTGGCAGTATTGACAGCTCTGGACTTCTCCAATGAAATAAAACTAAACCAACCCCTGATTTTTTTAGTGACATCACTTGCTCTAGAGAAGGGAAAGGAAAGCAAGCAAATTCAGCAGGACTCCCGAAAGGCCAGTTACTGCATCTTTTTCTTTTTCCTTTTTGTCTTTTAGTGCACTTTATAAATGTGCTGTAGTTTCAGTTTATTTAGCAAGAACCCATAGGATCTGACACATGGTAACTGATGCAATATGACTTGAAAATCTTCCCTGTCAGGCAGAAATTAAAGTCTTCTCCCTAGGGACATTGCCCAGAACACAAAGCAGAGCCTTCCTTTGTTGTGTGAAAAAAAGACAACGAGCTATAAAATTTGGAGGGAAATGATTACTGAACACTGCCATATGCTCCACAACTTCAATACCAGAACGCATGGAGGCTGTCAGTTGCACTTCAAGCTGGGGAAGTGAGTTTCTTAATCTTATTTGGGTGGAGGGCAATGTAAAGAGATGTTGCTGGCAGAGCAGTTAGGCCCTGAAAACTTGTTTTCAGAACAGCAGCGGGAGGTCCAGCAGCCAATAACATGAAGATGCCGGTTTGTTTTGGTTGCAAGAGGATGTCTTACTGTCCCTTCACCAGCCCAGCATGCTCTTTTCTTAAAACTGAGGAAAATAATTGTCTCCAATGTTATTATTATGTACAAAAACGGCAAGAAAAGAAGATAAAGGTTGCCTACTCAGGCACTCAGAAGTTAGAAAATAATAGGATTACTGTTGCCTTGACAACATTTCTCTCTCCTTCCCCTGCCCCCAGTTTCATTCTTGGAGATGGCTAAAGCACTTTGCTGGAAGTCTGTAAAATAATTAAATAAAAGATACAGCCATGGGGAGACACCTGGCATGGAAATCTTACTCCTTTCTGATAAAACTATAAACAACATAAAAATAGCGTTTTATGAGAACAACCAGGCAATGTCATGTACTTTGACGATACCAGTGGCTCCATCGACAGGGTCTTTTTAATTTCTTCTACACACATCCCCAAGGGGGACCACATTTGGTGTGCTTCTCCCTTGCACTTCAAGAGGGAAGACCATGTAAGGAGCAGCAGCGCAGGGGATTCCGTTTCTTGCAGCTATCCAAGGGGGATGGACTTTCTGCCCCAGGAAAGCAAAGACCAGGTGGGACTGAGGAGGGCTGCAATGACATTGGAGGCAGAGCTTTGGTGTTTTTAGCCCTAAGAGTCATGCTTTGATGACCCACATTCAACTCAAATTGATGTGTCTGGCCAATGGTTAAAGCTATGCCTCTCTAGAGGCATCAGAGTGTCTACAGAGGTGCTGAGGTCCTGAGCTGGCAGCCCCTGAAGAGAGGCGACAGCTCCCGATGACAAGTGGTGCGTCATCTCTAGCTGAGCTCTGAATGAGGTCAGCCAAGAGACTGATAAATGGCCCTGCCTTGTCAACATTGCAGTCATTAGTGCTGTTATCACCCAGCAAATGGGAACGTGAAGGAATTTGTATCCCTGCCCTCTTCCTAAAGCAGAAGCCATGGAGGTGACTGTGTTTGTTCACACCACTTACATTCTCCTGCAAAGAAGCTGAGTGTTTGGTTTGTAACCAAAGGGACTATGCAGCTGATTATAAAATACTGTGCCATGGTTCGTTTTTCAGAGTGTTTGAATATATAATGAGGTTCCTTTCAAAGAAGGGACAGAAGACTTCACCACAAACTGGCACATCTGAAAAACTAACCAGTCACTGGACTGGTGCAAAGCCCAGATCTTCCCGCGTGCAGCCCGTTTGAGCCAAGGCACCTAAAAATGTCAGGTTAAGTAGCATGCACAGGGGTTGGAAATGAATCCAGCTGACCAGCATGGGCTGTGACAAGTCATCTGACAGCATTGTGAGGGAAGGGAGCACTGTGCTCTATTCAAAAACTGAGCACTCTTGGGAGGGGGTGTGTGTGTGTGAAATTTGCATTTAATGATAGGTATTTAAATCCCAAAACAATTACAGCTGCATTAATTTTTGTTCCTTTTCTGTTGCTTGGAGCACAATCAGTCCTTGCTTGCTGCTTAGGATTCCCACTGAACGCTGTTCTGACTCAAATCAGAGCTCCCCTGGCAGCCCCTCCATTTACCCCTGTGTGCAGCAGGCAGTGTTGATGGTGTTTCGCCAGCAGAGACTGGTCGATCAGGCCCATCCAGTTCTGCTCAGCAATCTGTACTCGGCTAAGGGGTACTAATAATTGGCCCCACAGGTCCTTACTGGCGTGTTTGTAAAATTATCTAAAATCAAAAGCAAAGTCACCCATGAGTGACTCATGTAAGATGACTGCGTGGTTCATTCCTCTATGGGGAGTGCTGGGTGATCCGACCTCAGACGCAGGACCGTGGCCCTCTCGCTCAAAGCATCTGCTTCAATTAGATCCTTTGTTAATTTGTCAACCTCGGTGTTTTACAAAGGGGTTTGATTTCGAGGGAGGAAACCTGAGGGCATCCGATACATCTTGTTGCTACAGCTCTGAAGCAAACCCTTTCTGTCAGGCAACACCTGGTGTTTTCGTCGGTGCTAAGCAGCACTTTGAGTTTTAAAGTCTGAAATCCTTGGATCAGTTATGGGCGGACGCAAGACAATAAAACACTGTGTTTCCCATAGGTCACCATCTGCCCTCAGCCTCTGCCCGTCTCATGCGCTCTTGCAAAAGAAGACAGTGTTCTGCGTTCCAAGCAAAGCACTAGAGCGCTCTCTGTAAAACACCTTCGTTATAAATACGGAAGTGTTAGGAAATAGCAGTAGGTTAATGTCAGACAGCTGCTTGTGTAATACGAGGAACCTCAACAGAGCCCTTCAGACATATGCCAGGTGAAGACCTGGCCTACAAATCAGTGGTTAATAAATATGGAAAAAGAGGTATTTGTCTAGGAACACCAGTCACAACACCAGTAACTGCTGCTGTAAAGTGGAACTGGTCGTACAACTCTCCTAAAGGTATTCATGTGCTGTCCTGCATTTTATCGCAGTGAAGCAGGTGAGTGCTCTACAGGTCCTGGTGGCCAAAGGCAAGAACGATCTGCAGCTGAATTATCTCTGATGTTTGTATTCTGTATTCCTTTCAAGACAGCGACAATTTTGAAAGCATAATGCAGTTTGAACCTGTACGACAATAATTTTTGCAGCAGAGTAACATGAAAAATCTAAATCATGCTGGAAATTTGAAAAGAAAATCTATTTGATTAGGACATGTAGCCTGGGAAATGCTCTCTCGGTTGTGTTTCTCATCAATAACAGCTTCTCTTCATTCGATTTCTGTGCAGCGAAGCTTCACCAGAGATATTACAGGAAGTCTTGCTGCAGAATTGTGTCTGGGACATAGGTCGCAGATCTATAAGCATTTTCAACCAAAACAGCACTGAAAAAATAGTTGGTTTCACTAAAATTATTTTCCTCCACCATGACTTGTGTCAGGGAGGACAACAGCGTAGCATTGAAGAGCACTGGGCAGCACTGAAGCTGAAAGCAAAACACTGTTTGCACTGAACCTGCAACATTCTGTGATTCTGTGAAGGGGGAAAATAAATTATTGACCTGGTTAAAGTCTGAGCAGGAAACTAGTTGTCACATCCTGCTCTTCTGAAGTAAAAATGATAAGAGCTTTGATGACTAGACATAGCAAACTGGGCTTTGCCTATGTGTGTTGTCCAGATGCCAACACCTCACACTGTACACTCAGTTGTCCACCACAGCCCAGCGCAGCCATTTCTTCTATCTTGGCTCAGAGGAACGATATAGAACTCTGAGTTACCCTGCTTCAGTAACTTTGAAGCACTTCTGCCTCTTGAGGGAATGGGGTTGCAGGAAGGAATTGTCCACCCTCCTACAAGCACTATTATTTCTTTTTCTGGACCACTTCCTCTTCCACATCCCACTCATCTTCCTTTCTCTCTTCTTATGTTTCTTTTCCACTTTGAGGTTTTGTGATTCCTTTTTAATGGCTAGACCACCCCTCCTTTCCCTGTGATGCTCCAGATGGGTCTCTGCAGCCATACAGGCAGAGGAGGTGCTGGGGAGCTGGAGACCAGATGGGTGGTGCTGCTTGTGGAGCCTTTGTCCCTTACAGAGCCATTTCTCAGGGATGTTCCTGTTTTGCTTGCTTTTCTGTTTGAATCTATACATGAGGCTCTGTGACTGGAAACGTCCAAGCTGTTACTTTGCACGGGGCTAAATTCATTGACGTGCACTTTTCAGCATTGAAGAGATTTAGGAACAATTACCCATCTGTTGTTAAGTCTAATGGCAATTCTATTTCACAGTCTGTTATCATTTTGTACCCGGGTTATTATCATAACTGAGTAGGTGACTCTTGTTAGTCTTTGAACTCACAGCTCTTTGTTACCGTCTCCCGGCTGAGAGGCAGTTACCTGTCACATGATTGCTCTCAATGTGTCTGAGACAAAGTCACACAAAGTTAAATTGCTCCTGGAGGTTTTCTTATTTGACTTTGTCCTCAAAGGGGCAAGGAGTGTTTCTGCAGTGCCTGTCAGCTGTGAGGAAATAAACACCCTCTAGGAAACAGTTGAGAGCAGATATTAAGCCTCTTTTCTAGTGCCCGGGCCATGTGGCTGCTCCATATCCATATCACGCAAGGTCAGTGAGGCTAGCTCAGATAACCACCGTCTGCTGCACTTTGCACAGAGAGCAACGAGTGCTGTAGGCACCATTGCCCACAGCAGGGAGGTGTCTTGGAAGGCTGCTCCTTCCTGCATCCTTGACCTATGGCTATGGACACCTGCCTGGCCTAGAAGTGCTGTCCATGCGGGGCTCAGGAGTGTCTTGGTGACCCCCACTCACTCCCAGGGACGATACAGGCTGTTCAGAAACCATCAGCCTGTGTCTGGCAGAGGCTCACTGTTGCAGCATGGTCCTGAGCAGTGGGGCAAGGGGAGGTCTTTGCACTGGCCCTGTTCTGCTCCTTGGTGTGCTCTTCCCATTTCTTTCAGGCAAAGTTCCAACCTGAGAAACATCCTGTCCTTGCTGTGGTGGGAAGTTTCCCTTGCAGTCTGTCAGCCAGCCAGAGATACATTTCTTTGAGATGGTAGGTAGGATCAGCATACAGGATCACCCAATATGAGTGATCATACACAATGGAGACTAAATCTAAACATAAACAAGAATGAATTGAACATAGTTTTCCAGTATCCTAAAGAAAACTGGAATAGAATGAGCCATTAATTTAGTTGTGAGACTGAGCCTCTTGAAAGTCATTTCAAGGATTCCTTCTCATACACTTACAATAAAAAACTTCTTTCAATATGCAAAGTCTGTTTTTGCTGCAGTGTGCAGTGTATCTTACCTCCCTTTGTCTTGTACTGTCAGGAGCCTTCAAGCAGCTAATTATACGCTGATACCTGATTTCTCCAAAAAAAATAATGATGCATTATTCCTGTCACCTGTATCTGAGGAACAATCCCACCTCATCTGTCAACCAAATGAAACTGTGATAACCTACAGGTACATATAGACTATATATTTGCTTTACAAAACCTAAATCAAACCTTAAGACTCTCAGGTAAATTTGACTGGATTCCTACTTTTGTTACAGAAACCAAGCTCCAGACCACTGAGGCCCCAGAGGAAGCTGGGACAAAAGAGGAGTTTGTTCTGGTTGGTGAGGACTGGGTTAGGGACCTGTTGAACAAACTGGATGTACATAAATCCATGGGCCCTGATGGGATGCACCCATGAGTGCTAAGGAAGATGACGGAAGTCATTGCTACACCACCCTCCATCATCTTGGCTAAGTCAGGGGGATCAGGAGAGGTGCCTATGGATTGGAAGATAGCAAAGGTCACTCCAAAAATGATCACCCTTCAAAAAGGGTAAGAAGGAAGATCCAGATAACTATAGACTGGTCAGCTTCACTCCCACCCCAGGAAAGGTGATGGGACACTTTATCCTTGATGCTGTCACTAGGCACATCAAGAACAAGAGGGTCATTAGGGACAGTCAGCATGGCTTCACCAAAGGGAAGTCATGCTTGACCAACCTGATAGCCTTTTATGAGGGCATAACCTGATGGATAGATGATGGCAGAGCAGTGGATGTGGTCTGTCTTGACTTCAGTAAGACATCTGACACAGTCTCCCACAGCATCCTCACAGCCAAACTGAGGCAGTGTGGTCCGGACAATAGGGTAGTGAGGTGCATGCCACTGAGAAAAGCTAAGGATTCTTGAGTCCTCATGTTTCCTTCAGAACAGACAGTTCAGCTAAGCACAAAGGAATTTTCATATGCCTCTCCTAAGGCTCCTTCTCTCCCCAGTACTCACTCATCCCCAGTTTTTCTCAGTGGCAGAAATGACAAAAAATACCTCTTCCTGCCGCTCAGTTGGTCAAAGATGGGGGCAACCCGCGATCTTCTATACATTTGAAAATTTTGGCAATTTTCAAACTGCAACAGAATGCACTATCCGCAAGTTTGCTGATGGCTCAAAGCTGAGAGGAGTGGCCGAGAAACCAGCAGGGTGTGTTGCCATTCAGCAGGACTTGAACAGGCTGGAGAGCTGAGTGGGGAGAAATTTAATGAAGTATAACAAGGGCAAGGTAGACTCTTGCATCTGGGCAAGAACAACCCCAGAAACTAGTATAGGTTGGGGACTGACCTGTTGGAGAGCAGTAGGAGAAAAGGACCTGGGGTCTTGATGGTCAACAGAGTGACCATGAGCCAGCAATGTGCCCTTGTGGCCAAAAAGGCCAATGGCATTCTGGAGTGGATCAGAAGTGCGGTGGTTACTAGATGGAGAAAGATTCTTCTTCCACTCTACTCTGCTCTGGTGAGACCACATCTGGAATATAGTGTCCAGTTCTGAGCCTCTGCATTCAACAGGGGCATGTAACTGCTGGGAAAAGTCCAGCGCAGAGCCACAAGGGTGGTGAAGGGAGTGAAACATCTCCTTTATGAGGAAAGGCTGAGGGAGCTGGGTCTCTTTAGCTTGGAGGAGATTGAGGGGTGACCTCATTAATGTTTATCAATACGTGAAAAGTGTGTGTCAGGAGGATAGAGCCAGGCTCTTCTCAGTGTCACCCAATGATAGGACAAGGGGCAATTGGTGTAAGCTGGAACATAGGAGATTCCACATCAATATGAAAAGGAACTGCTTCACAGTGAGGGTGACAGAGCACTGGAAGGGGCTGCCCAGGGGGTGTGGAATCTCCTTCTCTGGAGATGTTTAAAACCCTTCTGGACATGTTCCTGTGCGACTTGATTTAGGTGATCCTGCTGTGGCAGTGAGATTGGACTAGATGATCTTTTGAGGTCCCTTCCAATCCCTAATGTTCTGTGACTCTGTGTTTATAGACTTCAGAGCACTTTAAATTGGCTCTACAAAAGCACCATTAGCCCAAGTGGCCCAAGCACCTCTTCTGTCTACATGCCTCCTGCGATCTGTGTACATTCCTCTGGAGATGCAAGCTTAGCTTTGTTCTTATTTACTCCTGGGTGAAGGCAAGATCACGGTGCACATAATTTAGATTTAGTGTACCTTTTACTTCACACACACACATGCAGAAGCAATGTGAGAGAAGAAATAATCCATTTTATGTTGGTTTTGTTTGTCTATCTGGTTTAATACTTGTCTATCATGGCTAATTACTTTAAAAGAGTTCTAGTTCCAGGTAACAGAATCTACGAATAAAATATATTCGTGTACACCATCTAGGCCAGGTGTCACAACTGAATGCAAATATCCACACGACATAATACTTCAGATTTTAGTTGTTGTGTGAGTGGATATGTTGATTACATGAAAAATCAATAAAATATTAATCAGATAAAGCAAGACAGCAGGTGGCCAAAGAATTCATCAAGACATATGTCTGTATAATACAAACATCCCTCTGCAAACACGAGGGACACGCTCGTGATAACACTAGATGTACTGTCACTGAAACACCATGCAAAGCTGTTTAATTTTTAATCAGGAGTAGGTACATTTTCTTTTAGCCCACTTAGGGGATGAGTTGTCTGTCTTCCCTTCTGGAAAAACAACTTCCAGACAGGACAGTGGAGTTTTTTTCTGCCTGAGATGGGCAAGACTGAAGTCACAGATGTCAGAGCACTAAGACAAAAAAATCCAACCCAAACCAAAACAGGGTTTATGTTCCTTTCCACTGCATTGTAAGATGTTAAAAAAGACTCACAGCTTTTTTGCTGTGTTTGAGTCACTTTGAGAATATCGGAGATGCCAATAAAAAGTGCGTGTTCTTGTACCGTGTACAAGTCCTTCTAGGGGTGTTTGATTAACTGTTTCCAAAGTCCATCTAGTTACAGACATGGATGTGAAAACTGTGCCTGACCTAGCCAAACAAAATGTGTAGTCTCCTACTTTGCCAGCAGACACAGACCAAAGCAGTCTTGACTTCTTTGTTACCATAGGCATTTGGGTGACTGACAAGGCAAACATATTCATCAGGATCCTGCAGCCCAGGACTGGGGTCTGGTCAGATGCCAGACTGGTCTGGACAAGGAGGACCTCTCAGTGCCCTCCTGGCATCTTGGGTATAGACCGCCATGCAGACTGAGTTACTGGCCTGGAAATATCTCCCTGGTAATATTTTGAAGGCTGGAGACCTTTCCTGTGCAGTGTTTTGCAGAAGAGTGGGGTGAGACAGGCTTTGTTCTGCTCGTGTGAGCTGAGCTCTCCTCCCATTTCCCCTTTGCAGATCCCTTTGCAGGATATGTTTTTATTGCATCCTCACTCTCCTCGATTCAAGCAGAGTTATTCATTTCCTGGCTGTATGTGACCAGATGCGTGGCTGTTGTCAGTGGTGTAAATCCTCAGCCTTCAACTGAACTGGAAATCAGTCTGTGGTGTTTGATGTGCTGTGTTAATGAGATGTGACTGTTCTGAGATTTCTGACTTTCAGAGAACCAAATTCTTCATCTGTGCCTCCAGGAAAGAACAATAACTCATTAAGACCACGACCCCATGTTTCCCTTTAAATACAGATGTTATTTAGTGTGGAGCTCTAGACTGGTTCTGGCAATAACTTTGTTGTTGTTGTTGTTGCTCCTTCTCCATACACAATTGAGTCATGTTATCTCCCTGAGTCTCCTTTTACTCAAACAGCAAAGGTTGCTCTGCTGTCAGCTTCAGGGGTGAGATGTAACGTGGATAGCTGTGAAATCCCCTTTGACAGTTACAACCATAGAGAAAATATCCTTCCAATCCAAAAAAATCTTTCTTCATCTATAGGCTTCTACTGTTTTGTAGTTGTAACTGCTAAATCTATGCACCTGAGACAGATACAGGACTTTGGTGAGAAAGAAATCCTTCCTGGAAACTTTTAACATGCAGACTACAGCAGATATTTCCTTGGCAGAATGCAGCCGAGACAAAGATGACAGGTAAGAGAGTTAACATACCAAAGGCCAGTGAAAACCAAAATCAAAAAAACCAAAATGAGAGAGATGCCAGTAAAGGGACCCCCTGGGAAACTGCTGGATAGGGGATGCACCTCAGTGAACTGCAGTAACTTGGAATACATACTAAGTTTTAAGCAACTGAAAGTCACAGTGATGAATCTTTCTGATAGTCAGTGGCTGATGTTTCAGCTTATTGAATTTGGGTCCTGTTTTGTCTAGGGAGCCAAAACTCCCTTTAAATTAAGTGAGACCATATGTGGCAAAGCCAAGAGGCTGGCAGATCTTACCAAGCTTAGGCATAAAGTTTTGGGACACCTAGATACTGAATGGCACCAGTTTGAGCACAAAACCTCAGATGTTTTTATGCTGCTTGAGCAATCCCTACAGAATTAGCTTTTCTGGAACACAAAACCTTGTTGGACTGTGTAAACAAGCCACATTCAGCTGAACGCAGAGCCCCGCTACAGCTCCAATTTCTGTAAATTATGCAAGGATATAAATGATAAGAACATCAGTAAGCTAGACCAGAGGCTGATTCATTCATGTATTGATGCATGCATGGTTTATCTCCATGCCTTGCAGAAAAAAAACAATTAAAATGGTGACACTAAGCTATAGAACTTGAAAGCTGTGGTTGAGGGAGGAGAGCAATTTTCTTCTTGAAGAGTGGCAGATGAAGCTATAGTTTGTATCTTAACCCTCTTCTAATTTGCATCACTTTAAATGCTTCTGAGCTGTGTGTGACCAAAGTGAAAAAAATAATTAGTTTGAAATATAAAGGAGATTAATTTGGTATTTTATTACTTCGGTGCCATGTGTTTGTTCAATGTCTTTTTCCTCCTCACTGCCTCAAAAAGCAAAACCAGAAAAAAAATGTTTATGTTTTAAAATCTGTCTGACAACACAAACAATAGAAAAACATCATTCCCATGATCTGCAAGTGTGACCAGCACCTTTGGTAAACATTCGCATCAGAGGTTGTAGATGGACAAGCGGGAAAAACAGGGGAAGAGGGCACTGAAGTTTCCTAAAAGCGAGGAACAAAAGGAAGAAGAAAAAACCCCGCATCCATGCCTTGTAATCACGAGCCAATCGGTGTGCAGGGGTTACACACAATTTTCTTCAGGGTGTGGGCGAGCAGACCGTAATTCCACACTCCCATTGTCTTTGATGATAAAATGTAGCTATAGGATGTGTTGGGCCCTTTTAATCTTGAGAGGCTTTCAAGAAACAAAATATCACATGAACAGCCTGTGCGCGCAGACAGTTTCTTGAACCATGAGCTGTTTATCCGAAAGCTTGAACACAAATAAATCCAACTTACATAAAAGCAGACCACGTCCTGGATGTGCTTCTGATTCTTTGGGCTTCTGTTTTAATTAGCTAATGCGGGCACCGAGCAAACGGTGGGTTGTTTGTTGTCAGGGATGCTTTAGTCATCTGCCATTTTTGCACTTCTCTGACTGGCTACTGCTGAGAGAAAAGAGAGCTCTGTAGTGGTTTTAGGTGAGAAGATTAACTCCAGCACGGTGCTGCAGAAAGCTGTGCTTTTGTCTCCCCCCATTTTTGCCACCTCCATGCCATTAAGTTTAAATTCTCTACTTTGGGTGAAAATTTGAAATTGACTATGTGTGCAGTTTTCACTTCACAGGTTGAGTCTCCGTAAGGAAGTGTTTGTTCCAAGAGCGCTACACCTGGGATTGTCTTCACCCAGCATGTCAAGATACAGGGTTAAGCAGTTGTTCAAATTATGTGCAAGAAATTCAGCAAAACTTTGCTGACAAAAATCAAAAATGAAATTTATTTTCAAAGGCAAAAGATAAGTAAAGCCAGGTTTAAAATATTAAAATCTCTCCCTCACCACCTCCTTTTTGGTTTTTTTTTCATTTGTATTAAAAAATCTGATAATGTCAGAGAAAATGGGGCTGAACTTGACTGAGAAGTGCACAGGGAACTCCAAGTTCTCGCTGTTACTCAGGAACAAGGTGCTCTCACAAGCTCGGTCCTTTGTCACTGTTTGAAATGGAGATCTCTGTTGCCAGCTAAAGTATGTTTTCTTTTTTTTCCTGAAAAGCTCAGAACAGCTTTTCAAAATGCCAGCTGTCCACTCTGAATGCATGCACACATTTTTGATAGACAAGGGACACAGCATATCTTCTCATTTAACCTAGCAAATGCTGCATAAATAGACTATGTGCCCAGCATTGGTTCAGTTTTATCACTCTCATGAAGGGTAAAAGTGACAAAAAGTCAGCCCTTCCTCCTTCAGCACTGTGGCTTCCAGTAGCAGGGTGTTCTGCAAATACTCTTGAACACCTTCACTCTGCATTTGCAGTGGCACAGTGCAATATTTCAACCTCCTCAAGCACCAGGTAAAGTCAATTAAGAACGCTCCCCTTCTCTGGCTACTGTTTTCCTCCATTTAGAGAGGGAAATGGATTCTGTAGTGAGTGGATTTGTAAATTTCCCATGAAGAGAGAAAGAAATAGGATGTCTGAAAAGCAGAAAATCAAAACGTTAAATCTTTGATCTTGGGTTTGAAGGTAATCTTTGCAATTAGCAGTGCTTCTGTCACAAAGGGAAGAGTCAAAGGAAGAAAGGATGGCACAAAGCACAAAGAAGTGATCCAGGCAAAGGCTGAGCAAATGGTGCTTCAATCATCTTCACAATCACACAAATCCTTCCTCGAGAGCAAACAAAGTGCATGAAAAAAATGAGAAGGAAAGGAGAAGAGCATCAAACAGGCAAACACTTCTGAACAGTTTCCTCCAGGTTATCTCACTGAAGGCAAAATTGAGCACTATCCCCTCAGGGAGGTTGTGCTCGCAGGATGGGCTGCCCAGTGTGTGGGAGCCATTGTAGGGACATGAATAGGGCTTCAAGCTGTACTCCCTGGTATTGTAACATCCTTCTGGCTTCAGAGGTTGCTTGCAGTCTAGGAGAGCTTTTTCACGTACACTCCCACCGCCAAAATGGAATTTTTGGCCTGGCAGACCCAATGCGCTGACTAGATGCTGCCAGAGAAGGAGGTAATTTAATACATCTTCTCTGGTTGGACATAAACATTCAACAGAAGAGAAACCAATGTGTAATGATCTGTAAGCATCAGTAACCCCACCTTGTGTTTGTGGAGTGAGACACAGAAACAAAATCAGAGTCTTGCACGAATTATTGTTTGAGAAAGCAGAACTGGAGCCTCTGCTGGTGCTGCCTTACAGCTCCTTTGTGTGTCCCTGGCAGGTGAAGTCTTAGAGCCCTGGGTTTAGCCACATGCTGAGCGTGGATTTTTGTCCTGGATGCCTACACAAGGGCACTGCAAACCATCATAATCTTGAACGCAGGTGGAAGAGACACCTGCTTTCTCACCTTTTTTCTTAACGGTGATACAGGCATAATTTTTTTTATGTTTGGAAGAGTGCTGCTGATGTGTACTGCTGGTGGCTCATCTCACATGATGATGTCTATGACTTCTATTCAGTCAGCATTTATGTGATGTTTTCTCTCCCCCTGCCTGAAGAACGCCAGTCAAGATGGTTTGCAGCTTAAACTGGAGACAAGAAGGACCCCAGTTTGTGAGAGTCTCAGCAGTGCAATTGGTGGCTATAACTCCTTTCTGTGAGGAGGCAGGAATGGAAGAGGATAACATTTTATGGGGCTTTTTTGACTTCAGAATGTACAATGACTGAATTTTCTGATCTCCACACCCACTTAGTATTTCAGTGAGTGTGATTGATCTCAGGCAACTAGTACTGACATACATATATATATTAAAAAATGAATGCTTTATGTAAAATATATGCACATAGAGTGGACTTTGGTGTGTCACTGTGTGATTACCTTCAGCAGAAAATGGCCTGTCTCCATTGTCTCTTTCCACCTCCTGTTTTCCTCAGGGAAAAACAAAAGCTAACTTGGTCACTATCACGCTATTTCTACACGGGAACAGGCATTGCTCTTAGAACCTATGCAAGGAATCAGAATGCAGCTGTGGTGAGGGCTCAAGTGCTTGTTTTGTTTCATTTGTTGCTCAGTGTCCTGTCAGAGATGTTGAGGCTAAGCAAGCCTGCAGTTAGGCAAGACCAGCTACCTCATTCAAAGAAAAATGGAACCACTGTGGTGACCGTGCTCAGGTGGCATGTAGGAGCTTACAATATGCCCACAAGCGCTCATGTGGGGCTACTTTTGCCAAAACAATTGTCTCAAAATTGTCTCCTATGAGAAAAAAGATGTGTCAGAGGTGGCATAGGGTACTACTCACGTTGGGTAATGAGTAGACAGAGCTATGTACTATGACAGAACTGCTTCTTGGATGGTAGAGCTTCTTTGCTTAGTTGACAGCATAGTTCAGCGCATTGTATTTCCATTTTGTAGATGTAATATTGCATAACTTTCCAGAAAAGGATCTATCAACTTTCCATAGGATTTTTTCACTACCCAGTACTGTGAAAATAATCAATTCTGCAATTTAAGATTTTATGACAGCTCTGAGAACTGGCTTTTCTGGCAACAAGTTGTGGGAGGCATGGAGCAGGAAGGAATGGACTACAGGTTTCCAGAGGAAAATTAGGGTGTCCACAGATAAGAATCTGAAGCTAATCCAAACTATCCACGCACTGAAGTGACTCCCATGGCATTCCTTTAGTGCGGGTGAGGCTTGAGGTTAGCTGGGTTATTTCTGCATTCTGAAAAATGGATGAAGTAGATTGTATTTGAAATTTCCCATATATTCAATCATAACGCTGAGCTTCCTGGCTTTTAGAAGTTATTTTTGAATGACCAAACCTATCTGAACTAGGCTCTCTGCCATCGTGTTACTTATCTGTGCTGTGTAATGCATTACATCGTAATGAATTTTTTTACCTACAATATAATCAATCAATTTCAGGAAATGTAAAATACCATTTGGTTTTTTAAAGAGGGGTTTCTCAACATACTTTCTGTCTGTTTTCTCCTATAATTTGTTTAACTGAAATCTCAGTTTTAACTCCACAGAAAATCAAAAGGTCATTTTCCAGTTGCAAATAGATGCAATGAACTTTTCTCAGCTTAACCATCAGACTGACTGTATTGCTTCTCAAAGAGGCAATCTGGAAGCGACAGAAATTGTTCAATGGTGGCTTCAACAAACCTTGGAAGGATCATCATGTAGTCCCTTTGAGCAATGGAACTGACTGAGTCAGGCACAGAGGTGTGGGCATATCTTGGCTACAGCTGGAGAAGTTGTGCCTGATGGTTTCATGCAGCAGCTCTTTGTTGCATCAACACCTAGCTTGGCCCAGCACCAAGGAGCTATACTAGAGCCACTCTGGTGCCCTAGATCTGATCCTAATTACGCTTACCACCTCTGTTCCTTTGTTTATCCTCCAGGAAGTAAAAAGGACATGTACTGCACTGGCCAGTATGTGCTTGGTTATTGACCAAATGTAGAGGGTTCACTTTGCTGCATCTCGTGAAGAGCCTAGGCTTTCTGCAGTTTGCTCAGACTGGTGGCATTGTCTGAAGCAAGAAAGAAAACAAGGTTGTCATTACAAGCTGTGGTCACAGTCAGCCAGATCTTTTGCATTGCTCTGAGGCAAGTAATGCAGCCTGGGAATAACAGCTCTGTACCTCCACAGATAATTTTCTTCATCATTCCTGAAGTTTCATAACAGGACGTTTAGTGACATCAAGACTAAGGTTGAAGAATGGTTCAAATTCACCTTTTCTTCCAGCCTGTTTTTATTTAGCTGATAGCCAGCAAATAGCAGACTGCAGCATGAATGGAATGGAACAGTTACGAGGGAAAATGAAAAGCCTGCTGTCCGCTTTGACTGTCTTTGGTACCACAGTGAGTGCAGAGGCTGACTGCATGTAAAGTGAGGTGCTATGTCTTAGCAGAAGAATATATTTTATGTATTGTTAAAGTATATGAACTGGAAGCTATGAACAAAATATTTTCATCTTTGGAAAAGAACTCACACAAAAAAAGGCTACTGGTTAGTTAAGAGGGCAGAGTGTAATCCCATTTTGCATGTAAATACCTGACATGCTTTGGAAAAATGTTCTATGAAGTTTAAAGTTAGCTATGGGCTAATGTCCAGTGGGAAGAAAAGAAGATTGTCTAGGGACAGTCTGAAGACGATTTCAGTTTTGATGCCCTGAATCTTGCATTTAGGATGGCAGGCTCTCCACTGGCAAAGGAGAAAGCCCATCAGGGCTACTGGCCTGTGCCTGCAGCCAGCCCTTGGGAAGCCTTCTCTAAGCCTGTATTTCTGGGCTTATGCATATTCAATGCAGTACTCAGTGTCTATGTCAAGAGCTGTACAGTTTGCTGTGAATTTCAGCAGGATTTGTATTTAAGATATGTAAATACTGTTGTCAGAACAATGAACCAACAACACTTCCTAGAAATGCAGTGGAGAACACGATTCTGGCATAGCCCTTTATTTTTAAGTTTTCAGAGTGAGATTTTTTTTTTGTCTTTTCTGTTTTAAAATAGCTTCCAAACAGTAACTCATGCCAGGAAAAACAGAGCCATTCTCTCAATGAGAATAATGCTCATTGTGTTTTCTGTAACAGATGCCAGCATTTTATCACCAGGCCAGACATTAACCCCCTTGGTATCATTCTGAAAGGAAGCATCCATGCACCCTACTGACTTCTATTCCCTATGGTGCTTCATTATGCCTCCTACCTTTAAAGCTTCATGCGTACTCCTTACGCAAGAAGACCTTCAGAGATTACCTTATTTGTTTTCCCTCCTTTTGTAAGAGAGAATCTGTGCTTTCTGCTTTCCCATCAAACACGAATAAGAAAACACCCAGAACTAGAGCTTGTTTTTTCCTTCCTAAACAAAAGGAAATAATTTTGTAATTGAGCTTAAAAAAGTTCTCTGTTGACTGGAAAGTTATCGCTAGAATTTGCCCACTAAGGACACATTCTTTCCACAGAAAGATCTATTCAAATGAAACCTCTTCCAGTCAACAGAATTCAACACGTGGAAATCTGAGACCAGAAATTACATGGTCATGGCGTGGAAAGACTCATTGGAAGTGCTCTCGACATCCCTCCTATGTTTAAGATAGTGCAGTCACACGGTCTCTCACAGACATGCAAGGAAAGCCTTTGCTGATAATTCTCTCAGTCCCACAGAGAAGAAGAGACCCTGATCCTCTGTCAACTTGTTTCAGTGAGCAGGATGTGCTTTGCTGACTGATTGCAGTCTTCGTGGACTTTGCAGCAATGCAAATGTGTCCATAGGTCTGACACAATAAGCGTTACAGCTAGAAGTTTACGTGGTTACTTCTGTTCCCCTGATTGTCAGTCAGCGCTGCTAAGGCGTTCGTACTCAAGAGAAAGTTCTGTGGTGCTGTGGTTGGGGTTACAAAGAGCAAACTATTTCCAGCAGTCGTTATTACTATTGTGTTGTTATTACTACAGTGGTTCCTTTAGGTTGCAAAGATATGGGTTAGACCTACCTGAGTTATGGGTGTTTTGAAAATGAAAGATGAAACAGTGTGACTTTAGACTAGAACTAGCTGTTTAATATGCGACCCTTTTCCTCTGAGGAGTGGACAGGTATAACATTATGCCATAGAGGCTTATGAATCAGATTGAAACAGTGAAGGACAGCTAGAATCTCCTCTTCGTACTACCTGTGACAAAGAAGAGAAAGAACCGCAAGAGAAAATTGGATGAAAATGAAAAATAGTCTTTCAGATCCACAAGAACAAAACCGACTGCGACACCAAGTTAGCCCTAGGCACTCAGTCACAGGGCATTACTGAAAGAAAGTGATCGGTAAGATTCAGAGAGCAATGCTCAGGAATAAAAATATCATTTACAGCCACACTGCATAGGGTAACAATTATCTGTCCTTATACTTCAACACATGAGCTGATTACCAGCTGGGGGAAGTCTTAAATTTCCCCTTGAGCAGTAGTATTACACAATTGTCAAATACACTACAGGGAATTTAATGTTTTCCTCGGGAACATCTGCTCTACAGCATCGCCTGAGAAAGGATATGGCACTAGGCAGGTCACTGGGCTATTCCAGAGTTCCAGTGCTGTGGGTCTTTAAAAAGGCTCAAGAGTTTACTTTTAAGGATTACAGTTTAATTCATTTTTCTTTTCCATTTTAACATTTTTTTTTGTTTTAAAATTAATTGGAAAGTTTTTTGAGCTTCTTTCAAACACAGACAAGGACATTAGTCTGTCAAGTTAATATAAAAATGCAGATCTTCTATCTTAGCTGCCCTTATCTTAAGGAGAATAAGGAAAGACTTCAGAAATGAATAACTAAACTAACGTCAAAATAATATAGCCACTGATTTTCCATAAATCCGTTGATATTGTGACTACTGCTTTTATTATTTCTACTTAGAATGATAGCAGCTTTTATCACCCTTCTAGGTGTGTTATTGAATTCTGCTGTGTGCAGCAGAGCTGATAAGAGATGAGAAATGCCACCCCTGGGATTTCCATGGGTTATATTTATGCATGGCTGTTCAATGACAGCCAGTCACAGAGAGCTGGAAAGTACTTTTATTGTTTTGTCTGGGCAGTGGCTATTCTTTCAAAAGCAGAGTAGAAAAGGGTACACCTGCCATTGTGTGAGGGGTTGAATTTAATTTCTCGCAACTTTCAGACTGCTTTGGTGTGCAAAGGAGCCATCTTCAGTGGATCAGGAGCATCAGGATCCTCCTGATGAAATGAAGGAAACAAGAGGGAGTAAATGAGCTCTTGGCCTTCAAAGCTGATGCTGAAATATGTAGAGGCACAGAAAAGAGCATGCAGGAACTTTACTGAATTTAGATTTCTGCTTTTCTGACTGAGATTTCTGGCTGAGGGTAGTGGGGAAGCATGAAATAGCTTAGCGGTTTCTCATTTTGTGTGTACTCAAAGATGATTCATAGACCCTCATCCTGGGAGGTGGGAGCCTTCTGGTGAGAAGTATATGCCTGGAGCATCTCCCTGGCTTGGCAACAGTTCTAAGCAAGAGAGGTCTGCAACAATTTGGGTTCCTACCTCTTCCAACATTCAGCCTTGCTTAAAATTCAGTCTTTCTTCTCTCCTCAAAGAACAGAAAGCAATTATGATTTTTATACTTTATGTTCCAGTCTGTGCAATGATTCCAGGTTGCCTTCTGTCAGCAAGGTCTTTGGCCTGAAAAGGGCTTACTTTGAGAACAGCTGGGACCATCTGTTGATTGTAAGTATTTATCCACATTGGTCTTTTCACCTTCTCTCTTCGTTCTTTCAGCTGCTCTTACGAATCTTTCTCTTCTTGCCTTTCTTTTTTAGAGCACTATTTTTACTCAGATACAAAGAAGAAAGCATCAAAATACGACTCTCACGTATTGTCAAGGCTAGCAACTACAAGGCAAATGAAAAGAACCCAAAGCATATTTGTTAGGAAACAAAACAACAAAGCCAAATCAATTCAATGGTTATGAAGCATGTTCATTGCATTGGAAACTTTGCTTCCCCTTCACTACCATGCCTGCATTGGCTTTGTATATGGCATACATTTAAGTAGATTCAGCAGTGAACTGCAAAGATAGTTCAGGAAAGAATATGAAACAATTCGATATAAAGCTAAGTCTGTAATGTGTGCAAGATATTTAGGCTGTATATTATGCTGAATATCTTAACTTACTCATTTAGTTCATTAAAAGAGAAGCTGGACTGTCTCTATTTATATTGTAAATTCAGACGTGGTCATGTAAAATAGTGTGTCTGGGTTCTTCTGAATGTGATGAGCTAAAATTATATAGCCCAGTGGTTAGTCTGGGTCTTCGCTTGATTGTGTGTAAACAAAGCTGATCTCCATTTTCCTTCAATATATAATCATCACCTCTCACTATTAACTGGATTGTGATTATTTGCCAATAATTTTGTTTTCAGTCATCAGCAGATGTACATAATGGTACTTCTTGGGTGGGTATGCCAGACAAATTACATTACTTAGTAACTGCTTTTATGACTGTCTGTTGTAGCCTAAGAACTGCAGATCAAGCCTAAACAGATTCTGAACAGTGACATATCACCCAGCTACGCATATTACGGCTAGAGGAAGGACTGATCCCACATTTTATGCACTATACATGATTTGGATCAGGGTCTGAAGAACAGCAGAAGTTCATATTATCCATCCAAATAGAATTTCATAATATTGTTATAGAGAGACTTAAGGGGTTGAGTAGTGTTCTACACACATAAAATATGAGAATTCATGGGAAGACACTGGAGTGTCTCTTTTCTCAGAAAATTAGGCAACTCAGTTACAGGTTATAAAGAGAATGTGAGTACTGTGTTACTGCCCAGTAGGCTTTAGGCCACTAAAGTTACACAGTTTACACAGTTTATTAGGGTTAGAAGGGGCCTTTAAAGGCCATCGGGTCTAACCCTCCTGCTGAAGCAGGACTCAATTTACTGAAAAGCATAACTGCATAAAAAGCGTAAATCAAACTGCACACAAATGCATCAAGATGGGTCTGAAACATCTCCAGAGAAGTGGGCTCCACAATCTCCCTGGGCAACCTGTTCCAATATTTAATAACCCTTACTGTAAAGAAGTTTTTCTTCATATTGAAGTGAAACTTCCCATGTTCAAGCTTGCACCCATTAGCCCTTGTCTTTTCTGACACAAGTGAAGAGAGAGTATTCCTTTCGTCTTGACATCCAGCCCTCAAGCGTTTATAGACAGTGAGTAAATCCTCTCATAGCCTTCTTTTGTCCAAACTAAAAAGTCCCAATTTTCTCAATCTCTCTGCATAAGGCAGTTGTTCCAGACCCTCAATCATCCTTGTAGCTCTGCATTGAAGTCTCTCAATTAATTCTCTATCTCTCTTGAACTAGGGAGACCAGCATTCCAAGTGTGGCCTCACTAAAGCAGAATGAATGGGTAGAATAACTTCCCTTGATCTGCTAGACACACTTATCTTGGTACCACCCAATACCCTATTGGCCTTCTGACCACGAGGGCACATTGCTGATCCATTTCTAGTTTGTTATCCACAAAAACTCCATAGAAGTCGTATGTCGCTAATAAGACACTTGAGAAATAAGCACCTGATCCCACTAGGTTGATTGTGGCAGCCTGAATTAGACATCTTGGTATCCTATATTGCCATTAAAGAGCTGTCCAGGGAGAATGTTGCTTCCAAAGGCTGATGCAGCATCCTGAGGTGAATACTACTCACCTGCTATATTGGGAAACTAACCCTCTATCAATGCCTGCAGAAACTAAGCTACCTACCTACTCATTGCAAGCTGCATGTGCAGTGATGCATCTGAATGGGTGATTGGCTAACAGACCCACAATGTTTGTCTCATTGTGTTCAAGAAACAGAAGATCATAAAGGACAGATGTCAAAGGAAACAATGTAGTGGTTAGCACAAGGACCAGAGATCTTGCAGGCTGGCCTTCGCGTTCACCATCAAAATGACTGCCAGTTTCTGGAGGTGCTCTTTTGCTACAACCCATGTAGTCATATGTACATCTTATCTCCATCATCACCCCTCAACATTATCACAGAACTTGTGCTGCTGTATACAAATCACATTCTGACACTGCTCAAAGATGTTGTCTTTGCTGTCAATTTCTCTGTCTCCTTCCATTGGAGAGCCCTCCAAAACAACAGACGAATGTGCTCAGAATTTTGAAAGAAAGCAATGCTTAGTGATTCTGGAAACTAGAAGGATGTCTCCAGAATATGTTTACCATCTCCTACATGAAGCTGTGGAACTGAGTATCCAGAACAGGTGACCTGTGATGATAAATATGTCAACGTTTTGTGATGCTGATTGCCTTGTCAGGCAAGACAAAGAATTAAATCCACTCTATTTTTTTCCCCTTTCTCTTTCAATATTCTAGACAGCCTCAAGCTTTTCTGTCTGGTGAAGCTGTCCCAGAATGCAGCTCTCTGGGATGCTTAGGAATACCTGCATCACTTGCAAATTTTTGCCACTGAAGTCTTCTGAGTTAATGGTGTTGTAAATAGATTACCTCAGCCTGACAAAAGGCTGGTAATGAGAGCTCTTCTGAGAATGTGGGATTCAAGATCGCTTTTTTTAAAGGCAGATGAGAATGTCATCATTTTGTTGGTATTGTCCATTGTTGGAGGAAGGCTGTTCAGAAGATCTTTCAGTTACAAATTTGATTTTCATTTGTGTTTTGCAACTCTTTGTGCCGTTTCTTTATGCTTATTTCCTATGAATATGTAGTGGTCTCTTGACTGTGAATAAGTTATTTATGATGTCTCCAAGATCAGAACGTGTAGGTTAAAGCTTCCTTTCATGAATCAAAGCAAACTGCTGGAAGGAAGCTGCTATCTCTTTCTACAGTTGTTGGCATTCTCCCATAATGGAGTTTTTCCCTTTGGCTTACACTAGATAGTGCCATACAAACATCAGCCGAGTGAAAGGAAGTCAACACAAGCAGGACGAGACACACGAACATGCAGATTTTTGCATTTGCCTTTATCAGAACAAGTAGGTTTTAATACTAAAGAAAAATACTTTGGAAAATTATCTAAGCCAGACAAAATATTTTGTCTGAACTCCGCTATGGAGCTGCGCTTTATGAAACAAAAGGTGGCAGCTGAAAGGAGAGGTAAAATGCACACAGATAGCTTTGTTGGATTTGGACCGCACGTATAAATCGTATCTTGAGTACAAACAGAATTCTGGCTTCTGGAAATCTATCACTGGAAAAGTTTGCTTGACTAATGATAAAATTGACCAGTTTCAGAAAGCAAAGAAACTTTCCAGCCTTTTGTAAGACAAATAAAACCCCCAAACCAACAACATATTTGACATGGTTTAGTGCGCTGAGGTGTGTGCGTGAGCAGATCTGTCAGCTGCTAAGTCTTGCGGCTTGCAAGTGTAACAGCTTTCTCCTGTGAAAATGATACCCATTTGGAGAGTTAGTTGATGGTGCATTGGTGAGCAGCTTGTGGTTTTCAACAGAATGCAGACCTTAATCTGACTGCTTTTTTTCCCCTTTCAGATACAACATTATAGTACAGACAGAGATGATAACTTCTGATAACAGAACCCTCTTCTTGTAATAGACTTTGCATCGTCTTCCCCACACTGGGTTTTTTTGAAGACTCTCACCATAAATGGCATTTTTCATTCTCTTTGGTCAAAATTGTCTGAGGCAGTTGCCTAAAAGAAATATTTTCTGATCTATTTTAAAAATTTTTTCTTACACTCAAACCCAGCCTTTTGTAGTATAATTCTGCCTAAAGTTTGCCCTTGTTTGTGCTAGTCTCAGTCATAAAGTGGGTGATAAACCGACTAAATTCTACACAGAACTTTTGTCCACCCAGCTAGCTTCCAAGGGAATTTACAAAAGCTACGTGATTTTCCATTTCAACAGAACATCCAAACTGCTATGTCACTGAAGTTTTGGGATTTCAGCTGACTAAAATGATGCATGTTACATCTGAAACCCCAAATCACTTCTATTTACTTTCTGGGGTGTAGAGCAAATCTCCCAGTATTTCAGTGTCCTGGTTTTCTGTTGACTACAACTAGATTGGTAGCTACTTCTGAAAAGAGAAGATGTCAAAGCATTAATGCTTTTCAATGACAATTCTTAGAGTAATACAACATTAATCTATACGCAGAATTTATTTAGAAAACTGAAAGAGAAAAGAAGAGTTTTCAAGGGAACTGCAGTATAGGTTATTCTAAGTCATAATTTGGCATGGAATTTTAGAAATACTAGGAAGACACGAAAAAACCGCCTTGATCTTCAAAATAAACTATTGTTCACTGTTGATAATTATCTTCTTTGGAAAGATAAAGTAGATCTGCTGACACTGATACCGCTAGTAATGCAGTGGGGTCTGGAGTTACAGACATTGCCGTACGAAAAGGGGATGTGATACGCTGAGATGCAGCTAGATATGAGCTGTTTTGTGCCCACATATCGAAATCACTGCAGCGCCGTTTCAGATGAATCACCCTGCACTATGGTTTCCTTTGCACTAAACAATGATAAACATCTTAGAATGTACCTTGTACTTTATGACTACTACTCCAACACTTTTGTCTCCATGGAGACAGAATGATTAGATCATTGCATTGACTTACTGCCCCGATTTCTTTTGCAACACCCCAACTCTTTGATAATTTACCAGGTAAAGAATTCTGCATTCTCCATATTAATTTTCACAGGTTTCCCTATAATTTATACCCGAGTTGAAGCAGCTTTTGTAAGAGAGGTGTCTAAGATTAAATTAGACTTTAAGCAAAAGTGAGCCTTCCAAACTCTTAGGGAAACACTTCCAATGTTTGATTTGGGTCACCAGTGTTATATTTATTTTTATTTTCCAGCTACAACTCGTTCAAAGTTTGTCTTTCTGTCTTCTGGGCACACACCAGCTCTCCTCAGATTGCACAAGATAACAAATGACGTCCCTGAGGATCATTTCAGCCAGTTGCCTAAGTCACCTAGGGCAAATTTCATCAGGATTTGTTAGTCTAAAGCAATGCAATTGATGCAAATAATCCAGCTGCTGATGGGCAGCATTTTTAGGTGAAACATGGCTCTTCATTCTTCTTACAGTTCTGGTGACGCACCAGATGATTCTAACATAGATGTTGATTCCAAGTCACAAAAAGTAGTAGCTGAGCATGCTGAAATTTATCAGATTTGTTAAAAAAACCCCTGTTAGAACCAAGATCAAAGTAAAGTTTGTACTTCTTCGTTTGGTCTCTCTCTTATTTTTGTCTTTCCCTTTTTTCCCAGGCTCTTTTTGCCATACAAACACTCGTGACTCCCAATTGTGATCTCTTAGACCTAAATCTTTCAATTGTTATTTGTTTGGTGTTTAAGGGGGAAAAAAAGGGGAAAAAAACCCTAGTCCCAACTGGAGCTGTTTGCAGCTACTGTAATGCGAATAATATGTAGCCTAGATGTACAATGAACTGAGGGACTGCCAGTACTTTCCAGGCCCACACACTTGGAAGGGGGTGGAGTGGGCAGGAAATGGTTAGGAGAGGGGAAAAGCTCCACCAGACCAGACTGAGGTGGCTTTGCAATTTAGACTGCTGCTAGCTCTGCTCAGGGCTGTCCTTGTGCACATTTTGGGATGTGGAAGCAGTCTGAGGCTGCCAACAGGGCTGGCTTCTCACTCACTAGGATTCTGTCTTATTAGCCTGAAAGCCCTCACAGGTTAATGATAAACAAGAGGGATGCAGCAAAGAGAGTAAAAAGCTTTTACTGAACTTACTGAAGTAACAGCTGTAGTGGTGTCATACCAGAAAAAAAAATGCATCAAAGATCTCTAAAGCACCTCATAGTTGCTCAAAGGATTAAGAAAAATATTTACTTAGGCTCTCCACTGGGTTTCATTAACTTCTACGAGCTTGCACTTGCACACTAGACCCAGTTGTGTTCTTTTTAAACGTAAAGTAAAAATTGGTTTATTGAGTCATCAGCTAGAAGAGACGTGAACTGAATCTTTCAGTAAGTAGGAACACAACAGATTTTCCACAAGATTCTTTGAAAGTCTCCTTGGTCTGGACTGAACCCTCACATCTGGCAGGACCTCACTTCTGCTGACTCCAAGACCCACGTCCAGGACATGAATATTCATCGTGTTACTCACGTTGCGTTCCTTTCCCTCTGATAGGTTTAAACTCCCAGCACCAGGGAGACACCAGGGAGAGCAGCTGTGGAGATTTTGCCAGCTCTTATTAGTTGGGCTAAGCAGGAACTAATTTTCCTGTCCCATTAAACCTTCCAGTACGAGACACTTTTTTCTTTCTTTTTCTTTTTTATTTTTCTAATTCTGCTTTAAGTTAAAATCTCAACTAACTGCAGGTTTCCAGCGAAGAGAACCAACAATAACTCCTACTCTCCCTAAACCAAACTACAACAGTTCAAACAAAATAAATACTCCCTAAATCCAGAAGAAAGACAAATTCAGGTGATCCAGGCCACAGATGTACATGTGGAATTTTTACACCCACAGCAATGCTTGGTGCCAACACTAAGCTTTTATTTCGGTGAAGTTTTTTTCCAACTTATTTGTCTCCTCCCTTCACACTTGAAATTCCAGCTTTATACTGACAGCTAGTTTTCCCAATAAGGCTTCACTGACGCTGCTGCACTTGTCAAATTCTAAAGAGTAAGCTATTTTAATACTTTTATATACACACACACACACACGTAAATTCCTGGCTAGCTTGACTTTTATATTAATTCTCTAAGAACACATGAGAAATTCAGTGCAAGAGCTACTGATCTAGCAAGTACTTTAAAGAGCTTTTACTACACAAGGAGGGAAAAAAACTTAGTCTATTTGCTGGTGGGGAAAATTCCCTCATCTTCTGGAACATTTCCCGTGGTTAATTTCTTTATTTCTCAAGAGGAACACAACTTGAAATTATTCTTATGATTTCTACAGGCTCTTTGTAAGGTAAGTCCTTGCATTCAAAAATACACCGCACGGTTTCCACAACTGTCTGTTGGAGCTTACAATAAGCGAGGGGAAGATGGTATCGGTCGGCCCCTCCTTGGTAATTGAAGGAGGTGCAGGATTCCCACTGAACACCCTCCATGTCTGTAGGCAGGACTACTTCCTGCTGTGCCAGCTCTATTTCGTACACAACCACCACGATCTTGCAGGACTAACACAACCAGATGACCTGGTTGTCAGCCTTAACAAAGCCAGCAAACCCTTGACCGGTTCCTCCAAATAAGGAAATAACATCAGTTTTGAAATAACTAATGGTTTGTAGTATCATTGCTAGGCTTGCAGGCTAGAGGAAAAGTGAGACAATTGTGTAAGACAAAAGGCCAACTTGCTCTAAAACATACAGACACCACCTCCAAAATCTTAATGCCTATAGGAGAAACTATTAACACTGGGTAAGGCAGAAGGCAGAGGGTGATGAATCTGTTAGGTACAACATAATGCATGTAACTTTTTACAGAAAAAAAAGCAGAAATCCTCAATAGCTCAATCATTAATCGTTTAATGCTTACTGTGAGAAGAAGTAAGTCTAGTATTAAAAGAGGTGGCTTCTGCAGGAGTTACTGTATTCAGGAGGATAAATCTATTTAGCTTTATCTTCCCCCAGAAAAGATATTTCCTATTAAAACAACCCATAAAATCTCATATAGATACTTGACTTAGTCAAATATGTTGCACGACAACTGAGCTATTTGACATTAAGATATTTGTGTATAACCTGAGCTTTAAAGCACATTCAAAAATCTCATTAAAATTCCACTTGGAGAACATATGGCATTTTAAAGTTCGTTTGTGATCTTGATTGATGGCATTTTAGTGAGCACCGTTTGAGTTTGAAACCAAAATATAATCTTCAGCCTATTGAAGCAGACTGTGAAGGCTTTTTGTACTTTCTGCAGCTTCCCACAAACTGCCTCAGTATTTTTTGGCAGCAGTTCTGTGAAACCCACCACACGGGACAGATCAAACATACCTTAAAACATGTGAAAAATAAAAAGCATATGAAATGATTGATAATAATAAATAATTTATTATTAATACATTAAATAATTTCTTTAAAAAATGGAGATTTGCTATATAGGGAGCAATGTTTCCATTCTGACTCGTACTGAGAGAAGACTAGTCAGTGCTTAATGAGCGATGCTGTTTGAAAAACAAGCTGTGTGTGAACAGTGTGCCAAACACTCATGTCAGCAACATACCATTAAGTTGTAGTTCAAAGAGAAAGAAGAGATTTTAAACCTGGTAAGCTATTGGCTTATATATACTTGATAAAAGCAAAAGAAATTTCATAATCACAGCAGATGAATTTACAGAACGCTTTTGTGGATTCTGCATCATGTAAATATGTGGGGGGGGGCTACGGTGGGTCCGTAGATCCTTTGACTGAAGCAGAAGGGTTTAACCTTGGACAGATTAAAGTGTATCTGTGAGAACGAGGAGTCAGAGATACCTGAAGAATGTAAACAACTGATCGTGCTGGGAGAAACTTGGTAAGAGATGAGCAAGGGGTATATGAAGCTGAAACGCCAACGGCCACTCGTTTATATGTGTGTTGTACCCATAAAATAAGGACACCCGTGTGCAAAAAGGGTATAAAAAGGAGCTAGCTGCATTAATAAAGTATCTTCTTTGACTGCTTGTACATTGGTCTTGACTCTGTGTCACACACATAAGTACCTCTGTGAAAGGAGCCTCCCATAGTATTTTCCGCTTGCCAAGATTTCCATTACACACTATCTCCATACAGCAGCAGACCCTGTCTTGTCCAGGTGCCTATCTCGTAATGCCCCTTTAGAGGTGTCTTTTTTTTGCTCTTGACTATAGTGGGAAACCTAAAAGCTCAATTTAGACTAAACAGTTGGATTTTAAATGGCTGCTCCAGGATGAAACAGATGTCCCCAGCTTGTACATGTGTGGAGCAGGAGTTGAGGCAAGTAGGGAACTTCTCCTCAGGACTGTTCATGTCCAGCAGCTTAGAAATTGTTGTTCCACCTCTGAAATGCTTCTTTTCAAACTCCATTTCTCCCTCTCTCTCTCTTCATACTTCTTTCTTAACTCCGAGTTAGTTTGGATACTGCTATAGGTCAAGAGAGAAAGGAAATGTGTCAAACCATCCCTTCTGTCTCCTAGTAGCTCCACTTGCAAGCAGTGCTTTGTTTTGGGTAGGTTTGGTTGCAAATGCCTGGGCCAGGCTGAGATGTACAGCCATACTTCAGCCTGAACCTAGGCCTGATGCTTGGGTCCTCCAACACAGTTAGATCCTTTACTTCACAGAACATCAGACCGTTTCTTGAATTTGTTTTTGACTGACTTTTACAACTCGATGACATTTTGCCCTGTCTCCAAGGAGGAATTAATGAGCTACTCTTGCACCTTTGTAGGTTAAAAAGATCTCTTCCTCCCTAGAAAGTTAGTAAATGCAGAGGCTACCTCAGTGAATCCCTAATGAGACTGGGCTCTTTGTACCTCAAAGTGTGCCGGCCCGGGGATGGATTGGACAGAACACGACCTTCTTACTCACTTGAGCCGTGCCATGCTCCTGGAAGAGGCAGCACGTTCCATGCCAGCTACTGTCAACCTTCAGACCAAGTTTTCTTTCGCTTGACAATTGAGATGCAAAAATGTATCATATAGATGTTATTTTCACAATATTCCCCACGAACCCAGATGTTCTCTCTGAGTGGTTACGACGGTGATGATTGCTATGGCAAGGTTTGCTGAGAGGGTTGTTATTGCAGAGCGGAGAAGTTCACCATAACAAACCACACCCCGTTGTTGCAGCACGTGTCGAGGGCATCGTACACCACAGGCTAAATATACACTTTCCTCAAGCTGGGTTTTAGCTGTATTTTCTTTCTCCTGGCTTAAAGCCATTATATGTCTTATATGAGGTTTTGATCTGTTCTGACCAGAACTACCACATGATTGTAGGAGTCTACGTGTTATTAAGACGGGACACACAAAGTTCAGGACAGCGCATTAATGGCTGTGTGTGGGTTATGCAAAACTCCCAGGCTTTTCCCCCCACCTCCTACCCTCCAGGATCAGGCTTAGCTCACATTTCTTTTTAGAAAGCAGAACTTGGAGCCAGGTATTTTGCCACAAACATTTGCAGGCTTACAATCCAAGCAGTCGTAACTGAATGCTGTCTCTCACATGGAAAACAAATTCTGTACATGCTGTACATTCTTCAGTGCAAAATAAAATCCAGATGGCCTTTATTTTACAAAGAAAACAAAAAAAAAAAAGAAGTGGGGCAAACAGATGAAGAGACAGAAGTCCTTTCTTACTCACATCCATTTCTAAACCTTGCCAAAACAAGCTAACTAACAGAGAGCTCTCGTGACTGGCCAAAGACAGGCAGTCACTGAGTTCTGAGATAAAAACACGAGGAGGAATGTGTTCTTTTAAAAAGTAGAAGGAATTAGCAGGTGAAAAATCAAGCAAGTATATTTGTTTATCGTTTTGCAGTCCAACAGAGCTGGTCTTTAAAACAGAACTGGCCAGCCAGGGATGTGGAAAAGTTGAGTGTGATGAAGAACAGAGGTTGCTGTCACAGAACACTAACACAAAGCCTAGTAAAAGGAACATGGTCATTTTGAGTGGAAAATGCAGACATTATGTTCTTGATACAAGCCAAGATGGAACACTCCAGGGCTATCAATATCCTTTCTCAATTGGTTTCAAAGCAAAATTTAAACAAGTTTCCACTTGGTTTAGATTTGGAGAAAAAACTGGTGATCTATGGTTCATTGACGGCACCCTTGCAGTCATGGTATCCTAAAACAAAGAAGAAATAAGAAATCTTTGCAATAACAGGTTAAAATGAATTCAATTTTTTCAGGAAATTCACTCATTCTTTTGCACAACTAATGAAGAGAGACATCCCTTTTTATTTTCAGCACTAGTGCATAAAGAACATTTCTGAATCATCTTTTGAAAAGTTTTTTTAACTTCAGAGCTGCTCTTTACTCCTGTCTCCCCGCACTTACCTGCCTGCTTCCATTTTGCTGCTGAAAAGGAGTCAAGAAGAGAAAAAAGCAAAGCAAATATATGGAACTGAGCCCAAACCCTGCGCCAGCAAGTGAGAATCTTCCGCACATTTAAATATTTATGTACTTTGCCATTTGCTGCACAGCAGAATATAGATCCATGGAGTCAAAGAGGGCTAATCGCCGCCACACATGGAAAAACCCCTGAAACTAACACCTGAAATATGAATTAATTGCTGGTATTAATAAGGAAGAATGATAATGAGGTGACATTCCATGTTTATATCTGGCACAGCCTTCTTTCTCTACTGCTCAGAGTGACTCATTCCTGGAACACAGGTCAGAGCTCCAGTCATGAAGATTATGTTAAACAACTCCACTTACTGTTCTAATAAATAATTGCTAGGAGTTCCCGGCTGACTTTAAGAAAGACACATGAATGTGTTATAGAAAAAGGAATAATGTAAAATATAAGGAAAGGTATTTGAATACTAGTAAGACAAATGTCTTCTGCTTTGTCCTGTATTACAGATACGTGTACATTCCTCCATGAGGATTTTTTTTCCCTCTGTGTCTACAGCGAAACCATTAGTGACTAAA
>JAOXOE010000001.1:30295934-30316295 GCA_028565055.1 Phoeniculus purpureus | reverse complement strand
GCATCTGGGTCGAGGCAATCCTAAGCACAACTACAGGCTGGGCAGTGACTGGCTGGAGAGTAGCCCTGAGGAGAGGGTCTTGGGCGTCCTTGTGAACGAGAAGCTCAACATGAGCCGGCAGTGTGCACTTGCAGCTCAGAGACTTATGCTTTTCCATAAGTCCCATGTCCACTTTTTTCTTCTCACTGATATGAGATCTGTATTACTTATGTCAAGCCCTACATCTCCCAGGAGACTGGGCATTTGTTTTGCGATGTTGTTGCCCAGGAGCAGCCTCTTGCCCTCGAGCCACTCAGGCCTCAGGTAGAATCTAGAAAAGCCCCAGCATCTCAGGGAGGAATCCACAACAACAACAAGGCAGCTTGTGGGAACCTGAAATTCCAAGGACAGGGCAGACCTTAAATTTATTTTGCATTTTTTGAAAGATGCCTACGTGCTCTTTTGATTCTGATTTAGGGATATGAATAGGTTGAGACATTAGTTCAGGGTTAAGAGGAAAGAGCATGTCCACTGACTCCTATGATTAAACATGGGAGCTTTTTTGGGACTTGCATGAGTATGTACAGAACCCCCAGTAACAGAAGTGCAGGTATTTACTAAAGGTCTTTGTGGTGCAGACTTGAGCAATATGGGTATTTCAGTGCTGTGAGAACTTCCGTTTTGACCCCAGACCTAAGTTATTTGGTCTTTCGTGGCCTAAGATGACACTTATGTGACTGCTCTCAAGAGAGTTGTGGCTCTATGTTTAAGTTATATTGCTTTTCACTGTACAACTCTAAGTCTGAACCCACAGGGAACGATGGCCACTAGTCTTACATGGTGAAAAGGGTCTCAGAGGATTTCCTATAATGAAAACTATAGCTATAGCCCCTTGTTCCATACATCAATGTACAGACTACTTGCACTTGTGCATGGTGTTTTATCCTCTACACTCTTTTTATGTTTGTTTTTTGGGTTTTTTTTTCCCTATTCCTGATAAATTTTTTATCTTTTAGCTTCTACTATTTTTTTTTCTACCATGTGAAGAACTTGGTAATAAGGAAGAAACACTTGGTAAAACTGAAGAATATAGTTGGAGACCTCCTGGCTCTGTGATTTGCAGATTAATGATCTGCTTTTTTGCTGTCACTCCAGCACAGCTGCTCAATTCACAGACGTGTCTACAAACCCAGTGTGTGCATCTGTCTGCACAGACACCCATGCGCAGCTCTGGCACATACGGAGCAGAAGACACTACCTGGGAACAGAGTGCTGCTTGTTGGTGTGTTTTTTCGGAGTACCAATAATTCAGCAGTAACTTGCAGAACATTTTACCTTTTCCACCTAACAAAAGAGCTGCAGTGATTCTGTATGCTTTTATGAAATGAAAGAATACTTGAACATGCCCGCGCTGCCAGCACATAAATCAGTTACATCGCAAACCTCTCTATACAGATACAGACTTGTCACTACCCTGTTTGTTGTTTATCAGGTTTTTTGGTTTTGTTTTGATAAATGACAATAGCGAACACTGAGATGTGAACAGGCATTTCAGTTCTGCTGTTTCATCTGTCAAACACCAGTTGATCAGTAACAACACGAATTACATTAAAAACTGCTCATCTGGTGCATTTTTGCACAGCTATCTACAGCTGTCTTGCTATTAATTTTCTTACTTTAAAAGAACATGGTAACAATTTTATATGTAGAACATCATCTCACATTTTATGTGACAAAGGGAAATCTCTCCATACATCTCAAACGAATAAAATGCCATGATATAAAAAAAATAGTTGCCTAAAAGCCACTATAACCAGGTGGGGTGGAGAACGAGAAACCTAATGGAAAAGATAGAGGAAAAGTCAGTGTCACTGCCAGAGCTAGACCTAGAGCCAGAGGAGCACACTCTGCTCACAGTGGAGCAGGCTACCTGTATAAAGGAACACACTAAGCCCCAAAAGGGATCATTTATGCTGCTCTAACTTTATATTCATTCTTTCTTCATACTCAGATAGTGATAAAGGGAATCATATGGTATCAAGTTATCCATTAAATATTCATGTTCTTATCACAGAGATACAATGATCTCACCCTAGCTCTCCCAGTCAGCAGAACATTAGACTTCTGCAGAATACTAATTGTAGGCTGTTAGTGCACGACCAGATTAATCCTGTGATGGGGACCGTGCGCTCAGACCTGCACAGTGAGACAACTACAAGCTGATTCAAGTGCATGACATTTATATGGATTTTGCTGCAGCAACTGTAAGAACAAAAAGTTCTTGACTTAGTGATGCATATGCATCACAAAATAGAAAATTCATTACACATTGGGCATCAGGAGGTCATACATAATCAAAAGAATGCTCGATAACAACAAAACCCAATCCTGCCCATCAGATGTCCTTTTCATTTCAAACCCATAAAGCAATGATTTGTTGTGCTGCTACACTGGCTGGTTGCTATTAATGAAAACTGTTCTGTCTTTATGAGCTTCAGCTTCGCAAAAAGCTAAGAGATATCTTGGTATTTCCCTTCTACACTGACAAGAGGCTCAAGATGCACCTGGATAAGTGCTGTAATTAGCAATTCAAAGCTATGGCAGCAAGGGACACAGTATCTGCCTCTACATGCACAATTCTGCCCTAGGGCTCAGTGGAAGATGTAGACTGTTTAGCTTGCTCAGCTCTACTGTTAACATTTTCCACTTCTCTATCTTGTATGAGTCCTTTTACATTTTCATGCCGATTTTTGAGTGCAGGTTGTTTGTTTTGTTTTAAAAAGCAGAGACATGAGACTTTTTCTTCAAACCCTTTTTAACTAACAGGGCTACGTTCAAACATTAGGACAGGTCAACAGATATTAACCTTGAAGTGGTTAAGCAAACAGAAAGTCTCTGCCCCCCGGGAGAGCAGTTGAAAATGTTAGAGAGGACCAGAAAGGGGACGGAACTTGCCATGATGGCCCTTCTCGGCATTGCCAGTAGTGATCCTGTTTTCTTTGTGTGCAGTTTTACCATTGAACGTGGATGGGACAAAAAATCTTTAAGGTTGGCAGAGTTCCCTGACCAGTGTATTTAAGGATCTTTCAAGATAATAAATAGCTTTCAAATGTGGGTTTATGGACATGAATTAGAAATACACCTGTGCTTCGTGAAACATGAAGGAGGTAGGTGAAAAAGATGGACTCTGTTTTTATTTTTCACAAGCTAGTCCTCTTCAGAGAATTAAAAACAAAACACAAGTGCTGCTTAGGCATCTCTTTCAGTTCTTCTGTTCCTTCTTCTCAGGAAGGGTCTCCTTTTGCAGCTGAAGTACACGCTCATAGTTTCAGGTCTTAAACAACTTGTAAACTGGTACAAGAAGCACAGACAGCCGTACCTTTATATATGGAACCAACCTTCCCGCAGTAGTTACTAGGGCTGTCACAGTCTGGTTTTGCTCCCTGTGTTCAGGCTCCATTATGCTCAATTTTGCATGGGAAGTTAGTCTGCCATTTTTGTTTACCCAATAAAGTTCTTTTCTTTGCTGAAACAAACAAACAGTTTGCCAAACACATTTGAAATACTTAGATTACGCAAGTTTTTAGTTTTCATAATGTTTCATCAACCAAATCTTCAAATTACTTTTATAGAAATATCAAATTACATGAAAAATGCATCTAGACAGACGCACCACTTAAAGTTTACATTCGTGCTAGAAATGATGTTTTAACTAGCTGTATTACACGTTTTGGGAATGTGCATAAAGCTACAAACATCTTTTTGCATCTTTTTTCATGTGTCTGAAAATACACAGCCACCAGCTTGGAAATGGAAGATTTTGATTTTTCATGTAAAACACTCCAAAGTAAACACTCCAGGCACAGGACCGTGGTCGTGAGTGCTCTTGGTTAGACTTGGATATTGTTAGAAATCTCCTACATATATGTTAAAGCCATTTCCATACTTCTTCCCAGTCACAGGTGCCACCCCACGTGACTGTATTGCTCTGTTTACTTGTTGCAGCAAAACACTTTATCATCATCAGGTGGCATGACATTTCCAGAGGATTCTCTCCTTCCATCTCCCATCACCATGACACAGAATTATTTTTATACCCCTCTACTTTAGTAAGATATGATGTTCTTATTTCCTGGATGAATATCTGCTGTCATTGTTCTCACCATGAGTAAGCAGATAAGGCTGCTGCAGACCTTCCCCCAACCCCTCCAAAACTCAACAAGAGCTCAGTGATAAATCTCAGGTTATGCCAAATCTTTATCTCGCTCAGCCTCCACAGCTGCCAGCCAAAGGCACTGCTGCAGTTACGTTCTCACAACATTCCTACCCCAGTGCAGCCAGTCAGCTTTTGAGAGATAGTGAACAGATATTTTTCTTTTTTTCTGGTGGCATTCTAAATAATAAATCCTACTTGTAGTAACTGTAGAAGACACCTAGTGTGCAATCATGAGCAAATTCCGAGATATTTCACATGTATGTTCAAAACAAAACGCCTGCCATTCATATTTCAGCAATTTTACAGGGGCTCGATTTCAAAGGGCCGTCGGCATTATGGAAAGCAGGAGCAGATTCAGAAGCTGAAACAGGAGCACACAGCCTGATATCCTGCAAAATGAAGTTCGTATTTGCCCCACAGGGACTGGACTTAGGAGATCATCTGTTTTATGGTGAATATGAAAATAGTTGTTTCAGGTTCTTTATTCTTCTGCCAGTGGACAGTGCAGGTTTTAAATTCTTCAGAGTTTTCCTGGCATGCGTAAGAGTCTCCAGCCTGAAAAACCAACATGGACTGAAATTTCAGGCATTAAAAGAAGGCAGAGAGGACTATTACAGGAATGACAGAACGTGTGCTGACTGCTGGGAAAAAGATTCCAGTTTCCCTGGCTAGAAAGGATTCTAACAGGATAATATAAGCATCGTTTTCTTATGGTGTAGTTGTCTGGAGCTGGCTTTTTGCCTCTTGTGTTGTCAAAAGCCGATATATCTCATGTATATGTTTTGCACTTGAAAAAAACATTAATAAAAGAAAATCATAATCATAGTAAAGATGAAGGTTTTTCTTAGCTGTACCATCGCTTTCAGCCTTCCTTCACAGAATAGAAGAGGGCAATTTTCCACACGCCAGAAATTCGTTATCTCATTAGGGAATTTACTTATGTTTTGAAAAAGACTAAGTTTAAGAAAAACTTATTCATTAGTGACAAAAGCAAATGAGTTCCCTAAGAAGTTTTAATTCCCCTTACTGTTTAATCTCTGAAATGAATGTATTATCACAGCAACCGTGAAGATTTCAGAGTACAAGACAAAGTTTACAAACACTGAAAATGTTTCCTGCCAGGTTCTAAGGAAATAAAACCAGACAAGCCAGATATTGAAACATGTCTTTTTTCCAACAATCTCGCCTCACCTACTGGAAGATACGATGGGCAAACATGGTGTAATGAACTACGGTATTTGTGAGGAGGACTGGTAGTCACAGGCTTCCTATCTTGTATTTTATAAGAGCCTTTAAGTGGAAAAAAATCAGGAAACAGACACTGGAGGGAACCGAGCTTATCACCTGATAGGCAATGATAATTTACTCTAAAGCTTTGAAGTTAATTTCAGTTTCCCATCCACTCTATCAGCCTTTTAAATCAGAAACCAGAAAATCCTGAGGTTTTCCACCTCCTATGTTATTATGAGAAGAGATGATCTATTGTTGGAATCTACTTTATTAGTAGCACAAACAAATTCAACTTGTACTGAAGAACAAGTGCAACTTGTACTTGCTTTAGGGAACAAAGTGTCTAACATTTATGAACAGTGTAAATTATGCTTGAATGACTGTCAAACTATGGAACAGTTTAATATAGCATCTCCCATTAAAATTCTGCTAAACGAGTGCAAGGTTGGTTGGTTTAATGTGTGCTTGTATGTATTTAAGCAAGATATATATTAGATGAATTCAGAAACTTTGGGAATTTCCTTTCAAAGGTCTCTATCCTCCTTTTCAAAGCCCAAGTGTAAGTAATTTGTACTATTTCTGTGGGTTGACTAGGTGCCTCTACAGCCTAACCTTTAACAAACACAAGCCATCAAGTGGCAACTTGTGCAGGAACATGGACAGAAGCAACCATCATTCCTGCAGTGCTTCTACTAGAAACAAGGACATTGCCTGTGAGATACTAGGCTGAAAATTTGTTCCTTTGCATCTCCCGTCCTTGTTGACTCTGTCATCCCTCCTTTGATTTTGCACAGCTGCAGATTACCTGCTGCAGGGTGTCTGTGGGCCTCCATCGCACTTCCCAATGTGAAGGTCAGGCTCACATCATCTGTGGTCTGCCAGTGATCAGGTGAGATGACTGTGTTGCATTTATACGGACTTCTGAAGGTAAAAGGTGATGGATGTTTGTCCCTATCACTTGTAATCTCACTTATTTTCTACAGTTCATCCCTGAGTAGGTTTGCAGCTTTCCCTGAAGGTTAACAAATTCTGGTGCATTCAACAGGAACAGAAGCAAATCTCATATGTTGGTCCTAGGAAACACTTTGCCAGCAGCACCTTGTTGCAGAGAGTTGTATGCACTTCACCTGGCTGCAATGTCAGTGTTTATGATGATCTGGTCAGGAGATGATATTGGGAAGAGATGGGTAATTATAAGAGATTTAAACCTAAATCAAGAAGAGCTTTAGACTCCATATCCATTCATCATCCATAGACCTGGAAGTTTCTTGGAGCTATGGAACAGAGATGGATGGTAAGGAGAAAAGAATGGCCATGGAAAGCTTCACTCTGAGCCATGATGCTGTGAACATTTCAAGAATGTGAAAAGTTATCAATGTAGATGTTAATACAAGGGATACAGTCATTGATCAAAGAACATTCTCTCACTGATGCATAAACATGACAGTTTTTACTATTGGCCAACAAAAACACCATCAAGTTATTTGACCTTCCTCCTCTCCAGAGCTACACTTGGAAGGATAGATCTATGTCCATTCTCCTTTATACATAAGATGACCCAGCTGCCCGGCCTGATTGTCCTAGGTGGGATCACCAGAAGTAGGATGGCAGAGGAAAGAGCAATGTCTGCCTAATTCTATAGCATGAACTATGTTCTGTGCTCATGTGCAGATGCATGTGTGGAAGCCATCCATGGCCAGCCTGCTGGCATGAAAGGCCAGTGGCATTCTAGTTCATATTAGGAATAGTGTGGCCAGCAGGACTGGGAATGAAGTTCTCCCTCTGTACTTGGCCCTGGGTGAGGCCTTACCTCGAGTACTGTGTGCAGCTCTGGACCCCTCGCTTCAAGAAAGACACTAAGGTGTTGGAGCTGGTCCAGAGGAGAGCAATGAGGCTGGTGAAGAGACAAGAGGGAAAGTCTGATGAAGAGAGGTTGAGGGAGTTGGGGTTGTTTAACCAGGATGAGACTCAGGGGTGACCTTATCACTCTCTATAACTACCTGAAGGGAAGTTGTAGATGGGTGGGGGTTAGGCTTTTCGCCCAGGCAACTGGTGGTAGGACGAGAGGACAGGGCTTGAAGTTGTACCAAGGAAGGATGTCAGGAAGCACTTTGTCATGGAAAGGGTGATCAGACATTGGAATGGACTGCCCAGGGATGTGGTGGAGTTACCATCCCTGGAAGCATTGAAGAAAAGATTGGATGTGGAACTTAGTGCCATGGTCTGTGTGATGGGGGTGATGTTAGGTCATAGGCTGGACTTGATGATCTTAGAGGTCTTTTCCAGCCTCAATTATTCTATGAATCTGTGATTAGTTCTTGTATTAAATTAACTTGAAATAATCTTTTTAACATTGTCATCTAATTCTTGGTAAAATAAGAGAAATAATAGGTGTAGACTTCATTGGAAAAAATGTAGTGGAAAACAGCATATTTGATAGTCTCTAGGAAGCCTACCTAGAAAAAAGAAAACAACTTGGTGGTTCATTTTTTTGTCATTTGACAAATTTACTGGCTTGAAACTGTATTTGTTTCCATATTCTATTTAGACAAAGGGGTTTACCTTCCATCTCGGGCATCTCAGCATGACTTGGCAGTACTGCATAGTGCAATACAGCTTCTTTATCTTGGTTTTACCCCTTCCAGAGCCCTTCTTTGAGGACTCTTGCTGCCTATCAGTTTTCTCAACCGAAGCAGTACGCTGACTAGAGTGCAAAGTTCAGTTTTGCCTTGAAGACAATCATGCACTTCTCTTTGAGGATCTCCATGGTGGAATTTGCCTGTCATTGAGACATTAAATGTAGAAGCTATTTGATGTGCCCATACAAATAAAAGAAAAGAACAGCTTGCTTATGCAGGGCAGTACTTGTTTTTAAACAGGGACCAACTTTATGGGAAATAGTGCTTGCTTCATGTCAATTTATCTTTATTAGTGAAAAAAACCTCCCACCCAATAAATAGAGACGCGAAAGTAAACAGAGGCTGGACACCCAGTTTTGGGATGTTTTCATGAAGATCTGGTTCTGTTAACCAGCATCAAGCATGGAAGCTCCACCAGTGTCACTGGAGTTACTCTATCTTACAGCAGCTGAGGAACTGATCCTGTTATTTGATCAATCACACAATAACGCACGCTGCTTAGGAATCAGAGGAAGCTAGACAGCCATGTGGTGTGACATAAGCCAATGATCTGGCCTCAATTTCACCTGATTATAGTATGTAAAGCAGTGGTCATGAAAACAGTCAGTGAAGACAAAGCAGTTTTGTCCTGAAATTGCTTAATGAAGGCAGGACTGACTGAACAGTAGCATTAGTTTTTAGTGACCTTCCATAAAGAAAAGGCAGTCTGTCTGTCATTATGCAAATTCAAGAACATCTGTTCCATGAAACCCTGTAATAATGCCTGAGGTTTGCATTGGACGAGAATAAAAACTGTTTTGACAAAGGCTGCAGCGTATGCTTGCATTCGCCAGACAGCTCCTTTTTCCACTCCCAGTCTACCTCAAGAGCAGGGGGCCAGATCTTCAGCTGGAGTAAATTGTCATGGCTCAGTGGAACTGGTTTCTTAGAATACTGCTTTATTTGGTGAATAATGTTGCTTAATGTTCACTTCACCTTAGAAGTGAATTAGACTTACAACTGCATTATCAGAGCTTTAGCATTTCATTAGTAACAAGGGCAGCAACTGATGGGTGACACAATGCGAAGCGTTTATCCCAGCCTTCCTGTGCAGCCCACAAAAGAGGCAGAGAGCATTGTTTTAATGACAAGTCTGCCAGTGACTAGGTCACATCTGCTTGATTTTAATAAAATGGAAAGTAAAAAAAGCCAGCAATGCTGACAGCAGTTGTAAACAATAAGGGGATGTCTCAGGATTCACAGAATCACAGAACATTTGGGACTGGAAGGGACCTCGAAAGATCCTGTTTGATACTTAATCAACCTCAGGAAATACATATTAAAACATGTCAAGTTCTTGCAAGACTGTTACCGCCTCTGAATTTAAATGATAGAGGGGCTGCTGTGCTGAGGGTGGTGAGTGCTGGAGACTTGTGCACTCCAGTGGTGGCTCACAGAAATATTGTGAGCGTGGACATTAGAGGGGAACACGATGTGCAGCAGCTCCCACCGCCTCTTTAGTAAGAGCAAGCAGAGGCTCCTCTCATGGGCCTAACTAGAGCACAGGGGAATTAGAGCAGAATTTCATCTTGCCAACATACGTCACAGCTCCTCTTCAGCATCAGAAGCAGCAACTTCTCTGTGTTCTCTGCCAGATGAGAGCTCTGGCCTTGGCTGTAGGGGGAAAGAGGAGGTTGTTTGATTTCTCTGCTGACTTCCCTGCACCAGAGCAATCACATCTAATGTCAGCCCTCGCTAGAGAACCTGTTGGAGACTAGTAAACGCCCTTTCAGAGCCCAGCTGAACTCAAATAATTATTTATGCCATACCTATTCACAGAAGCACTTACTAATTTTTACATCACAGATTTATTTCTACAAATTCAAACAAATCATAACATCCCAGGGAACAAAGGAAACACACAGGCTTTTTTTTCAAGGACTCACAATCAGCCTGGGGTTACTGTTTGCTGTTTTGCCGGGTTTGGTTTGTTTTTAATATACACCCTGGATACTTAAGGGTGGGAATTCAGCCAAGCACTCTATAGGAATACAAACATCAGACATTAGGTCTGACTAAGAAGAATATCTCCAGTCAATCACAGATGTTCAATATAAGCAGGTGGAATCAGTCTCTGGATATGCCCATGTCTGTTCATCGACTATAGAGTGGAAGCTATGCAAGCAGCTTACACAAGCCTTATGACTTCCAGATAGGTGAACACAAGTGAAACAAACCCTACCCCAAAGCCTGCAGCTTACCCTGCCAGAAGAGACTATGGTCTATGGTGGGATTTCTAAAATAGCTAAAAATATGCAGAAGTTTGGCATTTGTTAAAACCCTTGGCAGTTACCCTTAGGGTGATGATGAAACCAATGCAATCTCTGGCCCCCACAAAGGATGTCACCACCACAGCCAGCAATTGCTGTGGCATCAGTATCAGACCATCTGCATTACCACTACAGCACTGAGATATTTACCTCAGTCTGTAGTGACCTTCATGGGCAGGACTGACCGCCCAGCTGTGATTCCTGCTGTAAGCGACAGCACCAAAGCTTTGGAGAAACGTCTGTATTCAAACACAGGGTGACTTCTGTTCCTGAGCTCAGCATGTGAGCAACCAGTTATTTCTGGCAGTTGCTGCAGTGGGTGGGTGCACATTACACATCCCATGGATACCTTTTCCTGCACCTTGCAGGTCTGGGGATGGGAGCCTGGGAGTGCTGCTGGTTTCTGTTCATGTATTTTCCAACATCTCAAATGTATCCTCTCGTGAATTAATTTTACCTTTGGCAGTAATCCCAGCACTATACACACTGGGAGTCTGCATTTTTTCCCCAATAAATATCTGGGACTAAAATCTTAGAAGTAAACTACACAGCAGATTAAATATATAGCTATCAATATTGTTTTCAATAAAGAAGAGATTACCTGCTTTAAAATAGAATAAAAAGAAAATTAAAACCCGAATCGTTATAGCCACAACTTGTTTACTGCTGAACAAACATTTTCCACTCCTGAAAAAAAGGTCGCACGGATGTTTTAACCTCAAATCTGGCATTAATAATAGGATAGCGACTCAAAATACGACAGGAAGACCTAACAGGAATTTTCCTTACAAGATACAATAAAAGTGACAGAATTAAATAAAATGTGTTGAGGCTTTTGTGAAAGAGAATGTTTTTAATGTGAAATTACCTTCTTGCATTTCTAAACGCAGTTATCAACCAATCACAGAAAAATCTGCTCACTGTCTTCTCCTTCTCTGCATCATCTGCGTTTTCAGGGTGGAAGTGCGAAAGGAAAAATGCAAGACAAAGAAACAAAAGCCAGAAATCTGCTCAGTCACAAAGTGTCTTCATTTATTTTGGAAACAATGGAAACATGGAATTTCCTTGAAAGTCTATAGAATAAAAGGGCTGAAAAGTTTCACACAATCGTTGACTCTCCAGCCAGCTCTGCATTTAAGATAGACGAGCCAACCACATTAAGAGAGAAACGTTAGTTGTGCCCTTCCTGCATTTTCTATTGCTTTCGTTGCTCACGTGTCAAAATTCGATAGGCATCAGCCAGGACTTGTGCGCAGCTTTGGCTACATTTTAACGCCTTACTGCCTCATTAGTGTTATTATGTAAGGCGCTGGAAATGACTTCTCGTTATTGTTTTAATGGTACTGATTAACTTGGACTCCTTCTTCATCCTATGATCCTATGATTCCATGATTCAAGGCCTGTTTTTTTATTGTAACCCCCAGGAGAGCTTCATTCAAACCTGAGACATGCCAGAACCAGCAAGTCAAATTATGCCATCAACACGTATTTTATTACTGGCCAACACGACAAGTTTGCGCTCTTTGGTGGGTCTGTCCGAGCCAGTGAAGCAAACAACGTTGTTTGACCAGGCTGTCTGTGGATTGTGAACAGCACATTTGGCCAACTACCTTTCTATGGAGGCAGAATGTGAGGAAGCAGAGATCATTTATTTATGGTATAATTCATATTTTAAAGCCATAATTTATTTATACTGTGGATGCAGTTTTCATACTAGAATCATATCACAGTTGACTGTGCTTTCAAACAGTACAAGACCCCATATATTCCACAAACCATCACCCAGTGATCGCAGCTTTCCAGTGTACGCTGCACAAACGTACACGTCCAAAAGAACATCAGAGGAGCAAAATAATCCTTCATGAATAATTCACACTTCCAGTCTCTGTATGCTTTGTGCACTGATGAATTACTCAGTTGTGTTGGAGTAATTCAGCAGGAACTAAAAAGCAAATTATGGCAGGCATGTGCTGTAACATCATTATTCTGCAGGCCTGGACTTTGAAATTACTGTCTCCAAGACCTGATTTGAAATATAACGCGTTCAGCCTCTGTGATGTTTCAGCCCAGTGTCTCATGTCTGAGGACGTCCATGGACTCATTCCAAAAGCTCACACAGCCCAGAAACCACATTTGATTTCTTTTCTTTCTGCCTGAAATGGGCCTTGACATTTTTAAATCGTTAAGTGCAATCTTGTTCAGATGCTCACAAAAGGTCACAGAGGCTGTGGGACTGCCCCTGTTACGCTACAGCACCACAGCTCCGAGCCGCGCTAACAGGGGGACTAAGTGCTCGAGGCATTCAAAATTGAGCTCCACACGTATTATGTGCATCAGGAACAGTCACAGCTCTGCTAGAATTTCCATTACAAGGTCTAGATTACCAAGAAGAGGCTGCTTGGGTTACAATTAACTTTACAAAGGGTTTTAGTATTGTGCCAGATCAGAGCCTGAGCAAACATTTCACATTTTCAGGAAGGTTTTTTTGACTATTTTTGCTTTCTTTTCTTTTTTTTTTCTCTTTGGTGGGGGTAAATGTTAAAAAAATGCAGTTTGGGCATGGTCTGGGGAGAAATACCAACATGACAAAACAGGGTATGGATGACTCACGATGTGCATTCCTGCTGCATGTGGCATATTGCTTGTATCAGCAGCTGTTTACAAGCTTCTCCTTAATTTCACACCAAAAGTGGCCGATGACAACCCAGGAGAACAAGGAATAGCACCAGAAAAACAAAACAGCTGTGACATGAATACCTTTCTCATGCTGCATTGCTGTCTGTTTGCCCTTTTAAAGACGATTTCTCAAGTTACGGAGAAGAAAAGGTTCAGCTGTTTGGAGAATCCCATCCACAATGCTCTAAATTTGCTGAATTTAATCATTTTTACCCAGCACTGGACCAGTTGTTAAGGCTGCCTCTTTCATTCAGTGACAGCAAGAGTAAGCCCTAAATCTCTTCTGGCAGGTCAGACTATGACCAGACAGAGCATTTTAAGAAATCCCTGTTCTCCTATTTCCAGCTTATTCCAACCTTCCTCCTTGCTCTAGTTACCTGCTCCTCTCCATTTTGCCAGGGCAGTTATCTTGGCCAGGTGGCAAAGCCTACTTCCCACCCTGATCCCATCTTCACAGGCACATCTGTGTGAACAGCTGTGCTGACAAAACAGAGGAACCTGTAGAGGGTCACAATTAGCACTCCCAACAGCTCTTCCACCAAGAAGTACAAACCCAACTCAAAGTTGGGCATTCCCATACCCCAGCAGCAACATCACAGTCCTAAATAATAGCCAACAGAACCACATCAGCACTGCTGTAGTAGAGAAGTGTATGTTATAATCTAGTTTAGCCAGAGTAATGTTGCCAATCTCACTGTTTCTCACAGCTCTCCTTAGCTACCAGATAAAGCAGGCATTAGATTCTGGAGACACTTACAAAATCAGATGCAAGTGAGTATTTATCTGGGCATCACTGGTGTAGTGAGAGGCTCAAAAGCAGTACATAGGTACGCTGGAAGGTCACAAGCACAATATTCTGACAAAAGCCAGGTATTTTATTAAATGCATTTAAATTTAGGCATATTGTGTTATTTTGTTAGATTGATTGCTCCTTTCTGAAAGTTTTTGATTTGTCATCATCACATGTCTTAACAGGAAAGGATGAGACTTGACCTTCCAGAAACTGCAGTGATCCTGTTGTGCTGAGCGTATACGACAAGTGACAGAGGCTGAAAAACAAACAAGGCAAATATGTCCACAGCCCTCTTGTCTGGAACAGTCTGTTAGCTTTCCCTTCCTGAGAGCTTCCTCCAAGTCTGTAAGGAATAGGACCAAAACTTAGATTAGCAAATCCACCTATGAAAAAACATGCAGTTGTCAAGTAGGAGAAAGATGTCATGAGCAGGAACTGTAACATTAATGATCCGTGTCCACTTAACTGTAAATAGTTCTGCAATCAAGGATGACAAAAAACATCTGCAGAGAGCAGAACTGCTCCCCTGGTTCCTGTAATATCTGTTGTATATCTGGTATTCTCCTAGATACTAGCACTAGCTAATTCCATTTTTTTTTACTACTATCCCTTGTGGCTTTCTCTTCCGGTGTGCTCTGCACACAATCCAGTCTCCTCCATCCCTGCTACTATTCCCTTAGACCCCCAGCATCTGCACTTAGCACTATTATTTATGCATCTTATGCAGAGATTAGCAATGCTTTGATTGTGGTGAGTCATACCACTGGGGTTATTCCTTCCTAAAATTGTCTGAGTACCAGCTAGTAGTTTTTCTTGCTGATATTATCTCTGATTGGATAGACTCATGTACTGTCTGTCTGCTGTGCAATGTTTGACAGGGTGTAGGTCATCATTTCCACTGCTTAGCTGGAGGTCAAGCTTCCCTAGACGGACCGGTCACACTCAGGTTTCTGTGTTGCCTTCTACATAGCTTTAAAAAACTCTTGTTTGGGAATGCAGACACCAACCCGACGGAGCATTTATTTTCATGATTTTTAAGTATCCCTATTGAACGCAGATATTTGTGATTAACGGCGTTTCATTGTAAGCACAAACTCCTTATTACATCAACACCTTATTTTGCGTCACATGTAGATGAAAACGTGCTTGATTGTGCTAGCTCTGAACCTTGTACTGAGAAGCTAGTTTGTAACAGCCACCTACCCTGGTAGAAATCCAGCCTTTTTGTAACTGAGGAGTAAGAGTTCAGTGAAGTGGTCTGCACTAACCCTGCTGCAAACAAAGGCAATGTTTGCATTAAAATTTTCTCTCCAAAGCCTATGCGCTGTTGGTCTTGTAGGACAAAGACTACTTGTTTTCCACTCTTTTGATCAAAGCCATACTAGAATGCTGCTGCACAGCTCAGAGAAGCCCATCCATAGTAGTGACATTGGCCAAGTTCAGCTCCAAAGGAATGCTGTCTGTGTGTGTTTTACCAAGAGAAAGGGCACAGCACAGCAGTGTAGACACCACTGGTCGTCTTCGTATTGTTATATCGTATTTTCCAGGATTGCAAGGGCTGGATTCAGAAAAGCCTGTAGGTATCTGAAGGGAGACTTCAAGGGAACTTAAGTAAAAAAGTAAAACCTGGGAACCTCACTTTAATTGTTGTTTATAACCAGAATTTGTCTGGGAGAAAAGAGGTGATGGAAGTGAAGGTCTGGCCAATGCAGCAAGTGTCCTATAGATGCAGGGGTGAGATACCTCGGTCCTCGTTTAGAAGTTTACAGCAAAAACTTCTGTCTCTGAGCTAATTGTCTAGACTCCCTTTATAGTCACTAGAGAGAAACAGGCAATTGATCTGCCCCATTTTAATGAGTCTGGAAGGAAAAAATGCAACGTGCTTTGGAAATGGCCGTTTCTCAGCAGAGACCAGAAAGGATGTGTGGACAACGGCAAAGACACTGCAAGTGAGGCAAGGAGGATCCCACTTCAAATTAAGGATTTGCAGCTAAATCTGTTCCTGACTTCCTTGATTTAGAGTGTAACTAAGCCCCATTTCTCTTCTGCTCTGGATGGGCAGGAAGAGGTGACGTTTTACAGACAGCTTTCTCGGACCCTTGAGAAGCGTTGCACTCTTTACACAGCTGCTTCATAGGCGTGCAAACCTGTACGCACCCTTATGCTGACATCTGAGAAGCAAAGTAATGCGGTGCACAGCTACTTGCAGATGGCAACAATACGTGAAATGTGCATGTCCTAGCATCTCGTTAGCTATACAGTTAGTATTGTGAACTGGGACAGGCATGAGTTTGTAGCACGGGTCTATCAGTGCCAGCAACAAGTAACAGCAGGTTATTCTAAAGAACTGAACTGCAGAAGCAGCACAAAATGCCTGCAGACATCCTCCCCCCACTACTCCATGTTTACTTAACCTTCACAGTAACTGAGGCAGAAATCTTACTCCTTATAAGCTAGTTTTGCATCCAATAAATTTACTTGAGGTTCTTGGAGTCAAACAAAGCTCATTCCATCCCATGCCTCAGCACCTGTAACAGCTCTCATGAGCCCAAAGAGGCATCTCCAGAGATCTACTATCAAACGCCTTGTGCAAGCTCGTGACTCTCACACAGTTCTGAGCTTACAGCAGTGCCCATGAAACACCTCTGAGCACATCATCCTGCCTGCAGGTTGTTTCCCCAGGCTCAGACACAGTCCCTCAACTAAGTGCATGTGCAAGGAAGCCAAAGAAGAGGAGACTTTCCTGTGGCTGTCGTTTCCCCCTCAACCTCTGAGGTTATCAATATACAACACCACACGCCTTTTCACAGCTTCTTTTCTCCTTGTTTAATTTAGCCGTGGCTAGGTCTTGTCATGAATTTGAAGTCTGGTGCTGACAATGAGCCTATCTGTGATCAAAACAGAGTAGAGGGATAAATTCTACATTCACAGGAGCTGGTTCAGAGAAAGAAAAAGAAAAGGAGTAGCTGCATTACTAGCGTTTAGGTTCTGTTTTGTTGCCTGGACAATGAATTCAAAAGGTCATCTAGAGCAAGAGAGAAAGACATTTTTTAGCGTACACCAGTTCAATACTGCTAAGCTTCTGCAGTCCTCACGCAGTTCTTTTAAGGTGTATTTTTGAATTACGTTTTACATGTATGTGTGGCAGTTTGTAGTCTTCCTAAAATAAATATTTCCCATATATCCATATGCATGATCCACACTTATTTTGTAGTACAAGATGTGCTGACAGAGATTAAAAGATTGCAACACAGCAGAAGGCGTTGTGCTATCTTGCAAGTGCAAAGTAGGTACCTTTAACTGACTCAGTTTTTAGCATCTGTCTTCCGATTCATAACAGCTCTTGTTCCACATAAAACTATAATCACCTCTCAAGGCTAATTTCTTCAGGCACTGACATTGCAGGCTCTTTGGGGCTGTAGCAAATAAAAACCTAAATGGAAGTTTGGGTCCCAGGGGTCAAAATGCTTAAACTGCAAAATTTTCTTATTGCAGCCTTCAATAAAGCTTTTGCGCTGGGGAAATACACCAGAAACTTTCAAGTGGGTCAGACAATAGCTAATAACACCTGTTTTTGTTACGAGGATGTAATTCCTTGCCTCTCAGGGAGGGGTGAGAGAAAAAAACCCTTTCACAAAAACTACTTTTCCTTCTCAAAGTGAAAACCTTGCAAATCTCTGGAAGCACAGGGAGGTTAAGAACGACGCTCTTGCCCGCTTGATTACTTGTGCCTTACTGTAAAGGCAAGCTGATTAGCTTAAAGCCATGGGCAGGCCCAGTTAGCAGTGAGGCGTGCCAAGGTCTGCCGTGATGAACAAGGAGACAGAGGAAGCTCGTTGTGTCTTTTGCCCATATGATAGGGTTGGCAGTCACGACACACCGACAGACCATTTGATATGTCCATCCCACTGCAGGAGTGGGAGCTCCCTGCAGGGATGCCCCTTGGCACTGTGCTGCAGCCCAGCTTGCCCTCCGCAGCTTTGTCCCTTGTCACCCTCCTGCCCCACTACTGGAGACAATGGACATTTAGCTCAAATCCCAAAATAAGATAGACATTTTTCTGAAAAAGGATTTCACAATTTGTGATGCTTTTGCAGTTCTTCCTACTTCTAGAGTGAATGGCCTTTCCAGGTTTGCAGTAAAGAAGCTAGAGAAGTTCTAAACATTTTAAGGTTACAAGATCAGGCACTGTTAGGTCAAAAAATAACAGCTAAGGTTTCTAGGAATTTAATGTTTACTGGTTAATGCAGTATGGAATCGTGCCTATGGCAATTTAATGGCACATTCAATTGCACACAAAATTGTTTTCCCAGACAGTCGACTCTTCCTGATCTGAGATACTTTTGCTGATTATTCGAATCTAGAGCACACCCTCTATATCATTCAAATTCTTTTTAAAATTTGGAGTTGCTAGAGTCTTATGAGTGTTTTTCTCTTCTCATCCCAACCTGAAAATGCTGATGACGGCTTTTGCAGTTGCTTCATAAACACACGTAAGAACATTTGCTGGGTGGGGAGAATCCACTTTCTGGAACAAGGGCAGGACAAGCCAGGGACAGAACATTCAAAGGTCACAGTCATTGAAAGCAGACACCATCTCCTTTCCCTGCACTTGAAAAGTTTGGGTTTGACTGCACTGGCAGCGCACTGTAGCCATGCCTCCTGCCTCCACATCCTTTTGCAGCTTCTGAGCAAAGGATTATGAAGGACAACACGGGATTAACTTCCCTTGCAGATCCAGTTACTGTTGCAGACATCAAAACATCTGCTGATACATGCCTAACTCCTGACCCTCCTTCTGGTAACCCAGTATCTACCCTCAGTCTTGTGTCCTGCACCTCGCAAGTCTGCTCATCTTATTGATGCAGGAAACCGAAATGTCACCGACAAAGACAAAATAGGAAAAGAAAATGCACCTTGCACATTCCTTTGCACCTTGGAGAAGATTTATTCTGAAAACGGAGATGCTGCTACAGCCAAGAGCTATCAGTTGTGATCTTTTCACTTGGAAGCCAACAGGAAGCCAGTTCCTGACTGACTTCACTAAACTATGTTTGACGGTCCAGTTCGATGACATTAGAAGGCACAGGAGTCGTAGGTCTCTGCCAGTAAACGAGGTAAACAACTGGAGAATTCAAGGCAACTGTAGTTTAAGTCAACAGGACATACTTACATTTTTTTCTGAATTAGTTTGGGAAACAACAGTCAATCCCATATTGTAAAAACAAGCAAGTTCACTACAATGAGCTGAGCTTAGCCAAACTTCCCAACTATGCCTCCCTACCTGGAAAATTTACTCATGATTGTGAGGTGTGGGCAAAGGGGGAAATTAAAGCACGTATGTCAGCAAAATGCCATGAACCCAGTGCTCTTGAATCCCTGAAGAGAAGGGAAGACCAAAAGCATAGTGTCTATCTTCTTCTAATAAAAACACAATAATTAACTTTGTTCTGTATCTTACGTGTTGTGCAAATGACACTTGTTGTTCACAATAACAGCTCTTCTGAAAGGAGATCTTAATTGCTATAGAATCTGCTTCAGACAGTAAAATGGAATAGGGTGTTATGTCCCCAAAGCAACTGGACAGAAGGGTGGCATGGTTGGGCACTAAGAAAGTTCCTCGTTCCTCTTCTCAGTCTTCCCAGGTGAAGTAAAGTGCCTCCTAATGAGTAAATCCTTTGCTTTTTATCCCCTTCTGATCCTTTTACCGAAGAAGCTGTGGTGAGACATGCCCACAGGGATAGCTGAGCCATTTGCATTAGATATCTACGTATGCATGTCACCAGCCGAGCAAACCAAGACAAAAACAAATGTACTGCAAAGGGGAGAAAAAGATTTGCATATAAGGCAATAGGGGCAGGAACACAACATCATTTTTAAGCCACAGGCAGCTCACAAGGGCTTGGTTGTTGTTGTGATTGCTTTTTCAAAAGAGATATTAAACTCTTAGTCTTACCCATGCAATATTAGCAAGCTCTCACAGGTAAGAGTAGTAATTATAAAGCTTAATTCATTGGGTAAAACGTTGAAAGCCTGAGGGACATTGTTCTTGGTTTGATATAATTGTACTTCCTTCTCATAAAAGGATGGTGCTCATTTCCCATAACAGCCTGGCAAGCATAAGTAGTTACCTTCACCAAACCTGAACCACTATCCATTCATGTGAGGGGAAAGAGTTTTATTTTCCTCTCTGAGTGCTGCTGGATTTGGTTCATAAACCCTGTGAAATGAAACGTTTAAGCATGCAAATGGACTCACTGCTCCAAATACGAACATTGGTGTGCTTTCCTATGCTGATTACACAGAGCAAGGAGTACCCACATCTACTCGAACAGCAAGTCAGAAACAAGAACAGAATTGCAAAGACCTCACCTGGAACCAAAAGACAGAAGTCTTCATTTGAGTCCAGCGTAGAGCAATGAGGAAGTGATGAAGGAAGTGCAGCACCTCCCTGATGAGGAAAGGCTGAGGGAGCTGGGTCTCTTTAGCTTGGAGGAGACTGAGGGGTGACCTCATTAA
>JAOXOE010000001.1:30283394-30295834 GCA_028565055.1 Phoeniculus purpureus | reverse complement strand
AACACATCCATATTGTTTTCTAGAAGTTCTAAGCACCTGCAACACAGGCTTTAAGACGAAAGTACCTTCCCCACCATCTGAAATGGATAAGCAAGCAGCAAATGAAACTCTGAGCCTGGTGGTGTCCATCAGCTTCTGCACTAAGGCATTTTTTCCATGTATTAGACTGATTTATTGACTTTTCAGGCTGTATGTTCAATGGTCCCACCAACTAATGCCAGACACAATTATCAATTAGAAATGCAGACCATCTGAAGAAAAGGCTGTTTCTTTTCACTTGCATTTCTTCATTTATTTTTGTGTTTATTCAAGGACTCTGGAGAACTGCAAACAGGAGGTTATGCCCAGTTAATTTACAGCTCTAATTTTTTTTGGGTTACTCTGAGTTCCAATTTTTAAATCAGCATTGCTATGTCACAAAAAGACACGTGTGTACATCTTGTATGCGAGGCTAATTCTGTATGAGAGTAAGTGCTAAGATGAAGTGCTAGAATGCTAATAGGGTATTCTTAAGATGCATTGCAGCAGAGCTGACAGGCAGGCAGATTCTGACATGCCACTTCAGAGTATTTTGTCACAAAATTAGCTTTATGAAAATGTTGTTTTAGCACTTTGGGATTTTTGTTGGGTTTTTTTTTTTTTTTGGTTGGTTGGTTTGGTTTTCTTCTATTTTTTTTCTGAAGACTTCTAAACAGAAACTAATAATGTTATGGTTTCAAGCTATAATGAATCCAAATAACTTTCTCCTAGTTTTCTATTTACAAACGTATCTTAAGTGTGAAGGGCTTAGAAGGCCAGTAGAGGTCAAGTTCACAGTACAAGACATTTTATGTACGAGTCTGACAATCATTTGTACCTAATTTCTACTTTGATTTTGTCTGGCATCATTTTTCCTTTCCCTTTGGAGATAGACGATTACTTAACTAAGAATAAAGTTTTGGTTTGGTTATAAATTAACTTTTTTATCTGTTAAACAGTCCAACCCAGTGTCACCTTGTATTGGGTAAAATGCTTTTTGGCTGACAAAATAGAGACAGGCATTTTACAAAGTAGCCTGGAGCCTGAACGCACTAAGGATGGCAAAAAGCCAGTCACCTCAGCTGTGTTATACAGCTCTCTGGAGGCACTGAGGAGATGTATCCACATGCTTATTCTCTCTTTAAATTACTAAAAGCACATAGGAAATCATTTAGAAAACACATGAAGGCACAGCAGCCAGCATAATTAAGCTCTGTTTCAGAAGCAGAGCCTAGTGTGATGTCTCTATCTTCTTAATAGCTTCAGAAAAATCTTGAGCTGGCTTCAAGAGGACTCTGATGTTTCCCTTGGTCACCTAATTCTCATTCTATTGCATTCCTTCCTTTCACTAGACCATTCTACTTCCTCTTAAAAGTCATGGGATCCTCTTGATTTGCATCAGCCAAATGTGTGATGTTAATCAGGCCTTGACAAAGGATTCAGGGTTGGTTGGTTTGTTTACCCTGTATCATTTTACTTAACACTGGTCAAGCACAAAACTAAATATTAAATAGTTTATGTGTAGCCTTTATTCTTCAAAACTATAAATTATCATAACGTTACCAAAGTACTCTGAAGCCATAGCTCAGGAGCCACCAAGTTTTGGCTGCAAGGCTGGCTTATGAAGTTTCATTTATCTCCCATCTGTCCCGTTCCTGATTCTTCTCCCTCAACCCCTAAGTGCTATGGAAGAAGCAATTTGTGGGGCCATACTGCACATAACAGAAATGGTTCAAAGAAGAACACCCCTACCCACCCAATAGACCTTTATTTCAGTGACCCCACAGTGCAGTGCAGTGCAATAGGTAGTACTGCTGAGTCAGGGGAAAAACAAATCATGACATGGTGCTAGGAACAAGCAGCTCAGATGATGGAAGCAAAACAGTCAACAACTTCCTCAAATAGCTTCTCCTCCCTCATCTGTGTGCCATGGACCATCCCTTGTAGAAGGACTGAACTATGAGTAATGAAAAAACCAGTATGCACACATAAACTCCAAGATATTACTGATGAGATAGTAAAGTAAGAAAAAAAGGGGATTTTATGACAGCTTCACAGAAAAAAATAGTGCAGAGAATCAAGGTCTGACCTCTTCTAGGCATCATTATCAATATTTCATGAGAGTGTGATGAAAGGAAGCATTTAGCAACACAGAGATGTGTATTATATGTTAATATATATCTCTATGGCAGGCAACAGGAATCGTAGCTTGGACTCGGTATCTGTGTTGTTTTTCAAGGAAAAATTGCCTGTGTGAAACATAAAATTGAGATAGAAAATGTAATGTTTAAAGTCAGAGAGTTTAATTAAATAAAAATTCTTCACTGATGGTTTAAAAAATGCACAATTCAATGACATTTCAATTTCTTCTGACAAAGAATGTGCTAAGAAATGTTACAGGTATTTCCAAGTGTAATGAAATGAAGAGTCTGGGACTTGAGCATTTCCCTCCAGGAAGAACAGACTGATCAATTTGCTTTCAGGTTCAGTAAAATGCTGAAGAAAGTTGATTAAAATATGAAATAGAACTACTTTGAGTGAACAAATAAATTCTAATTAAATCCTCTGAGCAGATCTTTCCAATAAGCTGTTCTGATAACATAAAAATACTTTAATTCTAACTTCCTTTTTTTAGACTTTTTAGTCATATTAAAAAATAACTGGATCGTCCCTCTCCATCCAGTGTATCACCATATGTCATATAGCTTTTTCCTAGACAATAAATACTTCAGTAATCCATAGTCATTAGTTAGTTTTGACCTTCATATTCTTCTGAAAGTTTCTGATGTGAAGTAAAGCACATACTGAAATGTTAAAGCTTCCCAGAGAATTGTATTTTGTGATTCCCACTGTCTTTGATTCCAGTCTTTACTTGTTGTGACCCAAGTGCAGGGCCAGGCACTTGGACTGGTTGAACTGATACATACCCCTAACATTCTGTGATTCTGTGGTTATGCCTGAAGATATAGTATGCCATAAAAAATTCACCACACTATTCTTCTCGTGTGGTCTGAAAGCTGTTCTTGGGGCTAAAGGAAATGGTCAGTTTTTATCCCACCTCTGACAAGGTTACAACATTGATTAGATGACTGAATCTGTGAAAGAGGAGTGGGCCACCAAAAACTACTTGAAAGCTGTCTCATGTTTATTGTAGATTATTAAAAACTCACAGGTATGCAGTTGCAGGGATTTGTAGTTGCTGAAAACCAAATGCAAGTCAGGTGACTTCAAGCACTGGCCCATGCAGTTTGCAGGGAAGTTGTCTGCCAAAAAGACGTGGCTGTTGTCAGAAGTTTAGCATATTTTTTCTGTCAGCCTATTTTTCTCACAGCTTTTGCTTAATTTTCATTACTTAATAGAATTACTTAATAGGAGGTTGGACAAGATGACCTCTAGAGGTCCCTTCCAGCCTAGAACATTCTATTCTATTCTATACTATCTTCAAAACCTTGAACTAATATCAAAATCAACCTGAACACTATAATATGACTTCAGCTTTTACTGATGAAAGCCAGGCAGAAGTTCTATGAGCTTCTGTAAGTTCTGCAAGAAGTTCTATAAGGTGCAGATATTTTTCATTCTTAAAGGGCTCTTGTGATTATTAAGGAAATGCTACTTTGACAGGAAAACAGAAACAATTAGATAATCTAGGTGGACGTGGGGGATCAAATAAAGACAGAAAATACATAGCAGTCAATGTAATAAGAGTTAAGATAGGCTTGTAAACATTCATCTTTAAAAAGATGAATTTTGGCCACAACATATACTATCAAAAATGGGAAAGCAGTGAGTGCAATAAATGCTGTGACCAAAGCTGCAGATCCACAGCACTGATTAATTCTTAACTACTGAAGTATTTGATTTGGGTCATGAGATAATCAGGGCGAGATATGAGTGTGGATAAAAAAGTTTAAAAAAGGTTTTGGAAACATAGCTGAATTCACAGAAATTCACTAAGTATCTCAAGCCCACTGATTTCCTCAGTGGACACAGTGGGAACCTTTGACGCCTTAACATGATGTCCTTTAAACATGGTCTAATTCCTTTGAAATCAGTGGGAGAGTAGAAGAAAATAATTGCAGTCTGCACAAACAGCAGGAATGATAAAAAGGTTCTAAGTAAGAGGAGGTAACCAATGAGAAAGAAAGGGCATTAATCTTCCTAGCTCTAGAGACAAATTAACCCTGTTTTTGAAGGATGTCAATGTCGAATCACAGAAACAGAGGATGGTCGATGTTGACAGGCAACTTTGGAAACTGTGTAGTCCATCTCCTTGCTTAAAGTGTGGTCAGCTAGGACATACAGTGCAGTACTGTGTGCAGCTGAGCTTTGAGCATCTCCAAGGATGGAGATTTCACAACCTCTGTGGGCAATCTGTTCTAGTGTTGGACCACCCACACATTGATTTTTTGTTTTTCCTTCTATTTGAGTGGGATTTCCTGTTTTAAATTTGTGTCCATTTCCTCTTGTCTTCTGATTGGGCACTGCTGAGGTTTTTATTCAATCTTCTTTGTTCTCCACCATCAGGTATTTATGCACTCTGGCAAGATCCTCCAATAATAAGTAGTCCAAACCTACTCTGCCTCTCCTCATACATCAGATGCTCCAGTCCCTTAATTATGCTCATGCAAATCTACTAGTTATAGACTGGATAGATGTGCTGAATGTGATTCATAGCAATTTTCTAGGATCTATGTACATAACCCAGAAGTTTAAATCTTTGCCCACTGCAGCTCAGGTGCTCATCTGTTTGGACATTACTGTTACTGTGAGTAAAATTAATAAATAATGTAATTTCAACAGGCACCAGTAAGTATCTGAGTTTTCATACTTTGGCAGTGCTGTCCACATCTCTCAGAGACATCAGTTCTTGTAATCTACAAACCTGAAACCATCATGTTGATTAGCTACCAAGTGCACTCAGAAAGTTTACTTCACAACCGGAACAGTTAGAGGCAAAAATCTGGCATTAGTAGATTTGCTGAAAGAGGCCTGCAAGTGTTTTGAACAACCCAGCTATATAGCAGTATATTCAACTTCAGCTTTTCATGATCTTCACTGTGTGTGTATGCTTAACTAGTCCCCTTGTGAAGTGAAATGCTAAATTCAACAGTAACTGAAAACTATAGTAATTTATTAAGTTGGCAAACCCTATGGATTTTTAGTCCCCTGTATGCTGCATACTAACATTTTTACTAACAGAGCTTCATTAGGATGGGTATAGATTCAGTACATAAATATACTTGCTCCACTGGCTTCTTTCCCTGTCAGTATAGGAATATTTTTAAGTAATGTAAACTCACATAATCACGTTCTCACACTTCAGTGCCACTATGACCCTGCCTAGACTTGTGGCTGCGTTACTTCAGTTCTATCAGTATAGATACAGCACTGTAAGTTTTACCCTATCTGTTTCTTTCTGTAAGAAAATAGTGAGGAGAGTGAGAATACATCAACAACCTAAACCACCAGCTAATAGGGCAAATTGAGACTGGTCTGTCAGTGTGTTCATTATTAAAAACTAGTGTCTGATAGAAGACAAGTGGCTTCAATCTATGCCTTTAGCAGTTATATTTTAATTCATGTATGCTCTCCGTATTTGAGGAGAAGTCACTGTTTTCTGAAACTGCACAACATTCAGCCCACAAACAGCAAAGCATCATTATAACATTTCTACAAGAAAGGCCAAATGTGCATTTCAAGAATAAATATTTTGTGACTGTGGTCAGTGGCTCGTGTATGGGTAGCTGCTATCACAATGAGGACATAGGGGAGGACTGTGCAATGTGCAGATGTAGTTGCAGAGCAGAGCACGGCCTCTGTGTGTAGTGATGCAGCAACAAGAAAGGACATCATCATTTCTCAACAGCCATTCTGTGCTGAGATGGGGCATGAGAAGTCTGTAAAAAATTCAACAGTAACTACATTTGGCTTCTATTTTGCTTCTCTGAAGGTGCATCCTGTTGGAAACAGAATAATGGGAGAGCAAGATTTCCGGGACTATGAAATTCATAGAATAGAATCATAGAATCATAGAATCATTAGGGATTGGAGGGGACCTCAAAAGATCATCTAGTCCAATCCCCCTGCCACAGCAGGATCATCTAGAATTATGGATCAGCAATTTATAGCATAGAGAAAATGCTCTCATTTTCCTTGATATAGAAGGTATCAGCACATCATTACAAAAGAGTGAAGTAGGAAACAGTAGGAACAATAATCAGGAAGTAATGAGCTTTTTCAGAGTAATTTCTTTTAAATATACATTTATTGCCTTATTCATGTTTGTTTAGGAAAATCAATTACGCTAACTGCTTGTATCAAATGACTTAATGTAAAAATACCACCTTTTGCATAATGCCCTTAAGCTCTGATCGTGCAAAGGATAATGTATGTGTTTCATTTAATGTACCCTGGGCCTTATTCCTACTAAACTGAGGCCTTTTTACATCACTGTAATGAGTGTATATGTATGTGGTGACTACTTTCAGACCAGTCTCACTACCAAACTATTTTAGAACATTTTAGACTAATTAAGTCATAGACCCTGGGACTAGGCCCACTAAGCTCAGTTTTGCCAGTCACAATGGGTGATGCTTGTCCATGTGCACTTTAGTACTGATACGTATGCAACTCTTTGCAGAATCACATTACTCTTACATGTCTGACCTCTGATATTGACTAAAGCTATGCGAGACCTTTTGGTAATTACCTCCTCCAACTCTTCATATTAAGGATTGTTTAATTAGTTATTGTTCCCCTTCCTTAATTATAAGGTATTGTTATTTTCTCTGAGTTGCATCATGAGACAATTAATGTTTATTCTGAAATAAATTGTGTATGGTCATTACATGTAGTATGAAAAAGCCCTGTTAGTCTACCACTGGGTATGGATTATCTCTTCCTGTGCCTAGATAGCTAAAAAATGTTGAAGGCAATACTTCCCATCTGCCCTTTGCAAAACACTGAATACACATTTTCCTCTGCATTTCCAGTACAGTTAATCACATTTTGGAGAGATTACAAGACCAAACCATTAACCAAATGTCACTCACATATGTGAGTGAACAGAGAGTGGAATCTAGAATTGATGTGTTTAATAGACTGAGTTTTCAAGTCAACTGTCAACTCTTATTCTTCCATTCATCAGTATGGGTAAATGCTGTGTTTCCAAACAAAGCTTCGATCTGACAGCTCAATATTTGTATGTGATCAGAATTGTAATTATTTTAATTTGAAAGTTAATTAATTTGTTGTTAGCTGCCTCTTGGGCTAATGCTTCATCTGGCCTGGTTTCATGTTTCTTGATAATATTTATTTGTGGTCTGATGATGAACACAAGGTGTGTTTATATACTTTGAAATAATACTGTTTAATGATCAGAGATGTTATTCTTCAGAATTCCTGAGGCAAACTGCCAGGTATTTAATTGTGAATCTATTAGTTTCATCATCCAGCTGTTCATCCCTGTTATTCTTTGCATATACATGTATACTAGCACACATAGGTTTGTATAAAGCATCATAGGCCAGACTCAGATTGTTAGATTTCCACAGTAAATTAGAGAAAGCGAAGTGTGTGTGTGTGTATTAGTTTAAATGGATGCAAGTCAGTACAAAGATAGCGGACTTTTGGGAGAACAGTCTAAAATACTCACACATGACTGACTTTTAAATTAATGGTAAGCACTTGGGAGAAGTTCTGGAATCATGTGGACCACTCCATAGAAACATGTGCTCAGGCACAGCACTGGCAAAACAATGAAAAAATATTCAAGCCAGATCTAGACCTCTCTGAAGTTGCAGAACTGAACTGGGATTCAGTTCACTAACCTCAGCAATTTAAGTTAGACATATTTAGTGTAAAGTAGTTCCTGAAGCTCTTTCTGCAGTTACTGGGGGGGTGACTAACCTCTGGAGGACAATCCAGCTAGCCAAAGAATGTCTGAAGTAAGTGGAATTAAGTGCCTTTTGAGGTCTCATCTTTTCCACCAGCTGTAGAGAAACAAAGCAGCTATTTGACACAATAGACCTAGATTTTAAACAGACGTTTCATAGATATTACCACCTCCATGCCTTGCTCTCAGCTCCTAATATTGTATTTGACTTGTAGAGAAACTATGGGATCTGGCTAAGAAGGATCTTGGCAAGTGCAAACAGGTTAGACTGTGGTCTCTACACAGTAAAGACACCACACCTACCTGACTTCACATGCTGGGAATTGTAGCTATCTCCAGAAACTGTACAAGTGAAAATTTCATCATCAGCTCAGGCTCTCCTGGCTGAGAGGCTCATGGCCACAGTACTCACAGCACTGCTTTCCTTTGTCAGTTGGCATTCCTGTTTCCTACATATTTTTTTGTTTTAATCAGTGGAAAAATAGAAGGATGACTTGTATTTGAGTTACTGAGTTTATAATCTGGGATAGCTCCTAAACACCTCATCTGATCTGATCTGTGGATTAACGTAGTAGCAATTCACAGGCATGGCATGCAGTTTCTTAAACAGGAGAGAAGACTGTTGTTGGTATAAGACTTATATCAGAAAAACTTCCTCTCACTTTTACTAATAATAAGAATTGTGAATTGAGTCTCATATATTTCATTCCCAGTGACAGTATCATTCACAAAAGGCAGTAGTTTCTCACTGGCGTCCTACCACAGAAGTTACTATTCACCTGTATGTATGCTATTTAGAAGAAGCTTTCCAAACCTTTGAAGCAGGTACCTGGAAAAAACTTATATGGAAAGTGAGCTCCTTGTTTTCTTGCTACAGACAAAAAAGTTTTACGGAGGTCACAGGAAAAGAGACTAGCAAATATTTTTTTTAAATCTTAACTACCTTTCTCTGTTAATGAATGTTACTTGAAGGTCCTTGCTTTTAGCATGACATGTGAATATGCTACATGAGCATAAAAAGTGGCACACCTTTTTTTGTTTTTAAACCTAATGCAAACAAACCCATTGCCCTGTGAATACTGATGAAGCTAGTATTTCCATACTGAAGGAGCAGGCTATTTGTTCTAGTTAAGCTGTAAAAACTATTGCGCAGTACAACGGTTAGCATTGTTCTTCCAGGTGCGAATGGCTGGTTTGTCTTCAAAAGGTTTTGCAAGCAGCCTATTAGGATTGATAAATACATAACCTAGCAAATTCCATCTGGTTATTTTCAACAAACTGGAAAGCAAATGCAAATAGGAATGTGAATGTCAAGTTATCATATTTTCTGATATCCTCTATGAAGGGACACCAGATTGTCCATTTGTATACATTTTAATCAATTTTCAGAAAGCCTTATAAGTATCCTTTAAGGATACTTCAGGGGTGCTTTAAAGTTAGAGTTTAATGAACCAAAAAAAGAACACCAAAAAAACCCCCAAAATAATTGATTCTGTAATTTTAGGACTGGGGTAAATTTATTTTAAATGCCATATAAACCAGGTAAATGTTAATGAAACACATACAGTTTCACCGCCCTGGTAATGGGATACATGTGAATTGCTGCATACTGACAGTTCTCATCTAGACAGGACAAAGAAATGGAAATATCTAGTCAGGTGAATTCTAAAATACACTTTAAAAAAGATCCAGGACAGCAACTGTACAGTTTCACAGATAAGAAATGATCTTATTTTTTCTTCAGTGAAATTTGCTTGCTGCCTTCAGAGAGAAACTTAAACAGTCTGCACTAGCTCCAAAATAATCTCACAGCAAAACTAAAATAGAACTAGAATTATGTTTCACAATGGAATCTGTACTTGAGTAATCTAGAAATAAAGAACAATGTTTATTCAGCTTCACTTTAACAGCTCTGCTGTTAGACTGCTTTTCAATACCTGCTTATAGAATGGTATATACTTTCATCCTATGTAGAAGACCATGAAAATTCAGAATCATCGTGTAGTATGTCATTGTCAATTATTGTTTTTAAGGCCAGGAGCAGCAACATAAAGACTGACTGCTTGTGCAAATTCTGTATCACTTTTATTCACCCAAAATCCTTTTCACCAGAAGCCACTGTGCCTTCATTATGAATTTTAAGCAAATGCAGCCTTCTCTTGTAAGAAATCCTACATGCTAACTGTACATGAAAAACAATTTTTCTTTAAGTACTAAAGCAGATTAATTTGGGAAAATCCAAGTGAGCTTTATGGCGAGCACATTTGTCTTTTCACTCATGGCTGTAATTCTCAGTGAGGTTTTATGGCAGAGCACTCTGACTCATCAGCACTGTTGGCAGCAGAAGGTAATCCTTGCTTTTTCCTGCCCAGTATGTATTCAGTGTCTGGCTCAAGGAAGTTGATATTGCTAGTCCTGACTCCAGGACTTTGGCATTACACTGCCTTGACAATGATATTAAACCTTTGGGCTTCTGAATATGAGTAGCTAATTTTCTGGAACATTAGAAATTTATACTGAAATACTTTAACAGTGTATCTGATGACTTTGGAATTTTTATTTTTGTCAACAGAAATGTGGTTTCAACCAAGGACTCAGCTTCAATGTGGAATATTACGTTTTCGAAATCTTGATGAATGTTATCACAATTAACAGTGTTAGTTAGTCATGAGTCAAACATAACATCACATAGCAGAAGATGACACTTTGTACATGATGGATAACCACAATAAAGTGTCAGTGACACAACCAAGAAGAGTAGCTCACAAGTAGGTCATCAGTTCCAATTTGGCCACAAGTGAATTGCTGTGAAAATTACTTTTTTCACTTGCACAAATTTGAATTGAGTTACAGAAGGTCTGCAGACTAACAACACATTGCTTAATGATGAATAATTCATCTGCCCTACTAACCAGTACTCTGGTTAAGGGACCAACTGAAATAAATTGAATTGGTTTTGCATCTGTTTGCATATGTTATGTGCAAGTTTATAAAAAGGAGGGGATATCATGGTTGTGACTTAGCTAGGCTCCAAGAGTATAATACCCTTGGAAAAGTTTAAGAACATATTTGTTGAATTAATTAATTCTTGGCAGAGTATTATTCCTTTCCTAAACTCCACATGGGCAAGAAGAGCCAGGTGGCATTGTGCAGCTGCTAGTGTCTCTAATCTGCACTCTGTTGAAAGCTTTTAAACAATTAGCTTAATTTTTGTAATTAGTTTTGAACCATGGTTTGGGGTCTGCAGAAGAAAAGGAGTAAGCAATGTTATAGGTGGAACGTAAGACTCAATTAGTTTTCACTCAGAACACCTGGAGTCAATATCATCAGCCAGAAACATGTTATGTCCTGTATTTTTTCCATTATCTCTAAACTGCGCTTTATGAACCCTGGGTGGTATAATGATGAATACTGTGACAGGGAAAAGGAATTGCTGGGTTGACGTGACACTGTACAGCACAGTGATACACGTGGGTCTTTTTTGTAGAGATGCGGGTATATTTATTCATTCATTCATTCATTTATCTCATTTATTGAATGTATACGCACTGTAGTGATACTGCTTTAAACTGTAGCCCCTAGTGAATAATATTCCAACAACTGTTTTTAATCAGTGAAAATAAATTGGTCCAAAAGCTCGTGTACTAGAAGCAAAAAGATATCACAGCAAAGCTGAACTCTTTAGCCATAGAAGACAGAGACATTTACGAGCCATTGTATTAGTTGAATGATAATTCATTCAAGGTGGTGCAATGCTTGGCGCTAATCACAACTGTCTTTGGGTGAATGGGTGAACTATGATCGAGTCAGCAGGCATTACCCCCAGTTTATGACATGGGCCCCAAATGAAGAGGGGGTTGGTGCTGTATGTATTATTTTCAAGAACACCTGGTGATTCCAGGCCCAGGAGAGGGATTCAAAAGGTTGAATTATTCCATGTGTATTCACTCTAGAATGAAACCTGTTAATATATTTGGAAAAAGCAAAAATATTCCAAAATATTGTATCTCATTTCCCATTGTCCTGGTTTGAGAATCAGTTTTCAAAAAAAAAAGTGTAGGGGAAACTGGAAATTGGGGAAATTTTTTCATAAACCCTTTTTTTTTATTTCTGTAATTTCACATCTGTAAATGTGAGACATTTTCAGGCTTTTAAAATGCAAAGACTTCCTTAGTAATAGGTTTTCTGGACAACATCTCAACACAATAATTCATAGAACAAAAACAAAATAACAAACTTTACTTGAAATCAATTAGCAGCAAGATCTGAAAACATCCGACATCTGTTCAAATTGAATTTGGAAATCTACATTGGACTAATTAGTGCTACAGAAATATTACAATACTCTTAGTGAACTTATCTGTCTCTGTCTCACCCAGCATCAAGTCCCCATGAATCCTCTTTGGATTTATTTGTTGTAGAAATTATAAGCTAATTCTGTAGGTCTGGACCTTCTAAGCCAACTGGATACTCACAAGTCTATGGGGCCAGATGGGATCCACCCAAAAGTGCTGAGGGAACTGGC
>JAOXOE010000001.1:30264614-30283294 GCA_028565055.1 Phoeniculus purpureus | reverse complement strand
TCTAGCAGCTAGATAATAGGATAAAGGTTGGACTTGATGACCCTGGAGGTCCTTTCCAGCCATGATGATTCTGTGAAAGTGCAGGATTTATAACGGTTTGGAACATACGTGATGAGAAAAAAGAATAGTTGATTTTTACATTGAGCACCTCTGCCTTTTACAGAGCTGTAATAGCATTTCATGTTTGCAATGAAAGCCATTTGTTTTCTAAAGTTACAGGGAGATTTTTGAATCCATAATGATGGATATAGTAAGCCTGCTTTAATTAGGTCTTGAATAAAGAAATATAACTGCAAGTAAAAATCACAGTAAACCTTCAAGAAAATGCGTTTTCTGATGTTTTAATACGTCAAACATGCTTACCTGCAAGATGACCATGAACCGTACCATTGTGGTATGTGCCTGTCCCTGACCTACCCAACATTTTAATTGTTCTCCAGTGGATTTATTTATAAATAGAGTGAGATTACTATGCCATGACTGAATTACTTGTAATACTGTCTTAGTTATAGCTTCCTGGGGGAGATTCCCATCCTGAGAAGATCCTCATCCATATTAGCACTCAATGCAGCCTGTTTTCTGCAGGCCGCCACATGGGACAACCTTAACACCATAGCATCATAGAATCATTAGGGATTGGAAGGGACCCCAAAAGATCATCTAGTCCAATCCCATTGCCACGGCAGGATCACTTCACTGTAGAAGTTACAGAATCAGAATCACTCTGATTCTGTAAACTATGTGAGTGCTTTCCATGGTGCATGCCTGCTGTCGTCTTTCAGGGGTGCAATCTCTCAGTGAGACCCAGCTCCAGCCACATGCCTGCCTGAGAAGACCAGTGACTTCTGTTGTCCGCTGTATCTTCATAGTTCCCTAAATCTGCATGTTGGCCTCCATACCAAAAATGATCTGCAGTTTTCCAGGTAAAAAGTTCGGGAATGTGTTCACATGGCTTTGCTCCAGGAGTTGCTATGGGATATGGAGCAGTAGTACCTATTTTTCTAGGCCCAGCCCATTTTAGAAACTAGTGTCAGCTTTGGGGTATTCAGCATGCTATGCTTTTATGGGAATAGATGGGTATTTCTGTACTGTCAAGTACTTTCTGCTATTGTTACTTATTCAAAGCACTCCCTGACTTGCCACTGTCCATGACATCTCAGTCATCACCACAGCAGTATGGAAAAGCAACATGTCCAGCTGTGCTGAAATCATTAATGGAGTTGCTCCCAGCTGCTATGATTATTGCAACTGTAAAGGTCCTGCTCTGCTTTAAGTACACGAACCTCTGCTGCAGTGGGTAAATGCACAACACCCGCACCTTATACGGATCTGTTCCATTCTTGTGTGGCAAGCAGAGCACCCTTTTGCCATTCTTCTATTCCACTGGTGATATATACTGACACTCTTGGCATCATCAGCAATGGCATTAGCCTCTGCTGCCACAGGAACTTGTGGCGATGGCTTGACAACAACAGAGCTTAAGATCAGTGCAGCTGTACCTGAGTGTCTTAAGAGCTGTATGGGAAGGGCACAGCCTATCAGAGCAGGTTGGTGGAGCACTGAATCTGATGCCCTTCACCATTTGCGTTAGGGAGAATGTCTTCCTGAAGGAGCCCACACACCCTTGCTCACACACCTTAACCAGCATCCTTATGAGCATTTGTGTCAAAATCATTCACCTCTCACCAGAGACATTTGGTAGCTTCCCAGCTTTTGCTCAAGTTCCTTGTAACAGAAGCATTTTTACAAGTAGCCCAGCAGACAGCTGGGGTTCAGGTATGCAAACTGAGCACCTGTGACTTTTCATGTCTACCTCTTCTTCCAGGTTCAGGTGAACCTGGCTCTGACTTTCATACCAGCCACAGAGAGATATTGTTCCCAGCAAAATTCTGACTTTAAGGTTGCTTCCTGTGAATATTTACAAGGGTCTTAACTGTCTCCTGAGTCCTCAGTAGCTCCCATATGGAGAGCTGAAACAATAGGGAAATTCCCCTTTACGAAAAATTATTACCTTTCCTTTCAGTTCCCAGAACGGGTATTTTCTGTGGAACCAGCCAAAGGATGGAAGAGGAGAGTGGTTAGTGTTCTCTAATCTCTCAAGCCCAGAGCATGGGACAGTCACTAGATGGGCTTCCCAAAGTGCTGTAAAACCATTCTGTGTATCTTTTCTCCCTCTCTTACTTAACCTGGCACCAGATATTGTTTCAGTTCCTTCAAAGCACTGCAACTGGTGACAGTGTATTCTGCAGCCTTCGTTCCCTGTCAAATATGCAAATTGACGGTTAGAGAAGGCTTTTGTCAGAAACAAGCTCAGCCTGAATTTCCCATTTGGTTTCTGAATAGTCTAATAAAGAAAAATTCAGCAAAATGTCATAGTGTAACAGTGGAGAATAAGACTGTGGCAAAATAACACGAGTGACTCACAGACTGCAGTAGGAGTTTTGCTGGGCTTTTTTCTAGGCTGTTATGTCCAGGCTCCGAATACTGCAGAGTAACAATGCAAAAGAGCAATGAAATAAACTGGGTATTACAGGCTTTGTGATTCATCACTAAACAGCTCATTCAAAAGTCGTCCTGTTGTTAAAATGAGTGTTGTCACACTGGTGCAGAAGTCATGTACTGCAGAAATAAATCAGGACTGTGAAACCAGGTCAGAATTCAAGATTCTAGAAACAAAAGGAGGGATCACTACAAGTGGCTAACATGCTCAAAGGAAAAAAGTCCGTTATGGATCCTTGACCTACATTCAAGTCAAATGCTACTTTTCAAATGCTCTTAAATCTCTTTTTCAGCCTTATTCTACAAAGGGTAATGCAGTTCATAAGAAGCCTGACTGCTGGAGCACATCTGCTGCTTTAGTTTTAAAAGACTGTGATTGCAGAATTCTAAACACTTAACAGACATTTCTGTCTTTAATGGTAAAAACATTCTTAATCTAGAGAACAGCCACATTTGTTTCAGTCTTGGGAGAGCTGCTGAAAACGGAGAAATTATTTGCAATTAAATCAAGTAGCTGTCTTGCCACTTTAATTATAGTGCATTTTTTGCTTTTTCTTTTCTGATCTGTCATGCATTGTTCTTTTTCTCCCTTCTGTCTTCTTTACTGGGACTTTTTCATTGGATCCAGTTTGTTATCTTCGCTGCGAGCTCATTCCCTTCCATGTTTCCAGCTTTAATGTCTGTCAGTCCAAGACTGTGGAAGTGAAGCGGCACATATGTACGTATATATTTCAAAAACCTAAATAGAGAAAATTACTTTTCCATGTTTTAAGTGAAATCTGAATCAGTTATTTTCTCTGATGTTTAAATTTCTGACTCATTCACTCTTTTATTGGACTTGCTCGGTATGACTCTTCAGAGAGTCTGAATTTATCACCATTCCTGAATACTCCATATTTGATGATAACATTTCCATCCTTTACTGGACAGGAAATTACTTATCCAGAATCTCAGAGCAAAGTAATTATTCAGCTGTGACTAATGCACGAATCCAAGGTGGCTAACTCTTATAACTCATATTGTGAATCTTATGATATTGAGCTGGCTTCTGATCTTCAAGTCTTATATTTGTGTGACAGCACAGATCCACTATAGTCTCAGCTTTTACTGTGTGTGAACCCACTGCAGAAAACACAAGTGAAAGAGCCAGATACCCAAATGTACTTTGTATTTCGTTTATGAGTGCTACTTGAAATGAGTTTCAGTATTTTGGAGAACCTGGTATGCAGCATTTAGGCATCAGAATGATTCTGGTCGTGCTGATTTAAGTTCCTTCTACAGCTGAGATCCTCAGTGTTTGGGAGCCAGTGATTTTATCAATTTTTCCATTCCTAATTAGGATCTGCAGCTGTTAGAAGAACTGTGGGAAAAATGAAGACAAATTCTCAAACTTTTGCTTTTTAGACTTAGGGACAACATTTTACCGCAGATTTCCTCATAGAAGTGAGGCTTTTTAATGCTTGATAATGATGTATGAAGCCGCAAAACCACTCAGCACAAACTGGTTCAAGCACCATAGCAATAACTGATGTAATTAGCATACTTGAGGCCAGTGAAAACAACAAAATAATCAGGCATCAGTCACTAAGGCAATAGATTGATTTTCTCAATGTGTGTTCCAGCACTTTTATCAATACTATGCATTAGTGCTTTCAGAATATGTCGTTCTCCAGTCTGTGTTTTGCTGGCTAAATGCCAATAAAAAGTATAATATCTGAACTTACTAGAGCCTTTAATCAACTATATATAACCTGCTACTGTTACAGGATACTATTAGATGGTCAAAGGAGTCCAGGCAGGCATAGAGAAAAGGAAAAGGTCAGTGACAGAATGACAGAGATTATATAAAGCAATTAATTTACCCCTTCCTGGGCTTTTTTTTTACATCTCTTTGGAGACACCTTCCTTTCATGTACTACTTCTTTCTTTCCTGGAAAGAACAGGGAGACAGATAGATTACATACCTATTGATTATTCCTCAACTTTCTCTCAAACCTATAAAATGCTTCCTTAATTATTCTAACTCTGATACAGCACGAGATGATAAATAACTTTGTTGTGAATGCTTGAGTAAAGTCTCCTAGTGTCAGTATGTCTCTAAGTATAAACAAACCTGAACAGGAACTGAGACAACTAAAATAAAATCCTGCAGTGCATAAAGTGACTAATTCAAACATCCATCTATGTGAAGGTTCAGTATGGTGGGATATTTTTTTCTATGTTACAGCTAGAGATGTTACAGCGAAAAATCTGGGTTCAAGGTCTTCTGTAGAGTGTAAACACTTTCATACTTTGATTTGCTCAAATGCACTGTCAGGAAAAAAACCCACAGATGAGGGTCCTCCACTGGTAAAAATAATCACAGTTCCTTTTATGTCAATGGAATGCTGAAAAATTATCTCAGGTAAGAAGCACGTGTCTTGTTAGCCAGAACTCTGTTCCATCTGGATGAGAAGAAAGCTGATCCAAAACTGAGCCAGTACATGCTGGGATTTTTCATCAAGTGAAATTCACAACTTAGGACAAATACAAGATGAATAGAACTGTCTGTTCAAAGTTCTTAAATCAAACTGGAATAAATAAAAACCTGTCTACACAAAACAAATTTTTTAAATTAGTCTTCACTGTGGAAGATTCTTCCTGTTAAGACTAAGATTTCCTTGTTATAACTTTCCAAAAGCATGAAGAGACATTTTTATATACCATAAAGTAAACTTTAAAATAGGTTATACTGACATATTAATTCTTTGTACATCTATGAGGAATTATAGAGGAATTTAATCATTTTCCATAAAAAAAGCAAAAATAAAAAAAGAAAGCAGACCCTATAGGCATAATAAATGAAGACCTAGATGATACCTCTTACTTAAGATAGGTCAGCAATACTCGAAACACATTATTTACTGACTGTTGAGCCAAGGCATTATTCTCAAGGGAATGTTTTGCCCTTTTAGTACACTTAAACAAGTAGTGGAAATAATATTTAGAACAACCTTTTGCACAGCAGAGCAATAAGACGACTTTTGCTTGGTAACAGTTTAACTAGGCGCAGCTGCTTCCGTCACTTGGGAGCTGGATAGCAGCAGTTCCTCTTTGAAGTGAGGCCAACAGGCCTTTTCAGGGACATCTGTGGTACTCAACAAATCCTGCGAATGCTTTAGGCTAGCTTAAACTTTACCCTTATTATAAAGGACCTGAAATAGGAGCTATCTGAGTGTTCCCAAATTAGTTTCCATATTGATTAATCCACAAAGGTCAGGAAGGGGTTGTTGCTTGCAATGGCCAGTTTTGCTCCGTTTGTACTTTCCTACCAGTTTTTGGCATATGGACTCGGAGTGCTCTGCTGTTTTGATGCCAGTCTGTTATTCATATGCAGGATATCTCCACCAGCAAAGTCCTGGCTCCAGATGAGCTCCTCTGTGGCCAAGCTGTGACTGTGAGGCTGTCATTGCTGGTGGCTCTTCCAGAACCAAAATTCAGGTATTTCAGAGATGGACAGTGTAACAGGCTCTGTGTCTGAATGTTAGGCAGGAAACCAAAGGATGAAAACAAAAACCAAGAGAAAAGCTGAAGGCAGTGACTGGGTGTGTATGACAGAGATTGAATGTAATCTAGCTTGCAGGAATGACAAGTAGTTGATGAAGGACCCTACTACTATAGTAATTTGATTCATGCCAACAAGGTACAATTATTATTGTCTTTACTGAAGAAAAATATGAGTGAGTTTTGACAGTAAGAAAGAGATTTGGCTTTTGAACTATAGCTCTGCTGTGTTTGTGTTGGATGCTGCTTTCAGCAGGGTGGTTGGATGGCACAATCTCTGAAGGTTTCTTCCAGTCCCTACCATTCTATTATTCTATGATTCTATGCATGACTCATGACTATGCTGTTCTCACATAGGTCTGGTTGTAGCCTGCATCCTTTTGGTGAGTGGAAGTGAACCACTACCACAAGTGTGTCTCAGTGAAAACACAGATTTTTGATGGAAGGCTCCAGGTGTCCACTTGGAGAAGATGTGCTGGCACCCCTAAGTGGAACAGTTTTGTGAAGCCTGTGTGCACTCAAGAGTAAGGAATGATTTCAGACATGCTTCCCAAGTCTTAAGAGTTATTCCTAGCTTTAGGTAGCTCAGTATGTGGGTTTGACTGGATCATTGTTCTGAGTCACGTCATGCTATAACAATGGAAGGCACCTAATTCCATATTCTGAGCTAAAGCTGCTTGTTAAATGTGAGGTAGAGAAGTGCTTAACTCGGACACTTCTATCCTGTACTGGGTGTGTCCAATGGGAAGAACAGTCCTGTGCCTTCAGTCCCTGTGGGACAGGCCAGTAGTTCAGCCATGCAATTAATTTCAGAACCACGTAAAGCTCACCTCAGTGGAGCTTGTTGTAGATTAAAAGCAGAGAGTAACCTTGAACTGGCTTGGCCAAATGTGACCATTCAAACTGCAGTAGGGAGTTTTTATTGTATTTGGATTTTATATCAATGACACATTTCTATGGTTAACTTGGTTATAAAAGATGGAAAGGAAAGGAAAGGAAAGGAAAGGAAAAGGAAAAGGAAAAGGAAAAGGAAAAGGAAAAGGAAAAGGAAAAGGAAAAGGAAGGAAAGGAAAGGAAGAAATCACAGAGTGACTGATCTGTGTGTTTTCTGTACATTTTGAAGGATGAAGACATTTAAATATTGTAACTAATCAATTTTACTGAGGAGTCCTCTGCACTTCTGTTGGGGGTTGTGCCAAGAACTTTCCAAGGCTGGGTCCCAATGTAGTGTCACTGAACGCTGGACCAGCATCATCTTATACTCTGTGTCACTGAGACTGAACCTTTGTTTATATAGCCTCTGACAATAGAATGATGTTTTCCATTGCCAGTTTTGCTGTACAGAGTGAAATGAACCTCCCAGACGTTTGCATCCACTCGCAATAAAGGCTCATTTTAATGAGAAAATGAATATTTGGACTTTACCCTTTAGCTAGCAATGTATCATTTCCAGCAGCTGTGCTTTTTATTCACTCTTAGTCTGACTGAAACAGCTTCAATGACAGCAGCCAGGATCCTCCCTTTCTGTTCAGCTTTTCCATAGAAGGCAAAATTAAATAGATGTCTAAAGATAGTCTAGTACTATTTTAAGTCCTTTCTTTTTCATGGGATCTTGCCAACAAACAAAAGAAAACAACCTAATTTCTACCTTTATCCTTTATGAGCTAAAGCACTTTTTCAGAAATAACAAGTATTTCTTCCTGTTTCTTCAAATCCATGTTCTTTTTCTATTTATTTTTTTCTATTTATCCTTCTTAGCCTCTATTCACACAATTAAAAAAATGTTAGCTCAATGCTTAATTAGGGACTTTTTTAAAAATCAAGAGTGTTATTTAACTGTTCTATGAGGTTGTAAAGCTAATGGTCTAACTCACAGGTAGTAAAACAGCGATGATTCACATCTTTCTTTGTAAGCAACATCACCCAAAGGGCATTATGCAACTCTGTTTTTAAGAGGGTTTTTCTTTTTTTCCTCAGGCATAATGACTCCAGAGGGACTCAGCAGAGCAGTGATCAATTCGGCTGTTTACTTTTCCATTCCAGTTTTGCACAACAAAGGGATCTCTTGATTTTATTTGTCATTTATTTATGCTTTAAGCGAGCCTGGTTTGGAAAATATTGGCCTGTCCAGTAAATGCTTCTGCTATTGGTGCCTCAGCATGCAAGTCTGGTTTCCCCTGTCTGAGATTATGAGGCAAGGTCATCTGTGGTGTTACAGTATTGAAATAAGCGACAATAGTGAGAACTAATTTCTAGTTAAAGCTAGTGAAAATTTTGTTCCTGGGAGCTGGTTATAATGGGATACAAATCGTGAGTTAACATGTTGTTTGTTGACTGTGAGCCAAATCTAAACTGTGCTGTAATTCTGCTCCAGTACAAAATTGCAGTGTTGAGAAGTCCCACTTGCATCTGCGTGTGTGTTTGTCTGAAGTGCTGAGACATCATTCCAGGTGGATCTCTCACCAACAACAACCACAGTGTGACCAGATCTGTCTAATCAAGCCAGATGTGGGACCAGGGAGCCCATGTTCAGCTCATTCTCCATCCTGTAGATGTTATTAGGGTGAACTGAAGATCTTATAGTGACCTTCTAATCCCTGAAAGGGGTCTGTAAGAAGGTTGTGGAAGAACTGTTCGCAAGGGCATGGAACAATAGCATGAGGAGTAATGGTTTTAAGATCAAAAAGGGTACATTTAGGCTGGACATCAGGGAAAAGTTCTTTAATATGAGAGTGGTGGATCACTGGAATGAGTTGCCTAGAAAGGTGGTGGAGGCATTCAAGGTCAGAACTGATGGGGCTCTAGACAATCTGTTCTAGTTAGAGATGTTTCTGCTTGTTGTAGGAGAGTTGTAGTAGACCTTTGGAGGTCCCATCCAACCCAGTATATTCTATTATACATTTTATGATTCTATGATCTCTGGGCAGGATTCCTTGCCAAAATGAAGCTGTGGTTCCCCTTGCCTTCAAGAGATAGCCAAAGAAGAGGGTGGTGAAGATTGTTTTCTATCTAGTGGTGGTATTGTTAAAATATCTTTCCAGCACATATATGTCCCAGGTTTACTTTGTTTTGTCTGAGCGGGAGATTAAAGCCTGTTTTACAAATATTTCAGGTGAAAGCCCTAATCAGTGAGCTGCAAACAGACAAAGAGGCCTTTTAGAGCATTATTCTTGAACGGGGAATATCTGCCTCTGATACTGTCACGGTTTAGCACCAGGTTAACCCACAAAATTATGATCTGCTCAGCTGTGCAGACGGAAATGTTCTCCTTGGAGGGGGAGAAAAGAGGTAAAGTAAACACACATCTGGAAACTGGAATTAGAAATATTCAACTTTATTAAACTTTATTAAAGATTTTATTAAGCAGAAAAAAAAACAAAAAAAAAAGGAAAGGAAAAGGGAAAAGGGAAAAAAAGTATGATCTTCCTCAATTCAAGTCCACCCCTTCCTCCACCCAGACCTGATAACCCCTGATTCCTAAGAGATGCCAAAAGCCGTGGACGAAGCGGGAGTAAAAAGGAAAGACTGGGAAATCTCCTAGGCAAAACTTAAATATTCAATGTAAGTAGTTTCCTAGGCATCAGTATGAAAATTTGCAGGTGAGGATAGAGATAAGAGGAAGATAAACAGGAAGACTAAAAAAAGGGAGGGGGGAAAAAAGGGCTGGGTGGGGGAGTGTGAAGCAGAAGAGGGACAGAGAGCCACAGAAGGACAGACAGGCCGCAGTGTGCTACTGGCCAAAACGAAACCGGAACTAGACTCCCAAGACACACAAACAGGAAGGGGATACCAAAAAGAGGAGAAAAGGAATACCCTGTCCCCAGTTAAGGAGCCCAAAATCTGTCTGACCCACTCCACCTGCTCAACCTGTCCCCTGCGGCAGCCACCTCTCCCCTTCACTTCCTCACCCCACTGACCTCCACCCCCTGCCCTTCACAGGCTGCTGTGCACTGGAGGGAAAAGTAAACATCCCCACAGCTGAGACGAGTTAACTCCTTGTATGCTGGAAGACAGTTCGATGCAGAAACCCCATAAGCAAACATGATTTCACCAAATCCAGAAAAGATACCCTCTGCCAGGACTGTCACAAAATAAGATGCTGTTGGAATTGCATGAAGGCTATTCCTTTGTGCTTGTTTGTAAAAATGATGAGTGGACCTGACTCAGTTACTTGACAGACAGCCAACGGGTACCTGTTCTTAGGAAACTCCTCCAGGCTGGGTCTCTGCATGGATTGAAGCCTTTGAAATAGGAGTGAGTCATCCTTGCTCTATGGTGGAGGGCATGTTTGAGATATGCCATATTGCAATACAGGGCATGAGCCTCAGCAGTGTTTCCTGTTGGGTAACTCAAGGCATCTTTCTGCTTTGTGACTTACAGGATCTCCTCTGAGTCACATTTCAGTAGAGTCAATGAGCTTAGGTACAATTTCAATAGAGTACCTGGGAGCCTAGGTACAATTTTCAGTTCTCCACTGATGACAGAAGAGTAAACAGTAGGTGTCACAGGGACCAACAATGTGAGAACAGGGCAGAAGGATGGCCATAATTCTCTACCTAATAGTGCCACTTACTTGCACATTGCTGCAAAACTCCCTGCTTGCAACAGCAGCCACATCTTGTCCTGCAAAATCCTAAAAGCCAAAACTTCCTGGTTAATTCTGGACTTTCGTTGTCTTACCCAAAATGTGTGAATTTGACAAACCTTTCGTTTTGTTAAAATTCTGCACATTAGTAGCACTGATCTCATTTTACCACATATTGGTCACAATATCCTCTCTAGAGCTACAAATATCTCTGGCATAAGTGGCTTCTAATTACCTTTATTATCCATGGTGAATATGTGAAAGCAGTGATGCATACCTTATTAGCATGCAACTGGAGAAGTTTAAAACCTGAGTGCTGATTTTTCACTGGCCCCTTAGGAGAAGTCTTCAGGTTTATAGCAGTCACAAGGTGTGTATTATTTATCTAAAAAGGGGACAATAATGAGTATTTTGCCAAATATTAAAAAAACAAAACCCAACAAACAACCTATATTAGCTGAGAATTTAAGCTTTGTTTCAAGAATGGTACAGTTCATTTAAGATACTGCTGACCCAGATTTTTACTTCTATAATGAATTGCTTCAAGTGAGTAATGCACAGTCTATTAATAGGATCATTATTAAATTGGAACTTGCATGTTTTAAATCCCTATGCACTAGATTCACGAGGGAGACTTGGTCACAATTGTCACCCAGTGGGTAGCCAGCTTGAGTTAATGTTCATAGGAGTGGTAGTCTAGGGTAGTTTTCCAAAAGGAGCAACTGATTTTGAGATGCAGATGGAGTTTACTGTAAATGGAAACTCATCTGACCTATTTTCAACTTTTGATTTTGGGTGAGATGAAATATACTCCTAAATACATCTTTTCCACAATTAATTCTGAATGAATGGCTTATCGGAGATTATAGGTTTTTCACATTTGTAATTAGTTAATGTAAACCCTACCCCAGAGTACAAATAGAAGTTGAAAAGAGTTGTGATAGAGTTGCAGGGTAATGTCACCAGTATATTGTTGTCAGTAGGCAGTTTTGCCAGGACATATCCTGATGATCATTTCAGTATATAGAACCATTCAGGTTGGAAAAGACCCTGGAGATCGTCAAGCCCAACCAATAACTCTGCTCTATCAAGTTCACCACTAAACCAGATCACTAAGCTCCATGTGGAAACAATCTTTAAACACATCCTGGAATGGTGACTCAACCACCTCCCTGGGCAGACTGTTCCAATATCTGACTACTTTTTGAGTAAAACAACCTGTTCCTAATATCCATCCTAAACTTCCCTTGGTGCAGCTGGAGGCTGTTCCCTCTTGTTCTCTGTTTACAGAATTATTGAGGCTGAAATATATATGGCGTTTTATGCCATATTTTACATAATGTAATAGCTACAGCAGTCAGCACTGCACACATCAAGACAACTTTTTTGAAAGGGCTTTGAAGCCTACCTCCTTTGGAAGTGTTGGGAGTTAGGTAGTTAACTTCTCTGAAAAATTCAGCTAATAAAAGATATTTCTAAAAATCTAGTTAAGAGTGTTATTTTCAGATGCAAGGCAGGCATCCTGAAAGTTTGCCAACTTAATGTTGAAGGCAGAACCAAACAAAATCAAAGAGACAGCTGACATACATAGATTTGTCAAACTAATTTCATGGGGCAAAAGCCATAAGAAATGAAATCAGGGTGGATGTACTGGTCCTGGCTGGGTTCTGGTTATGTTCTTCCTTCCACTTGACTTTTGCTTGTGAGCTGGAACACTGTTTGAGGTAGGGGCTGTTCTTCACATCCATGCAGTGTGGCACTTGGCATCATGGCACTCTGACCCTGATTAAAATCTTCCCACTGAACCATTACTTGTGCAAGTAAGTGCATAAAACTGCAGTATCTGAACAATATGTTTGCTATTCTAGCTTTGCCTTTGCTTCAAATCCATTTTTTACTTTTTTTTTCTTGCTACTCAATGTCACCTTTAGATGTAAGTGCAGTTTTTCCTGCAGCTATGCACTGATTTCAATCCATTAACACAATCTTTAATATGAAACAGCACAAATAGCATTTTCGGACCATGTCCCTCAGAGCAAAGGACTGTATGGGTCAATATTTCGGAGCCCTTTTCAAGAGTGTATCTGCATCCTTAAAGGAATTAATTAAAATAAACATCCCCTAACTCTATCAAGAATAAGGTCAGAATTAAATACGTTGTCCTCCAGTTTTGCTGACCTATACAAGAGTAAACAAAGGTATTTTAATTTTTATTATTATTGCTATTCATGAAAGCATTACAGGTACCCTTTCAAAGTAAAAAATTTGCTACACACACCAGGAGTGGACAGACACAGAAGTGGACAGACAGAGAAACGGACAGACACACTTAGAAGCAGACACCTTTTTTGCCATTAAATCCTTAGACAATTTTATAAGGATGAACAAAAATAGTAATAACAGCAGTATTATTATAGCCATGGAATTTTATCACAAAATCCATTTCACCAACGTAGAAGATTTTGCAGAATTGCCTGCATTCAAGAATTTGCTTTCTGAGAGCTATGAAATTTTGAATTGAAAATACTAAGGAAATGATTGTCAGGATGGACAGGAAAAACCACTCTGAACTGCCTCAATTCAGCTTCTTTGTCACTGGTAAATATGTATTCAGGGAGGTCAGACATTTGCTCAAGCACTATTGTCTCTCACTAGCAAGACTTTGTTTCTAATGCTTAGGCAAAATTGACTTGGGTGAGGACCTTCTTCCCTGACCTGTGAAGTTTTCCAAAGCTGAGGTGGGATATCTTTGACCTAATTTAAAGGTACCTGAATAACTAATGCAATTTCAGCCTAAGTCCAAAACAGGGGAAATAAGATACAGTTCTTCACAGGAAAATTGCAGTTTGTCACATACAAATATCTCCCAGTGCATTCTGAAACTTCACTTAGTAGAACTCTGATGTGAAACCTCTTGGTATTGCTGGGAATCGTACTCTTCTGTCCAAGTCAAGTCTCAGAAGAGGGTGCAGAAACAAGCCCAGAATCTGTTCTTTGCCCTTGAATGCAGTGACATGTTGCATGATAACATGGATTTTTAAAAATCAAGAGAAGTGGACAGAATCAACACCCCAAAGCAATGATGTCTGTGGGCATGATTAGAACGGCCCTCAAAGGTCAGGTCTATGGTCCACTCAGTTTGGAACATCTGAAATCTGTTGTCACGCTGGCTGGATGCTGTTTCAAGAAGCAACAGCAAAAGGCCTGAGCAGGCTTGGGTGAGGCTGTGGTTATTCCAACAAGGTCTGCAGGACAAAGCTGGACCTGCCTGGCAGAGGCTAGATGTGCAGTTGCCCTGAGTGTCCAAGCAGAATTCACTGCTGGAGCAACACCAATGCTACGTTTCCAGTTTGGGGACTTTTTCTTTTGAAAAAATTACAATAAAGATTAGAAAAGTGTTTGTGTGCCTTTATGGGTGTATGAGTGCAGGCAAATACTGAAACTCTCAAAAAGTCTAGATATAAAATACGCAAATGGGTTTCTTTTTTAAAATGTCACACTTAATTTAAAGCTGTACATTTCCATTTGAAACAGTTGGTTCACTGTGTGAACCACAAACAATGTCTATGATAGGGGGTTCTCTGAAACCAAAACATTGTTTTTATGAGTAGGCTGGCATGATGATGGTGTGACCCATGTATACGCAAAGTGGCTGACAGAATAAGCACACTTGATCATCAAAATACTGTGCAGAATTGTCTTCTGCAAAAGGCATTCCTTTTTTTTCCCTCCTATTTTGTGTAATGACAACAACAAAATATTATTCAGTATGTCAAAAAACACCCACAGGTACATATTCAGCAAGTCGAGACTATGTTAAATGCATTGTGTCGTATTTACGAAAAGGACTTATTTTGCATAGTTGATGCTAAAAATATTTTTTCTAAAATACTGTGTCACAAATGAAAAAATGAGGACAAACATTAGAACTATAGCTGAACATTATAGCTGAACATTTGTGGCGTAAAAGCCAGAAACCTTACAAAGCCATAAAAGTCAGGTAGGACACACTTTTCACTGCAGAATTTCCCAACTTGATGGTTCCTGTCTCATCCTTAATGCACAGTTTCAGCTGTGAATTGAATTTTCTTTTAATTTGAGAAGATCATATATTCATTTGTCAACACTCTATCTTCATCAATCAATGCATTATCCCAGGCAGCTTCATCTCCTGGAGGATAACCTTGTAGTACAGCATGACTCAACTCTGTATTGCCCCTGCAGAGATAATGAATTTGCACATGTGAGAGGATCATTTACCAATGGGGGTGGGATGCTCTTCTGAGCATATCATTTCCATCTGCCACGGGATGATTCCATTTGCAAAAATTGACCTGAAGGTGGATTTCTTAGCACTGTAGACACAATGTAGACAAGTTTGTCCTCTGACAGGAGAGGAAGAGGGGATAATCACATAGCTTCTCTGCCCCTCGAAAGTCAAGGGTGTGGACCTGGCTTTGCATCTCTTCACAACAAGGCTGGATGGGGTAAGAAAGCCCTTCCTTCTTGAGGCAACTGATTGCAGAAGAGGAACGCAAGGAATGCAATGGAGTGATACCATGTAAGCACAGGCATAATTATGCTACTTTTGAGAAGGTTCAGCCCCAATTACAATAAAATGATGTTGAAGCAGGCACTGCTCTAATACGACCTCTTTGAAACAACTTTCAGATTCAGCCTAATTGTTCCCAGAAAAAAATTGAGTCCATGTTTAGTTTGTGTGAATAAAATTATGCATGTCATCAGCTGTAAACAATAGTAATGGCATACATTACATGAAAAATTACGTACTTCAAGCAACTTGTGTGGAGTTTGGTGACAGCAAGTGCAGATAGATGCCTAAGAAAGTACTCTGCAGGGATTCCCAGAGTGGACCAGGAACAGACATATACCAGTTTGACCAGTGCAAGCCTTAGGTTGCCACAGACATAAATAAACAAGATAAGGTAGATCTTGCACATAACATCAGTTACGATATGCCAGCAAGACCAAATTATGCACAAGGCAAACAGAATCACAGCAATAGCTGAGCGAGCGTGAAACTGAGTATTTGCAGCTCCCACCAAAATTTGTTAGAATTGTATCCTCTCCTGTTGCAGTTTTGGCCCTGCCTCGGTCTTGAGATGCAAAAGACAGAAGTGAGTTTTCAAGAGCCGGACGGTATCTTTTTAAGTAGCTTGGGAGCTACTGATTGGAGTTGCCCAGCTTCCAGAGCAACTCTTTATGTGTAGCTCAGAAGTTGTGGGTTGGGTAGAGTTTCAAAGAACCCACCAAGTTCTGTCATTTCTATCTATTCTCAGTGCTGTGAAAAGAACTAACTCATTCAGCATTTTTGAAATCATAAACAATTTTTTGCTATAGAACTGGACCTCTACAGGCCACTGTTTCTTTGGTGCAGATCCGTACTGGCAGTTCCTCTGGTTTCTCTGCTCACGTTGATTATAACTAGAAATTCATATGCAGTTCTTGTCCTAGCGACATGTTCCTTCAGTGTGAGAAGGACAAGGTGTTTCTGTGCAATGCAAATTACTGATTACAGGCAGACATTTTGTTCAGTGTGTTTTCGTGCTCATTTTCAGAGACATGTTTTTGTGGGGTTTTTTCCCCGAGGTCTACCACTGCTGTCCTACTTTGCTACACTGTTCAGTGTGCATTGTGTCATAGTGAGATGGTATCAGCTGTCATAAAGGATATGCTAAGATGACAGCTTGTGTCCTAATGCAGTTTGACAAGATGAAATTTGCAAAAAGTAAACATGATTCCTGCAAATGCCAGCTGCTTGTAATGACTTCAGGTAAACCTCCCTTAATTAATCTTTAACTAATGGTAGTGTCCTGAATGAAAACAGGGCATGGTATGGTTATTGTGAACCTATCTAATATTTTTCAAACTAGCATACAGACTTAGAGAGGTATTACCTGTATACATGCAGTTCTTTAGCAGATTACTCTATTATTTCTCATTCTTGTAGAAAGGCAAAAATACAAATTCACTGGAAGAGCTTTTTCATATTGAATATGAATCAATCTGAATTCTTTGAAATTGCATTATTCTAGAGAGTGCTTCTAAAACTTGGAGAAATAATTTACTTCCAAAAGATCTATACGAAAGACAGTTTAAATTTGCACCTGAGACCAAGATAGTTTCTATGAAAAGAGAATAGATAACAAATGGAATCAATGGACCCTCATTAAGCAAAAATTACTCTACAAGAGCCATTCAGAATCAGTTAATCATAATGAAACAGGACTATAATTTCCTGGCATTCTCTAAATCAAAAGCAAGTATTTGCATCATTTTTCATCATAACAAATGTGATTACTTTTGTTTACAGCTGATGAAATACATAATTTTATTCACAGTAATTAAATACTGGCTCCACTGTTTTTCAAGGAGCCATTAAATTGAAAGTTGAGGTTGTCTAAAGAAGATTGTCTCACAAGAGTGCACCCCACCCTTTGCTCTCCTCCCTGCACACTTTCCTTGAGCAAAAAGGATCAGCGAACCTAATTTATATGACATTGCATGATACTGTGAGACATATCTGTAGTTTAAAGCAAGATTTGTTTTCAGCTGCATTGCAGTGAAATATCGTCATCCCTTCTATTTATTCTACTTCATGTGTGACTTCTATAAATGGAATTTAGATCTGATTACGTTATTTTGTTAATCAGTGTGTTTTGGATTGGTCTCCAAGTTGTTTGATTTAGTGTTATTGAAACAATCCGAATTCTTGACACCTGGATCTGCCAGATAACAGAACCAGAGATTACTTGGGGATGGGCAGGTGAATTTTCCGTGGAACATTAGTCATCAGATTGGAGGGGGGCTGCCTTGACATCAGCAAAAGCATTTTGCTTATGTTGATTCACCCAGAAAGTAATGCTAATTGTGAGGTGGGGTACATTTGCTGTTTATTGTCCCATGGAAACAAATGTTTACAAAGCCCATTTTTGAGTGAATTTTGATCATATTGTTTTAGATTCCAATTAAATACAAAAAAAAAAATTAAATGAAAAATAGAGAGGCTATAAAAGAATGGTCAAAGTAATAAAACACTAAAGCAACATTTCAAATTAAGTTTTTTAAAAACCCAAAACAGTTCTGGTTTTAATCAGCCTAACGTGTGGCATTTCTGTAATAAATAAAATGTAGTGAATGACACAACCCACTCCCTCGTGCCTGGCACACGCATTGCCAAGGCACCTTAAAAAAACAACAAATGCAGTTCTGAATTCTCTGATCAAAACATTATTCTAGTGCACTAAGTGTTTAATGTCCTCTAAGACTGAAGAATTTTGATGTGGAAAAGGCTGAGGTGCTCAATGGCTACTTTGCCTTGGTCTTTAGCAGTGGAAAGTGTCTAGGTGTTCCCTAGACAACAGACCTCATGAGCCGGGAGACAGAGAGGGAGAAGCAGAATGAGGCCATCACAGTTGGAAAGGAAGTGGTCAGCGACCTGCTCCATCACTTAGACATAAACAAGTCTATGGGGCCGGATGGGTTGCACCCAGGGGTGCTGAAAAGCTTGGCAGATGTGCTTGCCAAGCCACTTTCCATTATTTACTCAAAATCCTGGCTAGCTGGGGAGGTCCTAATGGACTGGAAGGTGGCACATCTACAAGTAGGGCAGAAAGGAGGATCCAGGAAAATATAGACCTATCAGTTGACCTTGGTACCAGGGAAGGTCATGGAACACATCATCTCAAGTGCCATCACACTTCACATACAGGACAACCAGGGCGTCGGGTTGAGTCAACATGGGTTTATTAAAGGCAGGTCCTGCCTGACGAACCTGGTCTCCTTCTATGTCATGATGACCCAACTATTGGATGAGGGAAAGGCTGTAGATATTGTTTACCTGGGCTTTTGAAAAGTCTTTGACACAGTTTCCCATGGAATTCTCCTTGATAAGCTGGCTGCTCATGGCTTGGACGAGCACACAAGCTGCTGGATAAAACACTGGTTGAACAGATGGGCCCAAAGAGTGGTGGTTAATGGAGTTAAATCCAGCTGGTGGCCTGTCACAAGTGGTGTGCCTCAGGGCTCGGTG
>JAOXOE010000001.1:30210543-30264514 GCA_028565055.1 Phoeniculus purpureus | reverse complement strand
TCTGTTCCAGTGCTCTGTGACCCTCACAGCAAAGAAGTTCCCCCTTGTGTTGAGGCGGAACCTCCTCTGCTGCAACTCATCTTTCTTTTAGGTCTCCATTTATTGTAGTTCACTAGGCAACCCTCTGAAGCATGGATTGTCCGTGGGAATATGCAGTACCTCTACAAATTAACTCTGAGGTCTATTTTCCTTTCAGTCTACCTGCTTGAATCCCCTTAATACCAGTCACTACAAAATGTGACCCTGAAGCAAGGGATTATAAAAGGGGATTTAACTGTAGGAAAGCATAAGGGTGGGTATGTAAATGTTAGAAGATACTGAGCGATTGTTCAGCAATAGGGCAGGCATGTGCAGTATACCATAGGAAAGACAGCCAAGAGTCCTGCTGAAGTTTTATCTTCTAAGATCTGTTACCTAGACAATGACGCATTTGCAGACAGTAGATGTGTGTAGCTTGTACTTACACAGTAGAACAAGCCTGTTTGGCGCACAAAATTTCTGCGTGATGCAAAGGCCCCTGTTGTGGGGGCTTTTGCATCACTATCTTTTCTGGAAATTGTGAAGTGAAATACGGTAATTCAGATTCACATGTATATTCATTGTATTGCTGTTCCTCACAAATGGGAAATGTGTTGTCCTTGGTGAACTGAGACTTAGCACATGCTTCTTGTCTTTTTGAAGATAACAAGTGTATTCATATCCTCTCCCCCATCCCATGCCTTCCTGCCCTGGAATATCAGCTGACTCCAAAAACAAGAGGGCAGTGGGTTCATCCTAGACAAACACTTGTTGCCCTATAAGCTGACACAACAAGGAAAAAATATTTTTCCTAAAAGGGAAGAGCAGAGGGGCAACTTCATTGGAACTGGATGATCCTGTGGTCCCTTCCAGCCCTGACTGATTCTATGATTCTGTAGTGACTTACAGTGGAGAAGGTACTTTCATCTTACAGCCTGTGTTGCAGGTGCTTGGAACTTCTAGAAAACAATATGGATGTGTTCCTGTGTGACTGGGTCTGGGTGATCCTGCTGTGGCAGGGGGATTGGACTACATGATCTTTAAAGGTCCCTTCCAATCCCTAATGATTCTATGATTCTATGATTCTATATACAATAGTAGTAGTTGGCACAGTCATGAGCTCAGTCAATGTGATAAATAAATGATCTAAAATACTTGCAAGCTCATTTCACTAGATAATTATGGAAGAGTCATTAATGGGTTGAACCTATCTGAATTTCAAAACAGACCTGTGTAGTCTTCTTTAAAACAGGACATGTGTAGTCTTGCATAGAAAGGTAAAGCAAGGACATAAAAAGTTCATAACTATTAATTCAAATGATTCAATGCAGAAATTTAATACATATGGACAACTATTTAGAAATAATATAAAGACCAAAAAGACATAGAGCAAGAAGTGAATTTATGAGCTGAAAAAAAACCTTTCGTTACAGAAAAGCCCTGGAAAATGTGATAGAAACTGTTAACATGGAAGGTTTTTGCACCAGGTCATGAAATGTAATGGAAAATTCTATTACTTCCACAGAATGTGGTGAGATGATTCAGAAAATGTGGGCAAGGATTTTCAACTTCTAGTAAATCTGAAAGATTTTTAGCATTTAGATTTTATTTCTGTATAGAAGACTCTTGGCTTTCTCACATCAGTCAGATCTTCAGCAGAGGACTGAGCATTCATTTACTTTATTGTAATTTTTTTCTTTCTTTCAAAAACAAAATTCCCAGTAATGATAAACTCAATTCAGAGTTGTTGTGTCTAGTTACTAGAGCATGCATTGTACCTGTCACAGTCTTTTAGGCCTCAGAGAACTAACAGATGCTTTTAGCCTTTGTGACTCCTTACGGAGAGTGCATACATTACTGTCTGTTTTCATACAGACTTCATGGGGGTGCAGTTCTTTTTTTACTCTCTGGTATTCCATCTGAGACATAACAGCTGAAAACACTATTTAATTGCAGTTCTACTGCAGGATGGCTGTAAAAGAACAGAGACAGAAGACACGGGATTTTTTTTTTTTGCATCTGTTTTTTGAATTGTTTTCAAATTAAGATTGGACTATTAACTTTCTTTCAAAAATAAAATAAATTAAAATAAAATAAAAAGCCAACCAGTATTTTACCAGTTCATCTGTGAAAATATTTTTGTCAGATATTTGATGATCAGGCAAGTATGTGATTATCTTATTGGTGGAATGAGAGAAAAAGTGCCTCATCCTAATGTACAAAACTCTTCTATGTGCTTCCCCAGACACAAAGTACAGATCCTATCTGCCAGCCAAGCAGTCACTATAAGTAAACTTTGGCTTTGTTTTTATTGGAAAGCATTTTAGTGCTGTACATGCTGTGGTTTAGCTAGTCTATATCTGTCCTTGTTGAGAAATTCTGACATTAATGAAGTGTCTCTCACTAAGTTGAAACCAGCTCTTATTCTGTGCAAGAGAATCATATGCAAAACCTTACTGTGTGTTTTCATGGTTGATAATTTTCTTCCTCTGTGATTTCAAAACTCACATGAATCTGGTGACTTTCTTATTTATTTTTGCAGAAGAATTAGTATGTCAGTGATCATACAAAGCACTGCTGCTGGCACAGAAAAAAAAATCCAGAGTAGGTAATGGCATTTCTTGCTTTGATGTGTCTTTAACAATTGTCAGCTCGGTATAAAGATTTGTTATTTCACTCTCTTCATTTTTGTTATGTAAATCTCCACTACCCACTAAAACTGTAGTGTTACTGTAAAAAGAGAGGCTATGTGAGATGTCAGCAAGTGCTAGCAGATTTTTTTCTATAAAACTGCACTTGTTCAGGAGGGCTTCAGTTACATTTTAGCAGGATGTTATTTATGTGCATGCATTTCTCCTCTAAAAGTTTGCAAAGGGCGAACTAGGTAATGTGATTAAGTGGCTGAACACAGTAAAGGTTCCAAAAACTAGGTCATTATTGAGATTAACGACTGGATTAAAAGGATTTAGGAGTGGTAGGATTTTGATTTGCATATTACTCCAAAGACCTTTGACTTATGTAAAGCCTCCTCTTAAAGACTATCAAGCAAAAGTATTACATCAAGCAATTTAGTTGTTGCAAATTACTCTTGCCTGTTTTTTGACCTTGTGTATATTACCCATATTTCTACACTGGATTTTTTTTGCATAACTTACACTTGGACCGCTCCTTTGGATGAGAGACATGCAAGGGGAGCACTAATGCAAAAGAGATCAGTTGTAAAATAATTACATCTTATTAAGTATAAGCTATTGGATTCTTGAAGGATTTCACCTGGGAGTATTTTAGCAGGCGCTAAAACAGAAGACCTTGTTTAACAGCAGATTCTAGCTGTTCAATCAAAATCAAGCCTCTATGAAAAGCCTCAGAAATGTATTTAGATTAATCTTTGTGCTACTCTACAAGAGTATAGACAACTGTTTTGGTATATGAAAACATCTTGCTAAGAGCTCAATCTTGTAACTGCTTTGGGAAATCAAACTGGGTTTCTGTATGTCTGAAGTCACCCATTTAGCATCAACTAAAGAAAAAAATGAATTTAGGGGTTACTCAGTATAAAAATCTCTCAACTTACATCATGTGCTTGTGTTTCAGCCCATGTGAGAATGCTGTGGATGGTATCTGTGTGTTTCCGTGTATGAAAGAAGGAGGGAAGATGCTTCTGTGTGGGCAATTTAGCACAAACGAATGTGATGGTGGGCTAGAGGGCAGATTATTATGCAGTAAATGTATAAGACTTAAAGACAAGGAATAGTCCAACATGATGAGTTTGGATTTCACTCAGGAGTTTAGTGTCAAGATACTACTTGTACAACGTCGTACTAGACTATCAGTAACTTCTACATTTTAAAAAGCCCAAACTAAACCACAGATTTTTTTACATACAGAAAATAACAGAGCTGCTCTCTAGAGGCAGCTTCAGCTCTAACAAACTGTAGCTTTCAACATTTTCTTCTGTCAGAACCCTTGTGGCAGAGTTATGATGAGAACAGAGCTTTTCCACTTCCTGGCTTTGTCTACTTAGTTTTGCTTGCAGTTGAGATGGGTTTCTATTTCTACAGCATTTTGATTTCATCAAATGTTTTTTCCACTTTAAAAATTTTATAATTCTTCCTTTTCTTAAGCACTTTTCCACTGTAATTAAAGGAAGCAGCATTTTCAAAGTTCATTGTGAAGAGGTGTTTGCTGGCACAGGATTGCTATTTTTTTCCCATAGTTGCTAGTATGAGGCTATGATTCAGATTTATGTTGTGTTGATAATAAGGGGATGTTACTTAGATCTGGTCTCCAAGGTCCCCTGACTGGAAGAGGACAGAGGGACAGAAAATAATAGGTCAAAAGCTTATACAGTAAATTGACCTGACTAATGGCTATGGTTGTGCCCAGTTATTAGATTTTGATCCCATTATTTTTCTTCCTGTTTTGCATAATTAATGGCTGTTGACTTTAAAATGTGAGAATCACAGTGCAGTTAAGGACTAGCTGCTTGATATCTAACATGAGAATTTAGCTTATCTATATTGTTTGCTTAGCCTTCGCTGGGGTCTATAATGTCTTCCAAAGGACAGGTAGAGAGCTTGCCCTGTCCAAAAGTGCATGTAACCTAACAGTAAAGCCATCATTTCAAAAGCAAGAACTGTGTTTGTACTTTGTTAGACTCATGAGACGTCCAGCCCAGCAACCCTACCTCTAAGGAAAGTGCCCTTGCCACTAAACTGTAGCATTAGAAGTAATTCGTAGTGATAAATTTTTGCAACCACTTTTATGAAGAGTCAGATCTTGTTGACTTACATTGGACATGTGAGTATACCTAGCAGATTACTCCCTTGAGGGGATTCACATTGAGAAGCGCCATGTTGCTGGATTCCTTCAAGTTTGAATGGGAGACAGATGCAGAAACATCCAGCCATGACACTCATAGTCCTGTAGAAAACAGAATTTTAGCTGCCAGGGAACTTTAGAAGCCTGAGAGGCACCTACAGAAGTAGAAACTAGCTGAGTAATGGATCTGGGGATGTCATATTCAAACCTGATGTTGTTAAGAGCCTTAATGAAATCTTTTTAAAAAGAACTCATGTTTGGAAGGCACAGCATATTAGAAGAAAGGTGTCGTGGCATAGTGAAGACCTCTCTCATGAATTGTCCCCAGCCATCAACAGCAGAGTGATAGTGCTCCTTCAGCCACTGCTCCTCCAGCCAGTCCCTGCCTGCAGGTCCTGGAAAGTGCTGGGTGAGATCCTCATCACACAGCCTCTGACTGTCTACAGTTAGTAGCAAACAAGCACATATTGGTGGATTATACTAGTTCCTCACAACTGACATAAACATGTTTATTATTATCCACTCTTGGCATTGGTAGCTGTTTCTTGCTCCATCAGATGTTTCTGTTTGAGGAAGGACTAAATAATGCTCTTGACAAAATGAGGAAGAAGTAACTAAGCAATATTTCTTCCACTTTTGAAGATAAAAGTAATTTTTTCAAGGAAATGTTTACATGCACAAAATCAGGATCATTTTAAGGGAAGATTAATTTTATTAATGACTAATTCTTATTTGCATAATCTAGAAGGATGCAGTCTCCAAAAAAAATAATTAGTAAATGTCAACTACAACAATACTGAAGAATAGCATCTTCATAACTCTGGAGTAAAAAATTTTCCTCTAAAGTAATTACCAGAAATAAGCCACAGTTTTTCATCATCATTCTTGCAGACATTATGTTTTGGAAGTAGATTCCTTGTTTCTCTCTGACTGCTTCAGATGTTTGACACAGTGAAAGGTGCCTGTTTCTGCCTAAATCTAGCCAGTGAAGAAGTTCCATTCTGCTAGAAAAATAGTGAAGTAAAAATGTTTGACTAATAATGGCTTAAGCAGTTTGCCTAATGCAAGTGACGAATATGTGCTCAGAAGGCTTGCTACCAAGAAAAATCTAAAATTCAAGGTACTACTTGATAATACTGTTCAACCCAGTGAATTTAAATATCTTATGTGTAGGACAGAAGAGATTCTTGGATTATTTTTAATTAAAACAAATTTTCTTTTAAGAAGAAGCCACTTGAATTTACATTTATATTGGTGCCACATCTCTAGTTTCACTTTTCAGATAAAAAATAATTATAAACCTACAAAATCAGACGTGCACACTATAAACATGAGTTCTAGCTCACAAGAACTGTGCAGTACTATTGACTGGAAGTGTAAGATTTGCATTTTACCCAAGCAGGAAAATCAAGTTCTACAGCCCTCAAACAACCCCAAGATGCAGGCATCTAGACATAAAGGCTCAGATTTACCCAACTTCATGGTAACTCGAGAAGATGCCAGCAGAAAATGATTGTTATAAGCCAAACATGTTTATATACGTTTATATAGATTTATTGATGTAGTCTAGGAATTTTTTGTGGTGCTGTTTTTGGTTTGTGTTTTCTTTTTTTAATCCCACTGGTACCTAAAAGTACATCTGGAAACACTGAATTGTGGTTCTGAATTTCTTCCCCAAACAGCTTCCACTCTAAAGATAGGACTAACCTACTTTTACCTATATATAGTGGTTGGGCATCTTCTAACAGGTAAGCTTGCTTCCAGAGGGCAACTCATTTTGATCTGGCTGTTATCTTTTTTAGGATAAACTGAATCACCCTCAGGAATTTCCTGTCACTCTCCATTGACTCTCACTTACAGTAGGATATTAACTTCTAGACAGCCGAAGCTAAGACAATGTTTAAATCATGAATGGCATAAACATGAAGGCAATAAGAAAGAAAGACAAGATAGGATTTTTTGGAATTAATCAGCACAGTTTGTAACCCTTATCAAATCACCACCGGAAACTGAAATTCTTTTTTCTAATCTAAGTTTTTATTCCTTCAATAATTGCAATGCAGATGAATATCTATCAGTAGGAAGAAGCTGGGATCTGCCACTCAAGATCAGCTTGCTAGTCAGAGAAGTCCTTGCTTTACAGCAATCATTTACATTTATATCAATTTCACTTTAAGCAAGTGGTCATTATATGTTTTGAAGATATATACAAACATGAATACTTCCTTCCTTCACAGAATCACAGAATTATTGAGGCTGGAAAAGACCTCTAAGATAATCAAGCCCAGCCTATGACCTAACATCACCACAATCACCTAGACCATGGCACTAAGTGCCACACCCAGTCTTTTCTCAAATACCTCCTGGGATGGGGGACTCCACCACCTCCTTGGGCAGTCCATTCCAATGTCTAATCACCCTTTAGGTGAGGAAGTACTTCCTAACATCCAACCTAACCATCCCCCGGAGCAGCTTCAGGCCCTGTCTTCTTCTGTTGCCTGCGGGAAAAGCCCAACCCCCACCTGTCTACAACTTCCCTTCAGGTAGTTATAGAGACAAGGTCCTTTCTTCCCCCCTCTCTCCCTTTCTGTCTCCTAAACATCAGCCACTTTATTCAAAGACAAATAAAGTATTAATAATGGTCACTGATCTTTCTTTTATTTATAAACTAATTCTATTACCTCAGATGAATTACTGTTGTGTCCAAAGTGTTTAACAATTCCCACAAGTGACTTATATAATGGGATTTACAGTCCACTACTTTTACTAGCCAGTGTCTGAGATATGCCTTTACAACCAACAAATCTCTGAGAGACAGAAAATTCATTGCAGTCTGATATCTGCTTGCACTGCACAGTTGAAATACAGCTTTGGGCAAATACCACCTCACACAATAAATCAGCATGTTCTGCATCCTCCATGTAGAGAACTACAATGTGATCCAAAACATCACCTATGCCCTTAAAGATCCAGCAGGATTAAACAATATCTAGACTATAGATGAGATGTGCAACCCTGATGTACTCATGATCCCAACACTGGCCAGACTGATCTCCCATCTGGAGAGAAGTACCATACAGGCAGCTCGCTCCTCGATTGATCATGCCCTGGGCTGCTCAAGGCATGGCATGACAGCAGCACACACATACCACAATGAGCAAGTCAGAGCTTAGGTCCTCCCAAATCTGGACATTTCAGGGAAATGTTGACATCCCACAAGAAACATAACTATACTCTGTTACTACAGCAATTATTAGACATGTGCAGATCTAAGGAACCAATAATTCAACATTTTTCATGCAGAAAGGTCAAGAGTAAACAGTATTGTCAGTGGTTCAGGTCAGAAATTTCTGGATGAGGTACACTTTGAGTATCTGTTTATGTAACTTATTAAACAAATCTCACATTACAGACCCCAGAGAAGAATTTATGTGGAAACATGATTCTTTTTCTCTTTCTTGGCACGAGAAAGGAAATGAAACTACGGAAAGCTGAAAGAAATACAAAGGATCTCAAATCAACCCAAGCCGAGTCAAGAAAGTCATACTTGTGGCTGTAATTCGTGATTGTATGGGTGAGGGAAAGTGTTGCTTTTAATTTAGTGGAAAGACCACTTTGTTCATTACATTCTGGCTTAAATTTTTGGCTTGTATTTGTCTATTTCTATCAATACAGTGGTTCAGAATAAAAAGATTAGTTCTAATAATAAAATATCAAAAGGTTGTAGAGTTTCCTGTCAAAGTTACAGTCCAAATTATACACTTTGTACAGAGACAGAACTCCAAAGAATGGAGGCATCTCCATTTTACCTGCAAAAATAGACTTCACAGATATAAATGGGAAATACTGCTCAGTTTTGTAGGCAAAGACAGGTTTTTTTCTTTTGTCTTTTTCTTATCATTTCTGTATCTTTTTTAAACCACCACAGTGAATGCAGAGAGGGAAAAAAAATGAAAGCTAAGTTACAGTTTTCTCTACTCCGTTTTTCAGTTTCCAGTTTCATCAACATCAACTTTAAAAACAACTCCTCAATTTCCCTCATATCCAAGTGATCTTATTTGAGAAAGTAACTGAAAATTAGCATCTTGACCTTTCAGTTAACATGTTTTAGGCTTCATCATGAATTAGAGATAGATTCAGGCCATTAATTGCAAGCTGTATTCACAAGGCTGTTAATAACTTTATTAACTTAGTACCTCAGCACATCACTATCTTCAGCGTCGTTATCCTAAATGTCTCCTTGGATATATTTACAAGTGTTCCCACTGAAGCTATGTGAAATGCCAAGGCAATCTGAGTGAAACTGATCTCATGAGTGCTTCAGTATCTATGATTCAGAGTGCTCTTCTTTGAGCTACTTTTACAGAAAATTGAGAGAAATGGGTCCTCTTAGGGAATGCTTAATCCAACCTATCTACAGTGAGATGAGAGAAATCATGTCCTAAAAATGTCTCTTTCTTTCCTTCTACTCTAAAGTGACTCCAGACTTCTGACAGATATCGTTCAAGTGCTGTGTGATGAATTCTAACATTCCAGGCCACAGAGACATCATTCAAGATACAACGGAAGGAACCTTTTTGCTCCAAATGCTCTGAGCACTGAAAAGGCTTCTCACTTCTGGGACGGGAATCTATGGAAGCTTTGGGAATTTGTGTGAATTTTAATCCCAAGAGTAAAATGGAATCTACTTCAAAGAAACTATTGAGGGCATTGGAAGAGTAGCATAAAGTTTTATTTTCCTTTAGAGTCACTGTTATTTTGTAGAGTTAATTAATATGTGAATTCAGCACCAGAGATCTTTTCAGTGCTGTTTACATTTCTTCCTCTGACAGCTTGATGGCCAGATTGACCTGCACTTTGCAAACTTTGTATTTGTAGCCTCTGCAAAGCAGGTACTAATTTGCCTTCTAGATGCCCACTGGTCACAAACTGATCCCCAGCTTCTCATAATCATCAACAAAATTAAGTGCTAATAGTCTGCACATAGCTTCTGATAGACTAGACTGAATATCCAACTAGGTTATCTCTTCATTTGTTTTTTTTTTTTTCCTCCAACTTTACCATGCAGTTTCTGCTCTTTTTAACTATAATATTATTTATCTGTTTATCTAGACTATCCAGAAGTAATTAAAACAGCTTTGAAGTTCTTTACAATTACGCTGTTCTAAAAGAGTACCTTGCACTGATCTTTGCACAGTGAAACTCCTATTTGAAACATCATTTTCAGTGTACTTCGTACAATGTACAAATGTACAATGGTACTTTCTGTCCCTCCCAAAGTTCCTACAGTGTTCTTCAACTGTTTTAGAACTGGAAGACCTTGATGCTGTTCATTAATGTATCTATGTCAAAATTTCTAACCTGCTTATAATTGGGTTGCTCTTGTCCAAATGCATAACAAAAGTAACTACACATTGTTGAAATAAACAATTTCTTGTAAAAACAGAAATTCCAGAAAGTAGTTTACTGTATATGAAGCCATGTAAAACATATAAATACCCATGTGTGTTGCTGGTCTGAACAAATACGTAAATAATACGTTTTTTTCTGGATGTTTGTGTATGCAAAAGATTGGATACCAAGTAATGAAGGACTGGGTGAGTATTATGCAAGTGCCAAAGAAATAAGGCTGAAAATTGGACCATTCACTAAAGTGATGAAAAATGATTAACAAGTATCCAGTGCCTTCTGAGAAAATTTCAATTTATGTAAAATCAAACAATGTCTCATAATTCAAAACAATTATGAACTGCTCAAAAGGACATTTTCTGCACCCAGTCCTGAGTTCACAGTTGCCACATACCAACAACTATTAGTAATTCCTCATTAGTATGCAGCTGACTGTATCCTAGGAGAATACTGGGCTACAAACAGAACTCTAAAGAGGTTATCAATTATATGCCTTAATCATTGTCATCCACAGCATATAAACAACATTCTACCTAATGGTGAGAAACCAGTCCTGAACTCAAACTGCATAATTATCTACACTATTGATATTTTAAATTATTTCCCTTTTCAAATAATCAAGTCAACCAGTAAAAATGAATTTTCAATAGGAAATGAGCAAATCTCTTATCTGCCCTTCACTGAGAAGGGTGACCTAGATTTTAGATGTAATATTTGTTTAAAGCCACAGTGCTTTAAAAATGGCTCTATAGAATGAGTAGTAAATCAGTAAAAGCCTAAGGCTATCAATATGGTAAATAAGCTGTGTTTCTGGATGGGTTCTGACAGTCAGATATGACCAGAACTTCCCTGCCAAATCCAAGGCTAACAGGATGAAAAGACAAGAGAGAATACAGTAATTATTGGGCAAAGAAGAAGAGAAGATAAAACAAAAAAAAGGTAAAAATACTGTGAAAAATTAGAAGCACAAAGTCGATGGGGCAGGGAAAGGATGACATCCTTTCCATTCAATATTGAGATGTCTTTCAGTACTGGACTGAGGTGCTCCCTTGCTTTATCCTCAGACCTTCACAAATACCCCATAACAATTTTACATCCCCTTCAGATTGCACAGCTTCGTGTAATGCCACAGGAGAGGCACAAATTTTGCCTGAAGTCCTCTTTGACAAAGGTTCTGCCACCTGCAGTTGTGGCTACCCTTTATTTCTACATATGCAAGGATTATTTTAAAGCTATTCCTGCTGAATCTGGGTTATGATAAACAACTAATGGGCTTGTGGAGAAAAGAATGACATACTTTCACCTTAGATCCTTCACATTTCATTTAGGAAAAGCAGCTGCCCTGACACAAAGTAGCATCTTTCTTATTGAATTAAAAATTATACCATTCATATTAAGCTGGAAAGAGTCTATTGACAATTATAGAACTATGGTCCAAGGTATTTTTAAAAATCAGAGTGATTTTGTAGGACTTCCTTTAATCTAATCTCTCTGACTGCATCTTCCTCATCAGATTTGCAACGAAGAGTCAAAAGTAAGGCACTGCTCATTTACACACACATCATTCATCCATGTAAAACACGTAGGACTAGAATGGCCAGCAAGGGACTAAAAGTTTATACTAATATTTGAAAGAGATGTCTTCCTCTGCTAATGCTCAGGGTTATTTAGGATTAGGGCTCCAGAATACTTTGAAATCTTTAGAAGCAATAAGACAATGAGACCTAGACAACAAGTGGGAAGCAAAACTGAACACAAGTCACGGAGAATTTAAAAATGCAGAAAATTGTGAAATCATAGCTGAAATAACAGAAATTTGTCAGAATTTCATACTCAGGTGAACTGATGGAAGACTGTGAAGAAATTACACAAATCATTAGACTTACTGCTGGTTTCAATAGGAACACATAAGGCCACCCAGCTGAGTTTTTTGAGTTAGGATAGGCTTTAACTATCCTTAACAATTCATTATGTTCCCATATAAGAGGAGAATGAACAAAGAATGGATATTTTATTTTTATTTTTAAATCCTTTCATTACTGAACTCTTCATATTAAACATTTTTCCACTTGACAGTGCAAGTATTGTAATTTGCAAAATATAGCTTGCTCCAACGATTGCCAGTATACATTTCAGGCTGATAAAAATTACTTCCCAGCTGCTTCCCATTCACAGACAGTATGTGTGGCCTTCCCTAAAGAGGATGGAAAATGTGGTATTATACTCCAGTACCACATGTCTTATACCCACCTCATGTGTTTATGTTGGAGTTTTGCTTCTGGTTACTAAAAAGCACTTTTATCTTGAGACATTTATTCTTGCGATATTTTGTATACAGCTATTAGTCTTGTTATTCTTATTGCTGCTGCCTTTTATCCTGCTGTTTAAGAAAATATTTGCTGGGCTTCAAATGTCAGACAAAACTGGGTAACCTCTTTGCAAGTTTATGCTGGAAGTTTTTTTGACACTATTGTCAGTCTAAATGAAACTGTTCCCCAGCAGGTTCAGACAGTGTGCAAAGACCAGTGTTACCTATGAATTGGTCATCTCACGTTGTCCTTTAACTGCTGGCTTCACTGTCAGCAGTAATAAAGCTAGGAGCCAGACCTTAGGACGTAAGCCAGCTATTGATTCTCTCCTGATACCTGTCTGTGTTGTCTGATGTGTGTGTGATCTCTTGGTGTCACAGAGATAAAGTGTAAATTGTTTTTGAAAATCATTGCCAGGAACAGAGCTGTTACTTTTTACAGAATGTCACACCCAGTGAACTGTGACACACAGCCAAGCCTTGGTCCCTCTATTAGGTGGGGGAATTAGGGTTATTTTTTTATGGAAAGATTCAGTATCAGCCAAACACAGTGTTGACTTCATCTATTTTAACATCTTGTTGTCCTTAGTGTCGATTAACATTAGATCTCTAAACAACTCTGTGAGCAAAGCAATAGCTTTCCAAAAAACAGTGAGCCATCACATGCATTAAATACATGCCCTCCAAAACTTGGGTCTATTTTCACACTCTTATGTACAAGACTCTGCATCCGTGTTCTGTGATGCTCGTAAAACAACCTAGCTCGAGAAGAGGCTGCAAGGTTACTCACCACTCCCAAACAGAGAAAGCACATTCCTTTCTTACAGATGGAAGAGGAATAAGATGTTCTGTCTCAGCATATCTCTCTTGTTGGGTTACAGGTGTGCCCAAGGACAGCAGTGATATTTGTATATATAACACAGATCAGCTCTTGGTGCTTGCCTGACTGGAAATGATGGGAAGCGGAGTGGCTTTCTGAAAGACTTTCCCTGATGAGGGGAAGAGGAGATGAGTTTCATGCGCTAGTTGAGATACATGAGTTACTGAGTTTGCTGTGTTGGTTTAGTTTCTTCTCTCCATTTCTAATAGTGCTATTACTTGTTTCCACTCCACAGAAGGAATGAGTTTGGTGATCTCTGTTGCTTGATGTCTGCTAGGAATAGTATCACTATAACAAACATATAGCTTAGGGACATTGATTAGTGGTGGGCTTGGTACAGCTGCATTAATGGTTCAACTCAATGATCTTGAAGGTCTTCTCCAACCCAAACAATTTTATGATACTGAGGTTCTATCATACTGAATGTCATGCTTTATGCCCCTGAGAGCTTTCACTAAGACATCTGCGTATGCTGGCCATTTTTGCTCTGAAGCAAATTGTCTCATTAAACATTCTCCCGGCTCTACTACATGGACAGTTAAATTCAGCTCCGTGTTCTCTATCTAAATCCACAACAATGATGTCTGGCCATTCAGCTGGCAGTGGGAGTACAAAGACACAGAAAGCTCTTGGACTGCAAACCATGGGGCTGGGAGAGCACTCCACTGTAGGAGGCAAGTTCTCTCTTGCCCTGGTCTTCTGCAGGCAGCCACTCTGGTCTCCATTGCTGTCAGGATACTATATTGTCTTGGCTTTTGGGTCACATTTGGCAGGACACTCTCATTTAAAAAACTGCTTCTCCAGTAGCTTAGAAATAGTATTTAGTTTTTTGATTGCAGAGTATGTAGGTGTTTGTATACCAGATACTGACAAGTACTTTGCCATTTAATATAATAAGCAACAAAAGACCAGTTTGCAGTCATACAGGTCTGTGGAAGAAAGCTGATTAATCTTTAAGTACCACTAATGGTTTCTACCCTACAGTTCAGGATCCCCTAACATAGACTCCAAACTCAGCTTAAGATACTGAAAGGAAAAAATGAAATGGAAATACCTCAAAACAGAAAAACAAAGGAACAAATACAACAGCATTAGCCACTTCCTTTGCTTGTCTCCTTTTGAACTTCTGTTTTGCACACCTGTTTGCTTCTTGCAGTGTCTCTTGCTATGTTTATGTATGTGCATGAAGCCAAACTCAACAGCACTATAAAATGGGCATTATGTTCTAAGGTATTATCTGGAACGTCTAGTGAGAACACAAGTTAAAAAAAACAAAAAAGAAGGCAGAAATGGCAATGCAACTTGGCAAACAGAGCCAAACCCACGGCTTCTAATTGAAAAAGACCATAGGCAAATTGCTTCATCATGAAGTGTGGCTCAGCTTCAGTCAGATCCCATAAAAAGAGGCCAAGAGCTGACAAGGAATAAAGGGGATAAATAATAGCCTTTCAGTGAAAATAAGGAGAGAACATGCTGAAACAGGGTCTATGCAACAGGAGCAACTGAAGTATACCCAGTGGGTTAGGAGGGAAGGTGGTCACTGTGCCACTCACTACTACCCTGTAAAATTGCTTTGGCACCTGTTGATTCTCTTTTGCAGCTTAATAAAACTGAGGGGGAAAGAATCCTTAAATAATTTCTCTTATCAGTTAACAAAATTAAAATGCAGTTATGAAAATATGAAACTACAAATTACCTCCAAAAGTAAGCCAAAATCATGATTGTCAAAATTCATAACTTGAGTGATATTTATTTACTATACACATCTAGCACAATGCAAATAAAAACCAACTTCATTCAAACTCCAAATTACAGGGAACATAAAACCCGCTCTTACTAAATAAGAAATCTTGGTACCTTTGCCCCAAACTTGGTCCGAACTCAAGCTAAACATCATCTGAGGTTCACAAAGTTATCTCTGCTAATTTTTTAATAGCCTTTTTACAGTTCCTGGAACTAGAGGCTGGAGTGCCAAAACTGTTCTGGAACCTGTTTCAGCACAGTTATGTGGATGCTACAAAATGTTTTCCACCAAAACTTGTGACATGACTGAAGGAATTACCAGGACAAGCAGGGGAGAGACAATCCCATGTATGGACTAGAACTCTTTTTTGTCTGGTTTTTTTTGACTGCAGGATGCTGTATTTTATCCTGAAATTACGAAAGTGGAGGAAACAAAGGAACTTGATTGCTTGATTTCTGTTTTTCCCTTTTTTTCCCCAGATGTGAGAATATCCTGGACACAAGTCTTTTACTAAATTTATTCCACACAATTCACTCCACCCACAAACAGTTCTGAATTTCTGCCATTCTTTGGTGTGAGTTAAAAAGGAGGGTCTCTGCAATTCTGAAAATGTGGCTGGTCCAGCGCCTCACTGTCACCGTCAGTGTTTCAGAGGACAGCACTTACTGTGCTCTCTGGATCAACAGCAAGAAAAACACGTTACTTCAAGGCTAGTTAATTAAAGGCCAAAGTAATGAAATAATTGTGTTCTTGATTCACAGAATGGTTTTGGTTTTGGGCTGGCAGGAGATGTAAATTTATATTATGGAAAGTATGTGCAAAAACAATGCCTGTGAGGTGAAAGGCAGCCTGAGTGCATGATGGGACACTGTGGGTTTAAGCAAAGGAGATTCTGTCTGAGAGTTTAAATGAGAGATTATTGCGTGCCCTTGAGTAAACAAAGCTATAATGAGTTATTGAGACTACTGACTTCTAACAAACAATGTTCTCCATGTCAGCATGACATTTTAAAACCATAGATCCTGAGGCATGTATGCTTATTATCATATATCATTTTATCAACTGTGTTATTGTAATTCTTTTGAAAGAACAACAAAGAACCATGCAGTCTATGAAGGGAAGATTGCTGGAGCTGAAGTATGTGGATAGGACTGTCACCAAGTATTGACACATTGGCTCACAAAACCCAATACTGAAGCAGACAGAGTTTTATGCTAAAGATTTTTTTGTGCGTTTGATCTGACTTGGCAATGTGAAATCCCAAGCAAAATATTACATCTTGATTTTCCAACAGAAAGTAAAAGTAGGATTAGAAAAATCATGAATCTCCTTAAGATTCATGTGTTACAAGCTTTAGTCTTCTTCCTGGTCCCACAGCTCAGCTCCATCCAAGATACCAGCTTGAATAACTGACTAGAAATAGGACTTGTTTGGTGCCTATCAATGTACAAACACTCTTTCTTGTTTCTGAAGCAGGAGTTCATGATATGCACTTGGCTCATCTGGCTGTTTAAGACAACATAGCTCCACTTTGAGACTGGGCTTCTATCCAGGCAGCCTCTTTTCCCCATCAGAAGGAAAGCAGCCTTCAAACAGAACGCAGAAGCATTTCTGCCATGGTCTTGCTACTTTATCCCTTCCCATTTACAGACAATGTACACAGAAATCCTTTTGTGTTTATTCATTCTCCAATATATTCCAGGGAGTCAGAAATGACTTCTCATCCACACTCTGTACGTGAAAATATTTATAATATCTGGCAATAGCATACCAAGAGAACAGCTGCACACCATAATAGTATTTTATGTTTAGATTCACTCCACTATTAAACATGTTGCCTATTTCACGTAACTGAGCAAATCTATTTACCATATTTTATCAAATAGAAAAAGAGACAAATGCTACATTCAAATGCCCCAATTCACTTGGATCTCTGATTGCATTAGAAGCTCAGAGAAGGCTGCAATGTCTTTTCTTCTTTTGATTTTGACTTGGCTGTCATCCATCCAAGTTTCAGTTTCAAGCAGAAGCTTGTAAGACATCAGTGATCTTTATTTGTGGCATTATGAGTTAGAGGATGCATTTGACATAAGATTAGACAGCTGCTACCAAGTTCTTTTCAATAATTTCTTAATAGTATTTTTTTCAACATTGTACATGAAGCTGGCTGTGGGGCAGAGATTAAATTCTCTGGGGAAAGTGTTAATATATTGGAATAAGTGTGGAAGGACAGATAATGTGGAAATGCAATTAATGTCACCAAATAGTTACAAGAAAGGGAGGTGGAAGAGGATTTCATTCAGCTAATTTACACTACATTACACACATTATATACTACTGTAATCACTATATTATAGAATGTAAGTTAGCTTCAGATTAAGAAAATAAACTTGTTTCCCAGGTGACCTGTATCTATTTCTGGCTCTTTCATAGATTTGAATTGTGGGATGAACCATTTTATATACAAATAAGACACTGAAAATGTATTGTTTCTGGCCAGCAGTCAAACCAGAATCAAAACCAGATCAGTAACACAACCAAACCTAGAATCTTAAGGTATGTTAGGCACCTGTTTTTCTTCTGAAACCTCTTCATCTCAAATGCTCACAATATCCTAGATACAGATTCTGATTTCTGTGTGCTTTTGCAACAGCCAACACAGCAGGATCTCAGCAGAAACCTACTGGTATGATGCAAATAATAGCAATATTGTATCATCACCACATCCTTAGCATAAGCCTTTGGACAAACATATTTGGTACTCTTTTAGCCACTGTTTTCTCTTTTTTCATCTTCCTGTGGTTGCCTTCCTGGCTTGGTGCAGTTACTGGTGCATCCCTCACTCTCTGCAGCAAAATGACGCCGCACACTTGTTTTTGGTACCCCAGGAGAAAGATGAAGAAGATAAAAAGATTTTATTGGAAAGGAACTATGCTAAAGGAAGTTAGAATATCTACAGATTAATATCTTTACAAACATCCTTTTCAGCACAAAAGCATTCTCAGCATTTTGTCCCCAAATTCATATATTCTATTTTGTTTCTGATATTATCACAAAGCTTCATACAAGCTTTAATTTCATTTCCCTGCTAACTTCATTCATTTTGCAATTACTTGCTGTATTTTATACTACTCTAAGATTAATCCAAGAAACATGCAGCAAACGATTGGTTCAAAATGATTAAGGCTGTTTGAGCGAGCTTTGATGCTTATGCATGTCATCTGTAAATGAAAAAGAGTTACTAGGAGAGATCTTTATCTCTAATTAGTTGGTTACAGTAGTTCTACTATTGCTTGTCATCAATCCTCTGTCTTTTGACTCTGCACAAGTAGTTCACCAATACCACTGAGTATCTGAAGTGTGAAAAAACTCATGCTGCATACTTACACCGTAGTTGGCTACACAAAAAATTCTACAGACACAGTTTCCATTAGGATATCACATTTATCAGTTCTAAATAAATTGATTTTCAACAGTATTTACTATTTGATGTGCAGAGAACTTTGTAGAGGGCTGATGGTGGAGTAAAATGAGGTTGGGGAAAAAAAAATCTCTTCAGACTCATTTAAGCCAGTAGTCTATAGTGTGTGTACATATATACACATACATGCTTATTTCCATGCTAAGGAACTGAAAGAAAAAAGACTAGATTCTAATCTGATTCCTGACACAGCTCTATTGAAAAACAGTTACTGCAAGACCATACACAAATACTATCATTTTTATTAGTCAGGATGAGTAATGATGCAGAGCATATATCTTGGATTAGAAGCTGCTGTTTCATCAGTATGTCAGCCTAAGACCACATGTGCTACCCTGCACAGCACACACATGTGCAGCACTGTCCCAAGTTGCAGTATGGAAAAGGGGCTGTTCATCTTCGCTCCATGAAGCATCCCGAGGGAGAAACAAAAAAACAAATAAGTGAAAAGTCAGTACTGTACAGAGATATGTTTGACTCAGAGTCACTGTAGAATGGCCCATTTCAAGCAGTTAATTTGTCGGTGTTTTTTCTGAAGTGAAAGAACAACACAGTATGATCACACAAAGAGTATCTTCATCACTGCAGCTCTTGTCACCCTCCTTGCATAACAGCATTATGTAAGCATCTGATTTGCATCAGCGTACAGCTCTGACTGCTGAGAAAGCAGTTTGCAGTTCAACAAAATTCATACACAACATTGCTTTCTTTTATTTTCTTGAAGTAATGTTGGTAGCTGGAATTACACAGACTTTTTCATCACACTAACAAGCTGTGAAGACGCTGTGAATAATATGATATTTGTCTCTGGATTTGTTAAAAGACCTTTCAAGACTGAGAAAGATATTGTTCATACTTTGTATACTTCAGAATCAGCATGAAAAAAGGACCAAAAAATCTCACTAGGTTAGGAAGTGCAGACATATTGATTTCTTCAAAGAGGAGGATGGCATTGCTGTACGATGCAATTTTAGCTCACAGTGACTGAATCATTTGCTATCTGGAAGCATTTTCTTGGTACTGATGATAATCTATAACCTCTGAGCTCAGCACATTATGTTTTTATTCAGAAAGGCTGAAGATGACATTTCTAGCCCTAAATTGCTAGAAACCACAGTAGAGACCAGAGCTAAAATTGGGGACATACACAGAAGGTAATCTAAGATATCTTTTACAAGTCAGGTCTGTCTGCTACTTAGACCTCTCAGTATGAGAGAAGGAAAAAAAGAGGCAAGAAGAAGAATATTTTACCCTTTCCATTGTCCACATAAGCCAGCATTAAATAGCTTAAAGTGCTCAACCAAGAGGCATCAGGAAACTTATGGCAGGGCTCAAAGTGTGTGTTGGGTTAATGCTTTAAGGACCCAGGAACTGATATATTTCCCAAACCACTCCCCTCTACACCGCGGTAGGAAGGGGGGAGGGACAGGAAGCAGAAGGAGAGGCAGGCAGCCTGTAGGTGACTCCTGCCTGACACTGGAAAACTGTAGAGGAGACCCAGGTGGAGAATGTGGATCACAAGGATCTTGTGCATACTTTAAAACAAGCAGAAATTCTTTCATCAGTGATGTCATCAGGCAAAGTAAACAGTAGAGATGCAGTAAGCCAGGTGGAGTGTGTAGTCCCTGTGTTTGAACCACTGGGCTACACATGGTTTTATGAGAAATCATTTGATATTTGGGCTAGAAAAGGCTATGGAAGAAGTTCATAACACATCCACACAGAAACTGAAGGGGATATTCAGTGCTGTGAGCATCTAGCACAGGAAAATGAGATTCTTTAGAGCAGGGTTTTTTTAAGTGGTGAATTCTAAAGACTGCAGCAATAGCTGAATTAAATGGAAATAAACACTAGGGAACAATGGCAAGAGATTAAAGTGATTTGAGTATTGTAAGGAAAGCTACAGGAACATCAGGTATTTTTTGTACACAAATTGGTTACTTGTTCTTCAGCTCTTCAGGTGTAATGAACTAAACAAATGGATTAAAACTAACTATTTTTCAGAAGATACTATCTGAAAGTAGGCCAGGAGGCCAGAGTTTCTCACACTGGCTTTTTTCCAACTCTGTGAATTCAAGATTCTCTCCTCATATATGACAGATGCCTGAATTCAGGTGAAAGCTGCATAGCAAGGCCTTCGGTTTTTAACTTTCCTATCCCAGTCTACTCACATTTCTCACACAGTGGTCACAAAGAACTGAGAAACTATTTGTAAAGACTTTTTCACCCCACTGGAAGAATGGAACGTTTGAGATACCCTTTGGCAATTAAAGCATGTGAAAAAAAGGCAAAACAAATGGCATATTTGAGCCTATGAAAAAAATCCTTGTAGTCAAACAACTGAGGTCTTTGTTAACATGAACAAACCAAACACATTACCGCATCTGCTTCTGAGCTGCTTATGAATTTCTGTAACCAGGAAGGTTCATGACATTTGTATCTCTATTAGTCATTGTATTTTATTTGAGCTTATTAAGAGACGGCTATGAAATTTCTTTCACCCTTCTTTTTCAATAACATAGGTTTCTTTTCAAAATGTGCTGTGCTAATAATTTTTAACAGCATTTTTAAATTGTATTGAACTTTTGGAAGTATTACCAGCTTTCTACAGAAATGCACAATGGAAAAAGAAGAAATTGTTCCGTTAGAGGACTATTTTGTAGCACTTTAACCACTGCCAACACCTAAGAGCCTTTTCTTTCCTCTCAGCTGTGTGATGCCGTAGTGAAGACCACTCCATGTTATACTGCTCAACTAATAGAAGTGGACAGTTAAGATGCAATGCACATACACATGGATGAAGAACACTAAACATGATTCTTTTAAAATGTGTGTAGAGCAACACTAACTGCTTTAAAAGGATATTAACAGTAAGGCTTCAAGCTCACTAGAGTCAAGGAAATATAATGAGACACCTTATTTCAGTGGTATCAGGCATTACTTTACCAATTTTAAGCTTATGTTCATCGCTATTTTCTACCAAGTGCTGATCTGCTTGCTGTTTCTCTTCTACTACTTACTTTTCTTCATCCTACTCTTCCTTCTCAGCAAGTGCCAGCATTCAAAACCAGCCTTTCTTTGTAACACCAACAACATCTAGTCTCAATTTCCTTATCTCCTGTTCTTCACCCCAAGCAGTTTAGATCAGATCTCTGTGCCATCAGCATCAATAGCTTTCATCCATTTGGTTTACAGAGCAAAGGAGAGAGAACAAGAAAAATATTTAATACCCACCAACACTAATCCACAACCCTCCATACCTCAGTTTTGATGTCTGGCAGGGCTCAGTAGATAAATAAGACAATTTATAACATGTTTTTAAACAAAAAGCAAAATAAAAACTCTTACAAAACCAGCTAAGCCATATGAAGACAAGAATAAAACCCACAGATTGTGGCAGACGCCCAGCAAAAGAAAACTCAGTTTGCCTGGCTAATTCCAAGTGCTGAGTATGGCATTTTGTAATATGAAGCACGTAGCTGTCTGGAAAATGAGTGTTGCTTATTCTAGGAAACTTTTCATATGTAATACACATGGACATCACAGTCTGACCCATTCCTTTTAGGTGATCCTTCTCTTTCCCTGAAATTTTCTGATTTCATTGGGCATTCATGTTGCCCCATATAGTGATGCTGCAGCTTATTTAAATTGAAGGTTGGCGATTTTCTTTTTCTTGTTTCCCTGTTTGCTTCTCTATTTTTCAGAAACCCTACAGACATTAAACTGAGCTTTGGAACAAGCTATAGTAATAGATTTGAAGGACAAGACAAATATAAAGGCAATATCATGCCCTCAAATTTATCATTACAGAAAGGCAACTGAAGAGGTTTTAGAAATACAATAAAATCTCTGAGGTGGCACAAGAACACCATAAAAAAAGTCTTATTAACAAGGCTTTTTTTGTCATCTGACTCAAATGCCTTTTCATTTCATGACTGGAGATGGTCTTCAGGAATGTGAATTAAAAAACACTTCTGTCAATTTGATTTTTTAAACTTCTGCATTCTCTAAAGTTTCTTCTTGCAAAGTCTAACTTCTATAGTGCAGCAGTACCAAATCTAATACATCATTTCAGAAAGAAAGCAGGCAATAACAAAAAATCTGGTTAGTAATATAAATCTTCAATGAAAATCTGAGTACCAATCCCAGTTTAGAGCTATAATTTGTAATTCTAAGACTATCATTCAGCTTTCTGTGTCACTTCCTCATCCAGCACATCAGCTCATTCAAGAAGTATTCCTCATTTCTCTTTAAATGAAGATATACAATAATGGACTCTGCCCTCTCCTGCAAATGAGTAACACGGACGTGAGTGAAATGCAAACCATACCTCAGCTCAAAGTATTTTTTGTTCCCTTTTTTTGTGAGATATAGAAGGATTTTGTCAGAAGTGAGTGCTTACACCCTCTCAGCTAGGACCAAGATTCATAGAAAGCCCCATCACCAATTACTTCTGACATTAGTAACCACCACTTTACTGAGCAACATCTCCACAGGGCCTTACAGACTCCATCTGCCTTGTACACCACCTCAAAGGAGAGCCCTGGGACTGGAACCAGAGTGTATCATGTACTGCCTTGCACTGAAATTCAGGCATCACATCTCTTTGAAAAAACAATGCAAGGAGGTCTTCTTCCTCCATGCCCTGCCACTCTACCATTCATGAAACAAGCAATGAGCTTCACTGTGTCTGAACAGTGGAATTATACTTTTAGAGCTTTTTTTGCCCAGGCTATATCTGTCATATTTCAGCTGTCAGTAAGTATGTGAAGCTGATCCAGTTAAGAGTGCACCTTAGAAAACTCCTATGTCTCCAGAAGTGGGAATGGACTGCTTCATAGTTGAGTTGTCACTTTGATTTTGATGTTCAGGGTACATGTTATGTTCCTTCTTTTGAAGCCTCACACAGCTTGTTTGCGTATATTTGTATGTTAAGCTTCGGGTTTAGAAACCTAATACCAAGGTTCTCACAGGGAAATTGAGAGGAAGCCATAAAATTAAGATACCATACATAACCAAGTGAAAAACATCAACAAACTTCAGGAAAACAATAGCATTAGTGGATGGATTTAGGTCTCTAGATACATCTCTAACCTACTGATGTAATACTTTTGGTGATGATGGGATGAATTCCATATTATGAGGAACAAAGAATTTTGTATGGCGAATTAGGAATCTCTTAAGGGAAATATGATTCATAAATACCACAAGAGCTTTTCCTTATTTGTGAATTACTTAAGGGTAAACATATTAGCATAGTAATACTGAACACAGTTTAATAGCAGAACTGTGAGAGAGAGGAAACCAGAGAAGAACAAAACACATCAACATTGGGATGTTCAAAGAGCTACACCATCTGGCTTTTGAGAGAATAATGGTACTACAGATGCAAGGACAAAAAAAAACCAACCCACAGATAAAAGCTTAGCACTTTGATTAAAAAGTTCACAAAACTTACGGTGAAACGTGGTAGATACAGTTCAATTATTGTCTTAAACACACTAAAACCAGAGAAACAAATAGAATATTGTACCATCACACCTTTGTGTGAAACGAGCTTAAATAAACAGCTTTCAACCAGACTGGATGCTATAGCGCCTCTTCCAACAGTGCACTGTCTTAAAAGGCTTTGACAAGAGCAATGTGACTTTCACTACAGCATGAAACAGAAAACACCAGTAGAGATCAAACAACTCACGAAACAGTAGATTTGGCCCAGTCAGTCACTGTCCATTAAAACAGGATCACAATTTAGATTGGAAAGATCTTCTTTCTGTTTTAAAAGTGAAAAGTTTTTTCGCTATATTCTGTCTCAATTGCTTTTGTTTCAACCTGTGGACATTGTCTCACTGTGAAGAGTCTGGCTCCATGTTCTCTATGGCTGCCTCATAAGCCTTCAAGCCACTTCTGCTCAGGTTCCTCAAGCCTCTCCCCACAAGGCACGTATTCCAAACACTGACTGCATTGATGAATGAGTCCTTGCTGAACTCATGCCAGCTTCCCAATCTCTTCTGGCATTGGTTTCATCTCATATTATGATCTACACCTGTGTAAGCTCTTCTTGCATCTGTAGTTTGCAGAAATAAATATATAATCTCTAAGGACCTATCATACAGATCTATTATTGCACTAGATGAAGTGATTTCTGACAGTGCCTATTTTCCTTCTTTAACTGGGGAGGGTACTCAGATCAAACAAGACACATTTCCTCAGTCAAGTTAGATTACAGAGTTCAACCACAATGTCCTCATTTTCATTCTTCTTGAACTAATTTTTCAAGAGCTTTGTAAAAAAATAAAAGTTTTAGGAAGTGGATCACTAATTGTGATGCTTTCCTAAGAGTAGATACTCACTGAGATCAACCCGAAAATTACACCAGTCAGCAAGCATTTTGTTTACAGTTACTTTCATTGTGTAGTCCTACTACCTTTTGATGGTTTGATTTTCATACAGTTCAAGGAGCTTCCTGTTTTATCATTAGCTTTCTAGTTTTCCTATGAACATCACAAAAAGGTATGTTTGCACTAGGTTTGCCTCATTTTTGTTTTAACAAAGAAAATGATGCTGTAGCTTGTCCATGCAGTGTGACTTGCCAAAGCACCTCCTGATGGCAGAGAAGGAACTGGTAGGGTGCATTTTCACTGGTAGATATTGCACATATTGGAATTGATGCTGCTTAATTAGATTCAATACAATGAACCAAAGCAAATATTTAACAGAGCAGGGTGAACAGTCAAAGCAAACAGTTTGTAAATAACTCACTGTCTGGAAATTCAAATTTATCCAAGTAACTATAGTAAACATGAACCACTAAGACACCATCCAAAAAGCAGGAATGAATACTAGCCAGGAAAAAGAGAAGCAAAATTAGCGGCAATAGTATTTGCTCAGCCTTAACCTTTACATTAAATTCTGTAAGGTGAAACTGTTGCATTGTGTTCAGTTCCAGAGCTTGTACAAAGACTCTCTACAAAGTATATTTATACCTCAAAGCTAGAAAAACTTTCTTCCTTATTTCAGTTTCCACTTAATTAAGTATCACATTTTGTCAAAATTTTAAAATCAATGACAATTACTATTCAAAGGTTTGATAATGCTGTTCTTCCTTTGCAGCAATTTTGTATATTGCAGAATTCCATAGATTTTGTTAAAAGATCGTAGGTAAAACTCTCACAGCACACAACATTCATCTTAGTCCCTTTCTTTTAAAAGTCTAAGGCAATTGTTTATTTACCTCCGAAGTCAAAATTATAATGTTATATGAAGATTTCTTGATGTTTCTGCCTTGAACATTCCCTTGCTTGATACACTGGTTTAGTGAGGAATATGCCTTCACTAGAAAGCAGCCCTTGTTCACTGCAAATTGTATTTTTGCGGGGAAGCTGTCTTTGAACTCATGTACTCCTACAAAGTAAGACTTAATGACATACAACACTTGAGCGCAACTTAATTACAGTGGAGTCTAGAACACTTTGTTGTGGTTCACTGATAAAACTATAAATGAACACTTTGAACAAAATCCTTAAGTGGTTAAACCACATGATAAAGTAGTAACATTTGGCTAAAGAATCAAAACCATACAACTAAATAATTATATATATGTATGTTTGAGCAGGCTGTGCATGTGAAGGAAGATGAGTCACTTCATTTTTTTTTAATGTTGGCCTTGTGACAGCTGAGCAATATCATTATCTTCTTTTGCATTGTGCTAGTTTTATTCTTGAAGTTATTAGATTTTTTCCCCTGTGTTCTAATTTCTGCAGAGGGTAAAGTACAAGACTCAGGAAAGCAAGGCATTGCTATAATGTAGTTTTCTCAGTATTTCAGTGTTTTAAAATAAAAATAAAGTCTAAGTGGGGGGTGGGGTGCTCTTGTTATTATGCACTGAACAAATTATTAATAAATATTTCTACTGAATTTTTTATAATTGGATCAATTTACCTTTGTTTAAAAGAAGGAAATGGAAAACAAGAAAATCCTTTCAACCAGGGTTTATTACATACATGCCATGCATAAAATGTATTTGAGGAAATATATAAAACCAGAAATATGTTTGGGACTTTTGCTTCTCATACCAAATAAAATAAAAGAGCAAAAAGAACTAAATATGTGTGAGCACAGGGAAAATGGCAAAAGGCATGCCAGGCTACTATTATTATCACCAAAATATGCACACAAATGAAAAATAGAAGTCTTGAGGTTGCAAATACATAGCAGAAAGGCTGGGTGTCCCCTTAAGTAATGAAGTATTAGAAAATATCCCTTTCCTACTAGCAGATATATCCCAGTCAGAATTAATGTGACATCAGAAAGACCTTCCCATATCAGGCTTTGACAAGATCCACGTAAAGCCAGTTAAGCTGGACAACTGTTAAGACAGAATTAGTTTTAGAATCACATATGCTTCTCTTTTTACTAATGAGCTTGAAGACCAAGCCCTGGAACAGGCTTGTTCATCACAAATAGATTCACAGGAACTAAAAAACTAGAGTACTTCTGGTAAAGAAGCATATAAAAAAGGATGTGAGTCATATTTTGCACTAGTTTGGACATAGTTTTGGAACATTCATTAATGTCTACAATAGTGGTCACAGGCAATAGCAGATATAGGCATTAAAACAGAACACTTAGATGCTTACACTAAAATGAGATAGCTGTGACCTCCTTAAAGCCCGTTTCCAAATTTAGTGAGAAGAATGTCACTAGAAGTGAAAAGCACATGCAGTACGGCAGCCAAACTTTTACTTAAAATATTGCCCAACATAAAAGGACTATCATCTTGCATCTGATCATATAGGCTAAGCCAGCAGTCAGACAAGAGGACTGATTTGATGGCAGTGCATGTGTATAAAAGAAAAATGGACTTTCAGACATTCATCTTCATTCTCTAACCAACATCACAATGGTCTTCTTTGGGTTGTATTTCAGCCTCACAGTGCAGGAGACACTAGTGGATTTGCAGTGTTGCCCTGCCAGACCTCCACCTCCCTCTGTGCTACTGGTGCTGTCACACAGCGTGAACAGACGGGCAGAAGCAACCATTGGCAGCAACCAAACCAAATCCAGGTTCTGTTACTCATTTTGTACCTTGTTGATATCTCCATGTACTCGTACAAGCTCTGACAAAGAAAGAAGTAACTTTGGACCATCAACTCTGGAACCCATTGTGCTGCAGTAGGTATTTTGCTGAGTGAGTCATACAGAGATGTTTCATGAATATGAGAAATTAGACTCTTTTAAGAAAATGACATGTCAGTTTGATCTTAATATTAAATTCTGAACTTTTGGGGTGAAAACCACTGTAATGACATTTTTATATAGAAATGTCCCAGCGCTGCACATTTCCTCCACACAGCACATTTTGCACACACAGCAACTTTCTTATATGATTGTGAATTGTAAGCAACTCACTGGCAACATTATACATAAAGAGCAAAAGGATGAACAGCCTTACATACAAAATCTATTAAAAATAAAACCACTAGGCTCTGTGTTTGAGGCATTCAAAAGTCAAAGTCAGAAGCATTACTAATGACAGGCACATGTAATATGATCTGTGTGGTAAAGCAAAGTATCACTGTGGCCAGATTTAGAGCCAGATCATTGCTTTAGAAGTATCAATAGCTGGATAAGATCCAAGTTACTTTCTCATCAAAGCAGTATGACTCCTGACTCCAGTGCAAATAATAATCTCCATTTGTGGAGACAAAGTTCTGATCAATAATGAATCTTAACATGTCTATAGGATATTCTGCCTTCTCAAACGTGAATTAGTAGTGACACTTGCTTGGCGCTCCACCAGCAGTGGCTGCTCACTGAAAGTCGAATGGCAAATATGGGCTGGTGAAAGTTTAATAAAAATATGATATCTGAAGTATGGTCTGCCAGAAAGAACTGTGATACAACTGTAAAATGTAGCTATGGGAAAACTGGAGATGTATTGGTTGGTGGTTATTACATTTCTCATATGAAATATAACCTAACACAGGCAAGATTAGACCCCTGAAAAATAACACAGGACCTCAGTCCTTCAAAACAGCTCCGCAGTTTTGGAGCCATAGGACAATAATTAATCTTTTCAAGTTTCTTGTGGATTGTCATGCAACCTGCTCATCAAACTTCTAACTGAAAACACTAGCAATTTTGCTACTTAACAGAACACCACATATTAGCTATGGGCCATGTATCAAAGCCATGTGACTTGGAGTTGGAGATGCACAGCTCTGGACTCTACAGCTCAGACTGCTGGTGCTTTATCTCTCAAAATTATCCAGTATTCACCAGGAAGGTCCCTGGAAACCTCTGGGAAAACAGGAATTGTTTTACTAAATTATACACCTGACCCACAAACCTTTCTCTGGTAACATGAAAACTTAAGAAGCCAGGCGCTTATGATCACCACAAGAGGTTTCACTCTGATTTTCAGTGTGACTCAGAGATTGATTTAAACGCTAAATTGCAGGCTCTGTTCTTCATTCTGTACTTTTATTATCACAAATCTGGATGTGAATTACAGCTTCAGAACTACTACATTCTTAAAATATATTTCAAAACCTGTTCTGAAATCTCAATTATGTGGCTAATGTTCACATGAAAAAAGAGGATAATTTTAAATGACTGCCTGTCCAGGTTTTCCTCTATGACCAAGTTATGGTGCTGAAACAAATATAGAATTCCTCATGCTCTGGGAAATCTGTTTTACCAGTAAAGAGTTAGGACTAAAGACCCAAATAAACATGCATTGTACATTTTATGTAACTTTTGTATTAATTTAGTATGTGTTATAGTAGATCTTTACATTCAAAATATTCACAGCCACTACTCTGATATAAATGTAAATATCTCAAACATTCATTTGAACAGACATTCCTGCAGAAGTGAGTGGTAAATTGAAAGAACACAAATGTCGGACTAAGAGTCTCCAAAACCATGTGAAACTTTTGACGGAATCAGAACCTCTAACTGCTTCAAGCCACTTCTTCATCTGGACTTCAGACACATCACTACCATTCTACTCACATGTCCTGCACCACCTGGTCACAGGAATCATGTTTCACACACATTACATATATACAGTATATATACAGACTCCAGAGGCCAGAAAGACACATTTTACTCATAGCAGTCCAAATCTTCCCTAGAGCATATATTTATATCTTAAATTCTAGGAGCCCTGACTTTGTAGTATTTGTGCAGAAATTAAGCTTGTCTAACATTTTCAGTACAAAGAACTGAAAATCAGGCTCCTGAACTCATGTTTATGTGCTTTAAAAAATGTCCTGATTTTTAAAAGCACTAAGCATCAGGTGATTTTAGTGGATTTAGGGGAGAGGTGTTCTCATAGAGCTGGAACAAATGCCTAATGTGCTCTCTTTGTGGTTGGTAGGAGTGTTACTGTGGAGCTCTGCGGAGCACAGCTGCTAAATTTTAGATTTGTGTATTTAAAAGACAGGTAGTCATAGGAACTGAACACCAAAAGATGCCTAAAGAACAGGGCAGGGTTTTCCAAACATCACAGCAGAAACACACTCCCTATTCCTGTTTACCATCGCTTGCTTGAAATACTAACAGGTGTATGGGAAATAGGATATAAGAAGGATGTCTTCTTGTTTCAAAACAATTTTAATCCTATCATATTTCTTATGTCACTTTTGCCTGAGCCTTAAAAGGAGATATGCCATCTGTTGCAATAAAAAAATTAGAAGTATATATGTATACAAACACATATGTGATTTGGGCAGTGCTAGAACTAGGGAAAGCAAATAAAGACTCTATCTTTAAAACAGTAAATGTGGAAAATTATGGGACAATAAAACACCCACCCTTTCAGGACTCAATTTCTCATTACTTGAGGAAATGTTTCTTTAAACTACTACAATTATAAATTTTCCTTTGAACAGCTACAAAATGCTTATTGTTTAAAGCAGCACACCAAAGCTCAGTTCTCCTTTTTTCTTTTTAGTTCTCATGTCTACTATTAATTATTAGTAGAATCTTCTCAACCATGTTTCTCTTCTAGGTACATTTTCCTTCAATTACTAAGTTTCTTCATATTGCAGCCGATGCATTTTAAAGTGTTTTATTCATAATTACTAAATTCAGAATGAAAATTAAAAACAATTATGTAATTGTCTTAGAGACAGCATGATAATTTAAGCACTCAGAAATGCAGCCTAGAGGCACTGGCTGAGCAGAAACGTAAAGAAAATATAATTCAGGGGTCTCAGAAAAGGACTAAATAAAACATTCTAGGGAAAGAAATTATACATGCAGCTCTGAACAGATGCCCTGAAGAACTTCATACCTTAATCAACATAAAACATTGTATTTACATAACAGAGCATGTGCAGCAAGCCATGTCACCATAGAGTGGCTATTCAGAAGCTATAAAAGAGTGAAAATACGCATGACAAAACAAGAACTAGTGTTCAAGATGAAAATAAAATATACAACACAGATTAAAAATCAAATTCAAAACATATGTGGGATTAATCTGTAAATAAAGTTAAAGGTTTACTAAAGCAATGTATAAAAAATATTACAAGCTAAAGATGTACTTTTTGAAGGACTAATCTAACAAATTAGTGTTGTGATAAATCTTCAAGCAGTGGTACTGAAACTGTGCGGGTATATTGAAAGTCGGTACAAACTTCTTCAGACAGATCTACAAGCTGTTACTCTTTCCTGAACTGTGGAATTATCTGCATCTCTACACAGCAAAACTAAAACCAGCTGGACTCTCTTTACAGCAAAAGGGCAAACCTGTATTTTCACATTTATGACTTGCATGATAAATCCTTCTATTAAATTCAAGAGAAACACCAACAGGACCCTGCTAAAAAGCCTTAGCCCCTTCTTTCTGGCTTTGATGACACAGAAGATTAAGCTGTGATCAGATGGCTGGACTGGTTAAAACCTACACAACTGCTGCTGCTACCCAGAGACAGGAAGAGTGACTGTGTGCACATGGGAAAAGTTCTGCCAGCTGCAAGGGGTGATACAAGTCCTTAGAAGAAGTGCTAAAAAACCATGAGGAGAATGGCCTCTCTGCATATAACTTGCATCACCTCTTAATTAACAGCACCAGGTTATTACACTCTTTCCCCTGAATGCCTCACCACACAGAAACTATCATTACATCCTAGGTGATCCCACTCTGGAAGAGGGGTTGGACTAGATGATCTTTCACTGTCCCTTCCAACCGCTAACATTCTGTGATTTTAAGTTAACAGAATACGTGAACAATGATTTTCATTTCCATACTAGAAGCCTCAAACTGCTACACAAGTAATCAGCTTCCTTCTGCTCCCAGCAGTTAAAATTCATTTCACATGTGTTTTGGCAGTTGGTATCAGGTAATTACTGGCTACACTCTTTGCCATGAAGTGCTTTCCTTTTATAATCAAGAAACTGAAGTGTGGACAGTTAACTTTTTGACTGCTAAAGACTGTACGCAATTAGTATGTAAATTACAAGTTGACACCAACAGCTTGGTATGGACAAGATAATGCTCATGCACTGAAGGCTACCTGTTCTTAATGTAAATGTGATAGAAAATAATGGTTCCCAGAACTTTCAAAGCATTTGAAGTGGACCAGAACACAGAACTCTTTGCTTCCTTCTATTGGTGTGGACCAAGGGAGAGGCTCAGTGAAGCATCAGAATATGCAAATTTCTTCTTTCACATCCCTTTTTACACTTCTTACCTTCACTACATTTGGGCTCATACCTCTGCGATGCTCAGTCTGTGTGGCACCCATGAGAAAAGAGGTTCCTGAAAAAGAGATATAAAAGTGAGATCTTTTAACAGTTCCAGAGGTGTTATCCAGTACTTGAATAAATTAGGACACAGCATCCTGCTAATCAACTCTTGCTTCTGCCTTCCAAGCTCACCCAGAGCACATTTTGTGACTACAAAGTGCTACATCAAAATTTAATGCATGCCTATATAACTGCTCTTACATAGAAAGCTGGTGCTTTCTCACAGTGAGACTATTGACTTAATGAATCACAGAATGGTAGGGGCTGGAAGGGACCTTTGAAGTCCAACCCCCCCTGCTAGTGCAGGATCACCGAGAAGATTGCACCAGAACATGTTCAGATGGGCTTGGAACATCTCTGGGGAAAGTGACTCTCCACAACCTCTCTGAGCAGCCTGTTCAGTGCTCTGTTACCCTCACTGGGAAAAGCTTTTCTTTATTCATCTCCTGTGTTTCAGTTGGGGCCTAGTGCCCCTTGTCTTATCACTAGACACCACCTAGAAGAGGCAGGTCCCATCATCATGGCACTTGTCCTTTATAAGCATTTATTGTAAATTAGAGGCCATTCTCCTAATTCCTCGTTGAAATTTTAACACTGTTTATTGGTAATTCCACGAAAAAGATATTTTATATTTCTGGTGGTTCCAGCTACCTGTTGTTTCCCTGATTTATGAATTCATCCCCTCAGGTACTACTTTACACACAGAAAAGAGGCTCAGCCTTTGTAATCTACAAGACGCATGAGTACAATCTAACAAACTCCTGAAAATGCGTTAAATACACACGGAACCGAACTGCCTGTTCTACTACTTAGGGAACCACCACGTACCCCGGACCACGGCCGCTCCTCTCTCTCGGACTCTCCCTCATCACCGGCGCAACGAGCGCCCCCTGCCGGCAAGGACGAGTAGGAGGCGGCTGCCACCGAGGCTACGTGGGCGGGCAGCGCCCCCCACAGGCCGGCAATCGGAATCAGGGTGGGCTATGCGTGCGTGCGTGTGTACGGCAGTGCAGGGGCGGCATATCCTGCTGTCTCTCAGAATGACGCTGGGGTAAGGCTTTACGGTGGTGAAAGCGCTACGAGCCGGACCTAGGCGCCACCAGCCAGGCCGCTTCCTCCGGCCTAGCGCACCCCTCTCCTCGGTGCTTTCCACATTGCTCCTGCCGACACCGTCTGCCCACGGTCACAGCACCTCCACCCTCACCGCGGCCTCCGCGCTGCGCAGCGCCCCGTACTCTCATAGGCTGGCAGCGCTCAACGACAGCCAATCAGAAGGCAGTTGTCAGGCGTCCCGTCTATTTTTAGCTTGCACAGAAAGGCGGTCTCGGAGCTGTCGGACGGACACGCGCTTGTGGAGCAGGGTGGGGGCACTGAAGAGAACACTGGGCGGGCGGAGGGGCGGCTGAGCAGGGCCGGAGCTGGTGGCCCAGCAACCTCCGGTGGAGGGAGAGGGTGGCGGCTTAGCCCCCACGTCTTCAGGCAGCGCTTTCCAAAGAAAACATTCAAACGGAAAATTTCACGTTAAAAAAAAAAAGTTTTAATTGCATCTGAGCGCGGCTGTACAGAGCGCTCTGTCCCTACAGCTGCGCTTTCTCCGCTTTTAGAGCGCTGAGGAGAAGCCGGCGCTGCGAGCGGAATTGTGTCTCTCTTAAAGTGTACTTTGTGTGTTTTTGTTTTATTAAAGACAGGTATAACGTGTCGGGTGTCACTGTAACTCTTGTCAGTAACTGCTGAATAATGGCAGAGGTGTAGGTTCTGGAGAAGGAAAGATGAGTCGTAAACGCTTAGATGAATCGTAGAATCATTGAGTTATTTTGGTTGGAGAAGACTTTTATGACAATACAAAGAACATTTCCCTTTAAGATCATCAACTCCAACTGTTAACCGAACTGTATCAAGCCCAACGTTAAACTCCAGATCTACACGACTTTTAAACGCATCCAGGGATGGTGAATCAACGCCCTCTGTGGGCAGCCTGTTTCAGTGCCTGATGACCCTAAACTTCCCCTGGCACTACTACACACTGAGGCTGTTTCTTCTTGTCCTATCACTTGCTACTCATGAGAAGAGACCCACATCCACCTTTCTACAACCTCCTAGACAGCAACTCCCTTTTCTTCAGACAAAACAGCGCCAGCTCTCTTAGCCACTCCTCATAAGGCTTGTACTCCAAACCTTACACTAACCTTGTTGCCTTCTTTGGACCCACTCCTCCAGAATCTCAAAGTATGATACTTATTTTTAATGGTTCACATAACTCAGATTGCATATTGAATCTGGTCCAGATTCAGTAAAGCTTTTTTATATATCCTTGAATTCAGAAGGTTTAGACGTGCTGGAACATTTAGTGAAGTATGGGCATTGAAGCAGGGCCTCTACTTTCAAAGAGGAAATAGTAAAGTAGGGTGAGGAAAACTGTCCTAATATTTCAGTCAAAACTTGCCAAGAGTAACAATGCCAGTATGTTGTAGAAATGCTGAAAAGAAAACTGGTAGGGATAAGCAAATTTTGAAGACCCTTGTATAAACATAGATTTTAGATACTTGTCTAAATATGTGGGTTCGTAGCCACAGGTGATCAGCTGTTTGGGGTTTTGTGCATAATGATGGATCTTGGGATTTGTAGTGACTTGCTCAGGAAAGACACAAAGTGTGGGTGAAATGCAGACTTGTCTATGCACTAAGTCTGCAGCTCCCAACATGAGTAAAATCATCTGCAGGTCTTGTGCTCACCCTACAGCACAGGAATGGATTTCACTGGCTGTGTGCATCAAGGTAGACTTTTGGACACCTTAAAAAGGAAATCTTGCAAAATAGGAAAGACTTTACAAAGTCAACCAATCACTGTTCATTTTGCAATGAAAAGTATTCCATGACAAATCTTGTAATATCAGAGATATTTGCCTAGTTGCTCATTGTTGTCGCCAACACTTAAGCGATGGTCAATGTCAGGACTCTTCTTGTCCTCATTACTCGATCCTCATGGATGCTTTGCTATTGCCAGTGAGACATAAAAAATCGGCAGTGAAACAAAAGAAGAAAGTCTGCTGTGACAATGTTTGGATGCCATTTCAAAAAAACCATAAAAATGTGGCCTGTAGATTTAAGATCTGCCCAGAAAAAAAAAATCCCGTTGTTTATTCTGTCATTGCCAGGACACTGCCATAGTCAGAAACATTATTTCAATGAAGTTTTTACATGCCATTGAACGTTTTCTCTGTGTTCACGGGTTGTCAGTCTTATGTGCAGATTAAACTAAGTTCTCACAGAGGAAGTTCACGCAGCGTGAATTCCGTTAGCTTTGCTGATCCCATTATGCACCATAATGCGAGAGTGAAGATTGCTCTGCATAAATATTCATCTAGCATCTTTCAAGTTTTCGCTTTTCATTCTGCTGCAGCCTGACCCTGTCTGCCACTTTTCTCTGAATAACCATTACTGCTGAGCAACCCATTTGGAGAAAAATGCATTTGCAAGACTAAAATACCCAGACAGCACTAGACTCACGTATTGTCACTAGGACAAGTTGCAGCCCATTGCAGTGTATAGCTGTGGACATTAAAATGATCTAACATGCTTTTTGGAATTGATGTGCATTGTGTAGAATGGTCCGGTTTTCACTCTGATCACTCTGTGTCACAATTGTTTTTTCCTGCTTTAATTCAGGTAGGTTTTGAATTGCATCAAGCTTTTGGTATAATTCAAATTGATACAATCAGTCATATCTTCTAGTGCAGCCCAGAGGCTCAGTGAGTGCATCAGGTTGTACTGAGATTGGTGAAAAGAGCATGAGCAATGTGCTTTTGTGGAGGGAAGGAATCAAATCAAGGGCTCCTTACATTTACACACTACTACATATCACAGGATTTAAACCAAACATGGTAAAGTAGACTACAAATCTCTTATGAGTGCTCAGCACGTCCTGGCTTAAGAATGTTCGTATGGGGACATGTTATGGAGTCTCACATCTGTGTTTCCATGCTATGATGTTCAAGGAGATGAGAAAGATAAATTTGTCACTGTCTGAGACATGCAGTCACAGCTCCCTCATACAGAGGAAAACTTACCGCTCAAAGAAAGCAGCTGCCTGAAAAACACAAGAGGCACCACAGGGATGCACCCCCAAGGCAGGAGGAGTGTGACCGTGCCACTTTACAGGATGCCCTTCACAAAGCTTTCCATGGGCAAAGCTTTAAAAAGCACAGCCTGTTTTCCCATTGAGTCTCTGAGACAAACAGGCAAAGGGAGACATGCTTTTCTACTTATAAGATGTTTACTTTTGCCAGGTATTGTCATAACACCTTTTCTTCTTTCCCTGTTTTTCATCCAATCAGAATTCCCATAGACACCATTATATATAATTTCCCTGGTTATCGCCTTGACACCTTAGTTGCAAAAACTGCTCCAACAGGGAAAATCCACAGCAGGTTAAAAAACAGAAAGTGATCATATTACTCAATGAAGACCAAAGAGGTGAAAATGTGCTCTCCTTGAGATTCAAGTTTAAGCCAGACATATTTCCATGGTGACTGGAGTGAATGAAATTTCTTTCCCACTAGACAGCTTTGATCTAGTCCTCCAGCAAAAACAACAAGGCAGGGTAGAAACACTCACGTAACAAAGGCTGTGTAATTCAGAAAGGTCTGTTTCCTCCTGACTTTGAGACAGCTGCTTGGCCCCAGCCCTGCCCCAACGTACTTGCCTGTGCGCTAATGTGGAGACTAACAGAAGCTTGGACATTAAAGAAATGGGCCAGGCATTTTCTAACACAATTTCTGGGCTGTTATTTTCTCTGTAAAGGGCTACTTTGTTTGTGATGTAGCCCCAGTCTGGTTTAGCAGGAAGTTAAAATAGCAATCATTTCCCCATTAGCAATAGCGTAATTCCATTTTTAATGTGTGCTTCGTATCCTCGAGCCTTAAAATAGATCTTGTCTCTGCTTTTTATGATGACTGATGCTGACATTAACATCTCTCAATGCCCTATGCCTGCTTCTGAAAGAAAATTGTCATGTAAAAGACCTTTGTTCTTCTAATTAAGACCAAATCATTTGTGGAGTACATTATATTTTGGACCTGTCACATCACAGCACATACATCACATTGACTTATGTGTGGTGCGGCCAATCATCCGTATAAGTGATTATGCACAGGCTTTCTGCATGCTTTGGGGCTTCAACCCTGCAAGCAGTAGATCACAGATGCTTTCTGTCATGTATTAATAGACAGCTCGACAAAAGGACTGGAAGCCCAGAACTCCTATAAATGCTAAAAACATTTCACCTCCAGGACTTAGAATGAATAACTTAGTGTGCTAGTGAAACACTCTGGAAGCTGCTTTTCCTTTTCTCCAAGCCACTTTTAAAAACACTTTCTTCAAGTTGAAGGAAACAGTAATGTATCATAAAATTTTTTAACTAATATGATACACTGTGATTGTTTTATTTTCGCAGCAGAGGCATAGCAACTGTTTTCACAGGCAAAACTGTTTTGTTTCAGTCACCTAAGGACAAAATTTCCTATTCGATGTTCCTGCATGAGCAATAAGAGATGAGGAAATCTGGCCTACCCTTAATTACAACATTTGCTGTACAAACCCATGTTGTTGGTTTGCCTTTAAAATATCAGTAGAGTGAAACTGGTTTCTCTAATGGAGTCATTGGTGAACTGACAAAGCAACGGCTCGGAGTCCTGGTCCTGAGCCACTGTAGCTCACTGTAAGACTGGGCTAGATGATCTTTCAAGGTCCCTTCCAAACCCTAATGTTCTGTGATTCTGTGATTCTGTGAAGACCTTATTAATGGCTGTCTTCTAGGCCTTGAAGGAAGAAAGGGAGTACAAATTGAGCTTTTCTGCTGTTGTCAATGCAGATTTAGGATCAGATTTGTATTTTAATTTGGTTTTGACCAAACTGGGCTAATTTTCAACATTGTCTTTCAGGATGTCCCTACCTATATGCATCCTCAAGTGCTGGAAGCAGTACTAATAAGCATTTATGAAAACAAAAGACTGGTACTTTGGGAGTGTTCATTCTGGTACTAGAAATAGAAGCTATTTTCCTCTGCTCTGTGCAACATCTGAACCACTTCTGAAAAGCAACTCTTTGATGTGGAAGGCTCATCTCCTTAAGAAATCTAGAGATCAACATTTCAGTCCCCATCCCTGAGACACTGCCAACAGATCTCTCTACATCAGTCTATCTGGTCAGTTTTGTAGTCTTCCTGTTTTTAAGAACGTGGCAGTATGCTCTCCCTTAAGAACTGGGGATAAGATTGGTAGCATCTACAGTATAATATAAAGATGGTGTCTCATTCCTTCCTTTCTCAGACATGGCTCATCTGCAAGGCCTGACTAGCTTGCCCTTAGTGTCAGTTCTTATCCAGGTTAATGAATCTGGATTACTGACTTTCCTCAGCAACAGGTTTGAGATAATACTCCAGGCCCATTTCTCCACCCACCAGTGTCTGGCTTGGTGCTGCTGCCAGTCCGAGACAGTCATCTGTAATGGTCCTTTAGATGTGAGGAATAGTATTTAGGCCTACTTATGTTTTAAGTAATGTGGAGAACTTTTTCTGTTATACAGGATATCTATGGATGCAGTATTTGTTGCAGTAACACGTTCTCCTTTGCTTGGGGTGTGCAGAAGCAGATTCTGTCTTGAGTATTTTATTTGTCTCCTCCCTTCCTTTTCTGCCAATGCTTTTATTAACCAGAGAAGAGTTAACCACCCTTTCTCCTCTTCCTGCTTCCTCACTGCTTGGATGCATCCTTTTATGAGCTGAGGAGGAGGCAATATATCTCTGCTCGTATCCTTTCTCTGTGTGTGGATGTCTCTAGGCATAAGCAGAGCAGAGAACCCTGTGGGGTTAGAGAAATCATGCTGTACCATATGGCAGAAGCAGCTGTGCAGCAAGGTAACATCTGAGATGGAGCCCAAATCCACCCCTGTCACCAGTGGTGCTGTAGCTCTGGCAAGTTCACTGGTGTGTGCTGGCTCCTGGCCTCTTCTAAAACATCAGCTCTTAGCTGCTGCCAGGGGCAATGTCACTGGACTTGTTTTCTTGTTCATGCCACCGCTGTAGGTCAATAGATCCCATGTTCTTCCAGTACTCTGAAAAAATAAACTGTTTCCTTATTTTTCCTTCAAGATCACAATCATCAAGTGAACAAAAATTGACACTTCATATTTAACTGGTAACTCTTAAAGCTTTTTTGAGTTCTACTTTTTCTTGGGATAGGACTATGCATTATATCAACCAATAAGTTCAGATGCTGTTGTGTTGATTTGTGGGTGTTTAGTCAAGAACTGGAACGGTAATTATGTAAATTCAGTCTTTTTTTCTATGACTTTAAGGAACATTTTTGCTTTGGAGTGACTCTTCTGACAAGGAAGCAGACCGTTTTAACAGTAATGATTACAGTAGTCGTGGAAGAAACACAATTGCAAATAATGTTCAGGAAGTCGTCCTGACCTTGCTTGGCATATGAAGCTGTTTGCACAGCCCCAGTTAATGACTGGACAACTAATAATTGGATCAGTTGCTCCAAGAGAAGGCACAGTTAAGTGTTCTCTGCACATTATTTACCTCTGAGTTCAGGTGACTTTTTATGGTATTTTTGAAGGGATGACTACTGAGACTTCTCTTAATTCTCCATCTAATTATATATACTTGCATCTTGCCTTACCTTAGAATTTAAGCCCCGGAAGAGAGTGCTTTTGTGCCTTTTGGATTTTTAGCTAGACTGGCCACCTTCCTAGGATAAGTTATAGCAGGCTTCACATTGTCCCTAATTTATTTTGTAAAATGCGCTTGATGGCATTGCTAGAACTCAGAAATATTCTATCCAAGGATGTGGGATGGGAAAGAATGGACATTTCTAGTGAAGTGGGGAGGAAAAAAAAAATCAACAAATGAACAATGCACCACGCGCACCAACAAGTAGGACTCTGAGGTGTGAAAGGATTTGAAGTCCATTTATTTGTACAAATGAATACACTAGAAAGAGACAGCATTTGCTGCTTTAGTACATCCCTAATATCTTTATAATTTGGAAAATGCCCTCTATTCCAAAGTGCCAGGATCTTTTATATATTTCATGTATGATTTTCATAAATTCATCTTATTCATGGTAAAACTGAAAAAAAGTGTACTAGGGAGAAAGAACAGAGTGTTTTGTTGAACAGCAGAAACAGTCCGAAATTTATGAAATGAAAGATCACCTTAAGCTTTCGTTTTGAAGTTTCACTGGAGTTTTCTAGCTCATTTCCTACTGATGGAAAACTTGCCAAAAGTACTCCCAGCAGATATAAAAATTACTCAGCCTGCTGAAATTCACACACTTGGAGATTATCAGCAGATCAAAGACACAAGAGTCAAGCTGTATGCTATACACAATTTACAAACGATTTATGTATATACATATATGCACACACTATTGCCTGTGTATCTCTAGGTAATTAGTGTATGCATTGCTTTTGCAGGTAGCTTCAAGCAGGATGGGGAAACACATGCCAGTGAAGTCTGTAGAATGACAAGCAGGTCATTGCTTTAGACTTTAAATGTTTTAGGTGGACCCTACCACATTTGTTTTCTTCCTGTGGGAAACTTTAGATGAATCCTTGAGTTTCTCAGTCAGCTTTTTGCTATTATTATTGTTGTTAAAGGATTTCTTGAATCCAAAGTATTTCTTATGGTTTATTTCATTATAAAAGCACATCTGGATGATTTATCTTTCATTAGAAGATGGTTTTTTGGAAATATTACTTTGCACAGAAACAACTAAAATCTGGGATTCTTATTAACACATATATTCAGATTGGTATCAGACACTAAAATCTCCTTTTTTTTAATTAATTTTCTCCTGTGGAAGGATGTTTTTAATAAAATTGAGCTTTTCAGTGCAGATGAAAAAGTGCTTTTCAGAAGCTTTGTGCTGTCCCTCCTACCCCACTGTCTGATGGGTTTGTATCATTAGAATCATTAGAATCATTAGGAATTGGAAGGGACCTTGAAAGATCATCCAGTCCAATCCCCCTGACACAGCAGGATCACCTAGACCAAGTCTCACAGGAACACATCCAGGTGGGTTTTAAACGTCTCCAGTGAAGGAGACTCCACAACGCCCCTGGGCAGCCTGTTCCAGTGCTCTGTCACTCTCACTGTGAAGAAGTTCCTTCTCGTATTTATAGGGAACCTCCTATGTTCCAGTTTACACCCATTGCCCCTCATCCTATCACTAGATGACATTGAGAATGTGAGAGCCCAAGCCAGGGTGGTGGGAACCAGGGAGGAGGTGACACAGATTGATTCCCTCTGTCTGACCAGTCTCCACATAACAAAGCAGGCACTGATTGCTGTCCTTCTTTCAGCCCATAGATATGGCCTAAACATTGCAATTTAAATAATGTTAAGCATTGAAAACTTGAGCAACGTCTACCAGATAAACTTAGGGCTGCTCCTGCCCACTGCAGCAACATGCTTGTCCTCTGCCAAGTGTGACACTCCTAACTCCTTGCAGAAATGACCTTTACAGAAATCTCTCTGATGGAGTCAAGCATCCTACTGACATATTTTGGCTCTGGGAAGGGCTGTAGCAAAGTATGTTGGGGATTCAGGTAGAGACCTGCTATAAAGGTCAGGGTGCACTTCTTTTAACTCTGCATTTTCATGTCATGGACTGAAAGATTTTGTTTTCAACAAACAAGTGGGAAAGATCACATGCTACCTACACTTTCTGAAGATGCTACAAAATAGAATTGTCACATTAGGCCTGGCCCAAGCAGTGTTTCAGCCCTTCATACCTGGGTGTGGACAGCATGTGTAAGGAGGAGCCAGGAGTAAAATGGATTGGAGCAGAAACCAAAAGTAACCTTGCTTCTGGTGAAAGTCTCAATGCGAGTGTGGTGTAAAGCCACTGTTAAGTGCTGCCTTAATGATCTGTAAAAATACAAGCACAGCATACAAAGCTCATTTTAATAAATTATTTTATGTTTAACTTTTCCTTACTTTGATCGTATCAAGACTTCCAGCTCTGTGTAGTCAATCTCGAATCTTTTGTCATTAGTCACTGCGTATTTTCTTGGTTTCAGCTATTACTTTTCTCTTTTCAGGATAATGCTCTCTTACCACATTTCAGTTTCTAGGCCTGTTTGCTATACACACGTAGTGAAAATTAAGCTGCTATAATGTGCTTGGATGTACTGTATAAATTCAGTCCCTGGTTGTTATACAGTGCTTTACAGATGGTGCTGAGTTGATTTCACTAATATCTTGTGTTACTTAAATGACACCACAGAGACATAATACGTTGATAGGTTTTTCCAGCAAGAATTCCTGTAAAATCCTTCTCTGATGTCATTCCCTCGGTTACAGCCCAACTTAAATGTATTTAAAACACACGATGGGCCCTCAATCTGTTTTGATATGGTTACTATCATTGCATGTAAGCCAAATATCATTTTCATCTCTGGAAATTGCTTTTGGATATGTGTGATATTTAAGCCAGTCCTAAAATAAGTATTGCAGTTTAAGCTGCCACACACCATTCTGGCAGCTTGGGTGCTCTCCCACATCTTTGTTTTCCCTGTCAAACCCTCCTGAGGATTCCTGTGTTGCTGCTGAGGACTGAGCGGTGGTATGTGACAATCCATCTCTGGCCCCTGAATTTCTTTGTGGATGGGTGAGTGAGGTTCCTTGGCATGTTTTATACAATTGATCAAAGCAGCTGATCATAACAGACTCTCAGCTTAAAATCAATTAATTTACTTCTTGCTTCATTGAAATACTAATGTTAAAAAAAATATACCAAAAAGGAAAAATTCTCTTAGTAGGCAGCATCATTCCACAATGCGGAATATTGCTGTAAACCATAGCTAGGAGGAGGAGCAACGAGGCTGTAAGCAACTAGGGACAAATGTGTGAGGAGGTCAAGGAGTGCTGTGGAGCAAGCAATGTAGTGATAGTGTAAGATATTAGGCAGGCCTTCCCTATTCATTGATAAATAGGGGTTGTCATAAATCCTATCAATTCAATCCCAGCTACAAATATGCCTACATCTAAGCTGTTTCCAGTTAGATCAATAAAGGAGAAAGGTGCCTATGAACTTCCTCACTTAGATCTTTGAAATGCTTACTCAGCTTCTGCCTAGATCCCTGTGACCCTTTATCTATGTGACAGGCACTCTCAGAAAGTACCCACAAGATACATCATCTGGTAGAATGCTCAGGGCTTGTTGCCAGCTCCACAGGCTCAGCTGCTAGAGGGCTCACTGGGGTGTGGGTTCCAAATTTTGTTGGATCCTTGGCCTGCAGGGATACAATTTATTCAGCTTCAGACCATCTGTTGAAACTTCTCCATGCAGGAATAATTAAGTAATTATTAGGGCAGAGAAAGCATGAGTCTATGGCCTGGGGACAAGGATGGGGCTGGCTTGAAGCCCGCTCAAGCTGTGTTGAACACTAAGTGTAAAATATTCAGGCGCTTGCAAGAGCAGAGGTCTTATCTCTCCTCTGTAACTCAGAATATCCTCTTTGCTGAAGCATCTGCCTGGGGCCTTTGAAATGGACCTTCAGGTCTCTGCAGGCACCAAAAAGTAGTGTTCTCCTGCTGGATAGGAGAACTAAGCAGAGCTACTCCTTTCTCCCACTTGGCTTTGTGTGACAGACAGATGTTAAGGTTACTGCCTAAAATCATCATCATGAGACTTGCACATTCAGATAGCCCCAAGTAACACCTCACAGAGAAAACATTCAAATAATACACCTAAACTTCCATAGTATAGACTTATCTCCATACAGTCTTTGGGCTTTTATGACTCTTTTGTTGGATGCCTCAATCTATACATTGGATACAATCTGAAGTCAGGAGTTTGGAGGATCATCTGCTACTTCTGATGGCATCAGCCGGTCTAATAAAAGATGCTACTTCACTCTCTGAGACCTCCTCACTTTATTCAAGTACTACCTGCTGAACTGAGGGCTTGGAATACCACTAGGCAGTTTGGACACAAAGGTAATGTTGTTATCCAGGTAATAATACTCTTTGCACTGCCAGGATGAGACAAAAATGGTACAAGAGGCTGCATACAAAATCACTTTCTATTGGAGGTGTTGTTTTACAGACCTTATTAAAACTGCTTTTTCTTAACCCTGACATCAGAAGTTGTATGCAGTTTCATGTGACCAGTAAAGACATTTTGTTCAAACAAATGCAGTCTAGTTAATTAGTGAATGAATGTACCATCTGTCACATCCTGACGAATTAATTAACCTCTAAGTACATTGAAGAGAGATGGAGTCCATCCACTTGTCATGAAATTTCTTATCCTGAAATTGCAGAACTGAGGACAAAAATAGAAGTATTGATTTTAATTGATCAACTTCAATAATATTTTTGCCTAAGTGAATTAATTATTTAATTAAATTGTAACGCTATTTGGGTTTTTTTTTTGTTTCCCAAAAAAGATATCTTTTTGGCATCACTGTAAGCTTTTCAGAGCCAGTTTGAGACTTAACAGCTACTTTTTCTCCCCCTAAAAGGAAGGTAACTAACAGAAGGACTTTTATTAGTTTTTATGTTTGGGTGGGACAATATTATATGTCAAGTGAAAGGTAGGCTCATAACACCCAGATTTTAGGCTTAAGTAAGTTCTTGTAAGTTTCTTAATACTGAAGAAGGTACCTCCCCCATGTGCCGTCTAGTCTGTCTTCTTTGAATTAAGACCTACAGCAAGCAAACTCTCAAAGACAGCCTGACATACAGTTGTAAGAAGCCCCGCAGAGCATACAAGACCCTACATATACAGCAATTGTCAATTCCTTAATGTATGTTTGAACAGCCTTAGGCACACTGCAGGATATCTGTGAGGCACATGTGAGGCTGGAAGGCAGGCACACCAGGAGAAACATTAGGCTTACTTCTGTTCCCAAAATTCAGTGTTGAATACATGCTGCCATGAGTTTCAGAAATATATCAGTTGCATATCACTGGCCAGTAAATGTCCCCAGTTCTAGCAGCTATGTGGTATGGAATGACTAAGAAAGTCGCTTTCTATAATGTATTGTTTGGAATAACTAATTTAAGTGATTTAAGCTGTTCTCTTTGTACTTCAACATGATGTCTGTACTGATACTGGAATACTCAAAACCAGCAGGGAAAATAAGCAATACAAATAGTGTGTTTTTCTCACTCACTGTCTCTCTGTTGCAAAGTTGGGGACGGGAAACTCTACAAATATGAATAGCGCAGTCACGGATACCATTGATCAGTGGCAGTTCTGCCCTGAACATCCACCCTAGAGAAGGTGCTGGATTTGACGATGAACCTTATTATTTTGTCTAAGCAAAAGCCAGTTCTCATCCTTTAATCTTCTGTTGCATACTAATACTCACTGCTTCCTAATTTGAATTGAAATGAAAATTATTTGTCAAAAGATGCAGTCTGGAACCAATGTGGGAAATCGTGCAGTTTCAATTTGATCTGAGCCTTAAGTGGTGTCATTTTTCTGTCTCCAAGGCTTTAGTGAGGTGTCGCTTCGTTTAGTCCATTTGTATAGATAACTTAATAGACCACTGGATGTCACCCTTGCTCTCCCCTGAAGCAAACACAGCAATGAAAGAAAGTGTAAAGTCCTGGGTACACTACAAGGTGATAAATGGCAGTGTATGACTACAATATGGATAAAGTAGGATAATTTATATATAACATATGAAAAAGTCAGCTACCAAGGGATTGTATGAACTTTTATATTAAGGACTCTTTGAGGGCAGGACTACTAGTTATTGAGTTATTTCTAGTCCCTCCAAAAGTACCACTGTAAAGCTGAAGCCTGTGGAATCTAATCTAACTCAAAACTTGCATTTCAGTTCCTTGATTTGCCACCTACTCATTTTGTATTTTGTTAAACTTCTGCGTTTTCTCTACATTAAACCTAAAATTCATTTCAATAAAAGAAGATGAAGAGCTTGTAAGCTTTTAATGGGACAAGCTGTGTCTGCCACCTTTTTGCCATTAGTGCCAGATTCGAATTCTAATAGCAGTAGTCTAGATGTTCTCAATTGTTTCATAAACTTCTGCAGTAGCATCCTTCCAAATAATTTTCACTCTTGTCACGTGTCTGTGCTGTTGCTTGTAGCTGACATCTCTTTCATGACTGTCAAGAAAAGTCCCATAATTCCCAGGAAATATGCTACATGATCATTATTAAGAACTCACTTCATAAACAGTGTTGGGGAAGAGAAAGGAAGATCCATAAACATTCTAGATGGACCTAGTTCTGTTTGAGATGAATATGATAATTAACATGAGCTAAGACTTCACCCCAGAAAGTTTAAGTAAACCTGTACAAACATTGCCTCTCTAAGACATCCTCAGGCACTGCTGGCTGATTGAGGATCCCCACGATCATGTATTGTCAGGTTCCTTAGACTGACAGTAAATAAGGATGTGCTATAAATGGGTGTTTTGCTCGTACTCTTCACTCATAAGTCATCATGTAAGAATAACATGGTCTTCTTCAGACAACTGTAATTTGGTTACTCACCATCAGCAATACAGAAATGAAAGATCAGTTAAGAATATTGTCTGGCACACGGAATTGTTCACAAAGCACTGCGATTATTGTTGCTTGTTAGACAGTGTTGCAAGTGAAGAAGCAGTTATTAGTTACCAGCACTATAGTTGTTGAAGAATATTATTGAATATTGAACAATATTATACAGATTTTCATAGAATTGTAGACTCATAGACTCATTAGGGATTGGAAGGGACCTTGAAAGATCATCTAGTCCAATCTCCCTGCCAGAGCAGGATCACCTAGATCAAGTCACATAGGAACGCATCCAGTCAGGTTTTAAACTTCTACAGAGAAGGAGACTCCACAACCCCCCTGGACAGCCTGTTTCAGTGCTCCATCACCCTCACTGTGAAGAAGTTCCTTCTTATATTTATATGGAACCTCCTATGTTCCAGCTTGCACCCATTACTCCTCGTCCTATTACTGGATGACATTGAGAAGAGCCTAGCTCCATTGTCCTGACATCCACCCTTCAAATATTTATAGACATTAATGAGGTCACCCCTCAGTCTCCTCCAAGCTAAAGAGACCCAGGTGTCTCAGTCTCTCCTCACAAGGGAGATGCTCCACTTCCTTCATCATCCTCGTTGCTCTACATTGGACACCCTCCAGCAGCTCCACACCCCTCTTGAACTGAGGGGCCCAGAACTGGACACAACACTCCAGACGTGGTGTCACCAGTGCAGAGTAGCATGGGAGAAGATACACTCTCGATGTGCTAACCACCCCCCTTCTGATCCACCCCAGGATGTTGTTGGCCCTTTTGTTTTCTCCTCTACTCTGTGCATTGCCCTCTCTTCTTTGCACAAGGCATTTTAAATGCTAAACAGTAATGATCTAATTTTATCTGACCATTTATGTTTAATAAGAGCTGCACTGTCCCTTCCTGTACATCAAAACCTATCATTTGCAAAAAAAAAAAATACAAATTAAGTCTTAAATGAAAGAAAGAAACAGGAAATGAGAGCTCAAGAGGATAAGGACTTGCTCTCTTTTTCCAAGTCACTAGCAACAGGGCAAGAGGAAATGACCTCAAGTTGCACCGGGTTTGGTTTAGTTTGGATATTAAGAAACGTCTTCACTTATAAGAGTGGTCAAGTATCGGAGCAGGCTGCCCAAGGAAGCCGTGGAGTCACTGTCCCTGAAGATGTTCCAAAAATATGTAGATCTGCCATTTGGAAGCCTGGTTTAAATGGGCACAGTGGCACTGGGTTGATGGTTGGACTCTATTGTCTTCGAAGTCTCTTCCAATCTCAATGATTTTATGATTCTGTAGAGTTTCTTTTACGAAAAAGCTTTCCATTATGGCATCTAAAACAAATACATAGCTGAGAACTCCCAGCCTTCCTTCAAAGAGAGCTGCTCCCTCGTAAGTCCTTTATAAATCACTATTCTGCCTGCAACAGTACGTAACCCGTTAAGCTCCTCGAGATGTTATATTCACGTCGGAAAAGAATAGTTCTATTTTTAGGCACAAACGTGTTCTGGGTAAAGAAAAGCAGAGTAAAGCCATGGCAATTAAACCTAATAGCTGTGCACAGCAGTCCTGTCAGGCTGCCTCTCTACAGGTGAATGGAAAATGCAGGACTAAAAGCTCTGTAGCTGAAGGAAATTGCACAATTAAGATGCTTTTTTGATTTGGTATTCTTTAGTCTATCTTTTTTTTGTGTGGAAAGAAGCTATGCATTCAAGATTTCTTCTACTAACAGGGAAACCATTTCAATGAGATTTCCTCCTTCAGTCCGACAACCTATGACTTCCAAGAATCAGAAATACATGGACTTTCAGTTTCTTAGAGCAAGTTCTGCTGCAGAAGAGAGCAAAAAGAGGAAGATGTAGTCATTCCCCATTTGGAATCCCCTCTTCACTTTCCTCATAGGGTTCTCAACTCCACCTCTAGTCTTAGAGTCTCAAAAGACAAAACCAAGCAGACAAAATAAATTGAAATGCAAAACCAGAAGAAAACCCTAACACAAGAAAATGTTAGTCGCCTTTTCAGATATTGCAGATACTTCTCATTAGCTGACCTTTAATTGGCCCAGATTTAAAAGTTCCTGGTGAAACCACTTGTAAGCTACAGGATAAACAGGTGTTAATTGTGTTTTGAAGAGTCTCTTAGCACTTTTTGCCATGCTGAATGTCCAAAACGTTTCTGTTCTGGAAACTTCAAATAAACCTCATCCGAAGTGAGATGTAACTGAAAGGGGCCACTAGAAAAAGCAGGAAGGTATTCTGGGATATTTTTTTGTTGGCAGTTAGGAAAGAAAGGGAACGTTGCAAGTGTTGAAAGACTTTTTAAAGGATACTAAATGGCTAAAGAAGATTGGGACTCCTAATTAATCTTCATGCTTAACTACTAGCAAATGCAGCTCTGGAGGAAACAAGGGGGTAACAAGATTAAGGTGGTGGAACTCAGCTCTCTTCCACCCTGCTGAGAAACACATTTTTCAAGACAACTGGCAAGGATGTTTTACATCCAACAGTGTCTGATGATGACATTTTCAGGATGACACTAGTGCCTGAACCAGAAAAGCTTCCCTCAAGTTTGCAGTGGAAGAAACATAATCCCACTGAACTGGAAGAGATAGAGCATGTCAAGGTTTGCACCGTACACTGCACGGGACATAGCACCTCTGACCCTTTGTGTCTTATATCTAAAGACATAAACCCAACAGCTCTTCCAAGTGGTGCTATGAAAGCCAGAGGGGAAAAAAAAAAAAATAAAAAAAATATATCAGAGGACTTACCAGCCTAGACACTGGGGAGCAACATCCAAGGCAAGTCTTAGTGTTTTCTCTGAGCATGAGGCATTACAGTGTTTCTGGGCTGGGTTAAGGATCCACTGTACCCTTAAGATGGTTGATAACCGGCACATCTAACTGAGCTTGCAGCACCTGTGCCGTTCTTCGCTTTCTGGGAAACTATGATGACTAGCAAAAGGCTTCCCTACTTATCTTTATAGGGGTATGCTGGAAGCAGTTGTTTAAAAAGAGGGAGAATAAAGGATTTGAAACCAGAGCAAACGCAAATATAGAATCTCAAGTTTTACCCATTACAGTTCCCTCTTAAAGGGGCAGAACCTATCTATGATCTTTGAACACCAAGGCTCTCCCAGAGTCTTTGTGCAGTCTCTTCTTTAAACAGCTGCCCTTACAGTCCAGTCAAGCTGAGCTTCATGGAGAGAAGCATCATTTTGTATGACCCTCAGAAAGAATTATCACAAAGGTTGTATTTTTCTTTTCTTCTGAGGGCGCATGCTTTTACCCAGTCAAGTCCTGAGCCTGGAGTATCTCTTCATCTATAATAAAGGCATATCACAGCAGCCTGACATGAATGCCCTGCCAATAAACACAGAGGACCACAGTCTTATTTGTTACAGCTCTGTATCTCTGAAGGTGTGCAAAGAGGGAAAGCAGAAATCAATACGTGCAGACAGCAGGAACTGAGTAAGTGCCAAGGTAGACATACACAGCTCTCCAAAGGCTGGGGAGGGACAGGGGGAAAGGAAAATCATGAAGGAGTATAGAGAACCCACAGACCCATGAAAACTCCTCATCAAATGTTTTGGCCCTGTGCCTTCCACAGAAAATATAGAGAACAGAAATTCCTAGAGGATGAAGTCTTTATTAAGCTAAAATCATAGCTCAGAACCTATTTCAATAACGAAAGGTAACGCAGAAGTATTTCACTCGCAGTGAAATAATCATTAAAAAAGGAGGAAACTGAGTGTTAAATAGAACTACAGCTCAAAGATTTAAAAGCGCTGGAAAGTGTGCTCTGGCTCTGTCCAAGAGCTATTCACGTGGAACACCACCACAAAAACCACCTGCAAAACAAAACCCTGTTCAGTAGAATCATAAAATCATAAGGCATTGGAAGGGACCTCGAAAGATCAGCTAGTCCAATCCCCCTGCCACACCAGGATCACCTACACTAAGTCGCACAGGAACATGGCCAGGCGGGTCTTAAATGTCTACAGAGAAGGAGACTCCACAACTCCCCTGGGCAGCCCCTTCCTGTGCTCTGTCACCCTCACTGGGAAGAAGTTCCTTCTCGTATTTATATGGAACCTCCTGTGTTCCAGCTCACAGCCATCGCCCCTTGTTCTATCATTAGATGACACTGCAAAGAGCCTGGCTCCATCCTCCTGACACCACCCTTTAAATATTTGTAAACGTTAAAAAGGTCACTCCTCAGTCTCCTTTTCTCCAAGCTCAAGAGACCCAGCTCCCTCAGCCTTTCCTCACAAGGGAGGTCTACTTCTTTCATCTTCCTCGCTGCTCTACATTGGGCTCTCTCCAGCAGTTCTATGTCCCTCTTGAACTGAGGAGCCCAGAATTGGACATAATATTCCAGATGTAGTATCATCAGGGCAGACTAGAGGGGCATGAGGACCTCTTGATCTGCTAACCACCCCCTTTCTGATCCACCCCAGAGTGCCATTCACTACTTTGATCAGGTTAGTATGTGGAACAGTGTAAAAAACTGTTTTCTTGACATTTTCCAACTCAAATAATTTCTCCCAAATACCACCAGTTACCTTAATTAAATATACTAAGATCTATGAGGCTGTGAAGCGGTTTGGCAGCAGTTTTCTATATGGATTGGCAAACACTAAGCACAGTCTTTTCCAGCTTTCCAGCAGCTTTTCTTCCTTCCCTTATCTTTCAGAAAAATGGAGATGGACATCAAATAAATGGTTTTAAGTAGTCCTGGTAAAATTATACTCCAGTTCAAAGTGGTGGACAACCCAGGTCACATTTGTTCTCCTGTCCCTTAAGAAAAGTCTTTCTTAAGCAGGTATTGCAACCCTGATTTAATTCAATTCTGCTCCAGCTGTTATCCAAATAACTCCAGTAATTTTTATGGCAACTTCCAGCTCATTTTCACTTTATGCTGTAGCGCTTCAAATCTGTTCAGCAAATACACAGATGTCTAGTAGATCACTAAGAGGATAAACATGGAAGAGGCCACTAAAGGGTAAACACTGACTCTAAATATGCATGACCTCGGTATTCCTCAGTTCTTCATCTGTTTTCAGTGTCTGAAAAAAAGGGTTTCTGCTGCATAAATGCAAATAAAATTCTCAGTTATAACAGAAGATGTCTCCAAACTAGAATGCCCTGTTAGCCGCTAAATTAGGCTGTCTATACTCTTGATAAACACAGCATAGACACTACAAGTCTCTATAAAAAAAAACAGTGGGAGAGTTATTTGTTGTGCCTTCCCAATAAAGTCTGGGTCAAAGGATTACACTGTGACCTCTCTGTTGTCGTTCTCTATGAAGTGTCTGAAAAATGACCGAGCTTTGGAGCTGTCTTGGCAGAGAGGTCTCACTAGTAGGTCTCATTTCCTACCCTATCTCTATGCTTGTGGGCATATGGTCTTCAGGACTAGAGAAGTTCTGTTCAGAGGAACATACCTTTGCACAGTAGGTCGGCATAAAAAGAACCAAACTCTGGTTTTGGAGTCATATCTATTACAGAAAAGCTCCAGGTTTGTTTACAAGTTTCTAGCCCTTGCCATTATAGGAAAAAAAAAAAGGGCAAAACAGAACATTAAAAATTCAATTATCACTGTGCAAAATCCATCTAACAACAAAACTCCTTACAAATTGTTTTCCTATGTGACAAGTGCTAACACAATTAAGCTTTGTAAACAGTTTCAAGATGCGATAGCCATCACTAGACCTTAACATCTGGCATCTGGCTGTAAAATCCAGCATGGCCATCCTCACACTCAGCACTGTGTCTTCTGCCAGATGACCCCTGCCCAGCCCTCAGCTCCAGCGCTGACTCGCTCATTTTGCGGTGAGTATAGATTTCATATTGCCCCAATTCCACACTTGTTCTTGTAAGTTAAAATCATGTCACCAATATGATTTAGACCCTGACTCAAAAAAATTACTGAAGACAGCAAGTGCTGGATTAGTTCCTTGTAGCCAAGTAGTAGAGATTTAACAGTTCTACATTCTCAGTCATTTGGCAGCAGTGAGGATGACGATGCCATGTTTTACTCACAGAGGGGATTGTACTCTCAAAATTATGTTTTCAAACTTAAAAAGTGAGTTTAGAACACGAAAAACTTCTGGATGTTATCCAGTCTCCCCATTCATGCGAACTGGAAAGCATCTACAAAAACACTGCGTAAACCATCTGCCCCAGAACGTCTACTGACCTGGGCTCCCCAGTCTGCACATTCAGACACAGTCCTGCCCTGACCACTCTAAAGCTTCAGATTCCTCCTGCAGTGTTTTTTAAGGTGTCTGCTGCTGTTCATTTGATTTTACTCTGAGTCTTTTGTCTTAGCTTTAAAATCTTTTGTTGGAACTTTTCCTGCTTTGAGGATGGGTTTGTGCAAAGGGCTGGCTGGGGGTGGGTGTAAACCAGCCAGTCCTGTGTGTATTATGTCTCTCTAATGATGCTGAATTGTTCTTTATCTTCTCAATATCTCTACGTACAAGCAGAGATTATCTCAGGATAAGGATAAGTTCATCAGGTGGTCAGGTAAGTTATTCTTGTGCTTCATCTGATGTTACCTAAAACTTCAGTCCATTTGCCAGTCACAGAATCAAAGAATCATTAGGGATTGGAAGGGACCTCGAAAGATCCAATCCAGTCCAATCTCCCTGCTACAGCAGGATCACCTAGACCAACTCACACAGGAACATATGCCGGCAGGTCTTAAACGTCTTCAGTCAAGGAGACTTCACAACCTCCCCTGGGCAGCCCATTCCAGTGCTCTGCCACACTCACCACTAAGAAGTTCCTTCTGATATTTATATGGAACCTCCTATGTTCCAGCTCACACCCATTGCCCCTTCTCCTATCACCAGATGTCACTGAGCAGAGCCTGGCTCCATCCTCCTGACACCCACCCTTCACACATTTATAGACATTGATGAGGTCACCCCTCAGTCTCCTCTTCTCCAAGCTAAAGAGACCCAGCTCCCTCAGCCTCTCCTCATAAGGGAGGTG
>JAOXOE010000001.1:30200282-30210443 GCA_028565055.1 Phoeniculus purpureus | reverse complement strand
AGAGAGGTTCTTCTCCCCCTCTACTCTGCACTGGTGAGACCACATCTGGAGTACTGTGTCCAGTTCTGGGCCTCTCAGATCAAGAGGGATGTGGAGCTGCTGGATGGAGTCCAGCGTAGAGTAATGAGGATGATGAAGTGAAGCACCTCCCTGATGAGTAGAGGCTGAGGGAGCTGGCTCCCTTTATTTTGGAGAAGAGGAGACTGAGGGGTGACCTCGTTAATGTGTATAAATATGTCAAAGGTGGGTGTCAGAAGGATGGACCCAGGCTCTTCTCAGTGTCATCTAGTGATAGGACAAGGGGCAATGGGCATAATCTGGAACACAGGAGGTTCTGTATGAATACGAGAAGGAACTTCTTCCCAGTGAGGGTGACAGAGTACTAGAACAGGCTGCCCAGGGTGGTTGTGGAGTCTTCTTCACTGGAGATGTTTAAGACCCGCCTGGATGTGTTCCTGTGCGACTTGGTCTAGGTGATCCTGGTTTGGCAGGGGGATTGGCCTAGATGATCTTTCGAGGTGCCTTCCAATCCCTAATGATTCTATGACTCTATGATTCTATGATATAAGTTATTTTTTAGCAAGCTCCAGGATTTGGGGGAAGACAGGTAGCACACCAGAGGCAAGACATATACACTGCCAAAGTCTATAGAGATTTTATGGGAATTCTAAGAGAGCAGAAGCATCACGCTGTGATGGCTGGCATGATCTGCTCACCTTCTTCACCCCATATCCAAGCAAGGATAACCTCATATCTGTCTCTCCCATACATTACTGGGGATGAGAAATTCTGCTTTATTTTGTTTGTTTTGTTGTCCCCCACCTCACGTTTGAATGGGTGATTTCTTACTTGTGTGCATGGTACGGGAGATTTAATGTGCAAAATAAGGGAAATGGAATCTTCCTTCCCAAACAGCAGGTGGTGGTACTGGGTTATGCAGAACGCTTTGGAAACTGCTTGCAGATGTTGCTTTGTTGTTGAAGAGCAGGCTGGAAATGGAGGCTTAAGCAAACTTTTCTCCCTTTTTCTTTTTTCCCTCCTTATTGAAGGGTCAGTTAATGTTGACCTCTTTTCAGTAGGTAGTTTAACAAATGTTTGAAAGTCTATTTCAAAATAAATCCTGCTAAAATAAATACTCTGGAGTTCAGGATAAATATAGCTCACAGTGTAAGATGTTACCAACACTCTAAAAATCTTGCAAGTTGTCTGTCATATTTCTTATGAAAACTGATACAAAGCTTTTGTGTTTTTTAACTTCTGGAATAGTTTGATTACATTTTTCATTCATTCTCCAAGTTAGTAGTGTGGGGTATGTGTTTTCTCTTTGTTCAAAAAGGTCATTCTTTTTTTCTTTTTCTTTCAAACAGAGTCAAATTATTGTTTCCCCCTTGGAAATTAGGAATGCAGTGCTCTGTTGCTTATTTGCCAATGACTATTTCATGTCATTTGCAGTACTGATCCTCTCAATATGAAACCTTTTGCTAATTAAATATAACACAGTAAAAAATCCTGCTAAGTGAGTTTTCATTGGGTTTTTCTGTTGATTCTGACTGATTGGTGCCATTATCTCTCTCACCAGTATCATTATCTGAAATTATCACTGTAAAATGAATATTATAACCAGTTATCACCACATCATTTTGAAGCCATGCCTGGAGTATCACAATAAGCCACAGCTCAACCAAAGTCTGCATGTGAACTGCTACATAATTTTTTCTCTCCCCCAAACTGCAAGCCTATGAGCCAATATATTCTTTTGGAAGCCTGTTTGAATAGTATTATCTTTGGGTTTATGATTTAAAATTTTTTGTGGGTTTGGGGGTTGCTGTTTTTGGGGGGGAATTTTGTCCTGAGCAATAGGTAATTAATTATTGCTGTGGCTACAACTGCTGTCCCAGTTACAAAATAATCATGCTTTAGTAACCTATTAAAGTATATGTGTGATTTTATTCAGACCTTTTGTATTTCCTAAACTTGCATCTTCCCTGGTCAAAAGATAGCTAGAAAGCTGTGCGTATGTCAGTGCCGGGCTTACGTAAACCCCTTGATGATAAGAAAAGCACAGGCAGGGAAAAACCTCTACAGTAGTGTGTTGGCCCTCAGCTACTCCCATACAGTGTGGCACAGGACTGAGGCAAAAAGGAAACACAGATCTCATTCTGTGTCACTTTATAGACACAGTCTTTCTTCATGTTGGACTGCAAATTCCTTCCGCTCTGTGCCCATTTAGAATATGACTGCAAATACAATAATTCAGTATTTTATGTAGTTTTGGCTTACTGGTGCAGAAGAGTGTCATGGACAAAGTAACCAGAGGAGGTGGTTTTGTCAGCATCATAAGCTAACCCAAACTTTCCCTGGGTTCAGTCATCCAAACAATTTCATTATTGCTTTGCCAAAAGGTTAGAGAAAAAGTTAGCAACAGCTCCTGAATAGTAGAGGCATGTTTGCAAGCGTTATGGGCAGGAAGGATGATCTTATGACTCAGGCCCTGGAGTGTCCCAGATGTGCCATGGCTTTCTCAGACTACTTAATCTTCTGGGGCCATATGTTCAGCTGGTATAAATCAGCACATCTCCAATAAAGTCAGCTCAGCTTTCCAGATTTTCTGCAGCTGAGGTTTCTGACCCCTTGCAGATCGGTTTATCTGTAAAGCAGAGATATTAACACTTCCCTGCCTCATACACAGCAAAAGCATCAGCTCATTAAAGTTCATTTGCCACTCACATAATACACTTTGAGAAACTGCAGAAATAGCCTTGCAGACAAAGCAGCTTGGCATCCTAAGCGGGTCTTAAAAAGATTTGCTACAGGTATAACTTTTTTACTGAGAAGGGGTTGATTAGGAGTTTGTGTCAAAAACAAAATAAATTCTCAAACTTCCAGAATGTTGTGCTCCTGCTTAAAATGAGTGCTGCTGCATATGGAGCTCAACAGGAGGAGCAACTCAACATGAGATGAAATGTGAGAATTTTAGCAAAAGCCAGCCCCCTGCAAGGCTGCTTTGATTCCTCTCTTTATCCCTTCGCTGTGGCTTCTCCATTTTTTATGTTTGCAGAGCCCTTTGTAGTGTTAAGAAATACAAAGGAAACCCGATGTCTTTTTGCAGCAGTTACTGAGCAATTAAGGGCTCAATTCTTGAGGGGATTGTAAGCCTGTGGGTGGTCTCACTGATTTCAGGACAACTTGTGTTTGAAACTGGACATGCGTTTGTGCATCTTGTACAGCTGAGCCCTCTGAGCACTGCAGCTGAGATTTCCATTTTAGTCACTTTACAGACTTGAAAATTATTACTGGAACTGCCTCCTCCTCTGGGCATCGCACACACCAGCAGTCTGCTTCTGTCTTATTACTGATTTAATGCCACAACTCTGAGGTGCAGAATCGTGGTGATGTTTCCATTAAATCCCCACTGCACTGCACATTTCCCAGTATTTATCATTTAGCTACTGCATCCTTTCCAGACTGTTAAAAGAAGTATTGAGGTTGGTTTGCTTTAAAAAAATACTTATTTCACATAAAGGAGGACAAAGGCCTGAAAATATGTATGCATTAAGTAAAACAAATGATCTGACAAATCTGTCTCCAGAAAAAGTTAAATGTAGCTAAACCGCATTCCTATGTGGTAAGACTATTACAGGGCTTTAAATCAGAGCACATCGAATAGGCTGAGCTTCAAGCAAAGGGAAAACGTTGGTTACATATGTTCAGCTGGTAATGTGTGCTTTTATGCTTCCCAGCATCCTGCTGGGGTTCTAGGAAAATATTTACAAGATGCAAATAAAATGTAAATGGAATGATGTTTCCATTAAGAAAAATGAATGAACAACATCCATGCAGCTCCTCCAGTTTAACATACTGCACCAATGTTGCCTTATGATCCTCTAGGACCTTTCTTTGCAGAGAAGCCGATTACCTGAAACATTCTGCTGCTTCTTTCTTTTGTTTTCTGTTCTAAAATAGACATTCTGTTCAAGATTATGTTGCCTTGCAACATATGCCTTGCGATTTTATCTCTTCATCATCTAAACAGTCCCTGGTTACTGAGGTGACTTTCAATTTTTAAAGGTGTTTCTTATCAGTTCCACATTTTCTTTGGACAACATGAAAAAAGTGTAAAATCATATGTTGCTGCTTAGTAGCCATTGCCTGACCCAACAGCACAGCTTTTCTGAATGCAGAAATATGTTGCACGACTGCTGTAATATCGATATACCCCAAGGGTTTGCTGCTGCATTCTTTTTAACGTCTACAAAGAGTCACATGCTTGGCCCTCAGCACAGACAGAAATTCACTTCAGAGTCAGAAAGATGTGACCTACTTAAGACAGTGAAAAAAAAAAAATGCAGTTCTTAGGTGTTGTATCTCATTATCTTGCCAGTCTGAGCATTTATTTACAACACGCTGGGCTGCAGAGTATCAGTGCTTCTGTCGCTGTTTCTCCTGTGTGGAAGCACACCCATACAACGGTAATAAACCAGGTCTCACGGCATCCACGTGGACCCACTGGCACTTTTCTTGGTTGAAACTTTGTTTTCCTTCATCAGTGCCTTCCCTTCAACTTTTGGTACCTCAGATCTGCTCCTTCAGTCCTATTACCCCCAGTGAAAAAGAAAAAGATCACTTCATACCAGTGAATTAATGTTTTCAGGGTTCTAAGGAAGCAACTGCAGAAAAGCACTCAAGTATAATCAGTGTGTGAATTTGATCCATTCAGTTTTACCTTTTGACATATAGAAGTAGGGAAAAAACTTACACAATGTGTTAGTATTTCTGTCATACATGAGCTATCATACCAACATGATCCTAGCGAAAATAGACATCTACAAGGCAACTGCAATTCCTTGTGTAATTTTGAATCTTTTATATGTACTCAGGGTACTTATTTAAAATGCTTGTGATTTATGTAAATGGACCCAGACAGAAAAATTCATTGTAATAAGTTTGGAGTGATATGTATAATCAGATAGGAAGCTTTTCAGGGCAAACACTGTGTTTTACTACTGATTATAATTACCTAGGAGGTTTCAGTCTTAACAAGTTCCATCAGCTGCTATACCTATTAAATCATCATTCCATTGCTCTTCTGCCACTCAAATCAGAAAAAACAGCGTGCTGCATTTCTGCAGTGCTCAAAGCATTCAGGCAGTTGTACAGAGCTTGGGGGTGTGCTGGTATTGTCACCCCTACTCCTGGTCAATGTCCACCCTATGCATTCCCACCCAGCAAAGTGGCTGCTGGAGCTTGAGCAGCACAGACCTCTGGAGACTGCAGCACCACTAGGATTTCACACGGGGGACTTCAGAAGCCAAGTATAGGTTTCTCAGAGGTATTATTCAATTCTCAGAGGTCTTTTATTTTTTAAGCAAAAAACCTATGGTACTTTTTCATATACACGAAACAAAAATTCTTGCAGTGGTGACAACAGAGGGGACAGCAGGGGAAACAGCAGGCCAATGTTCAACTGAGTTATGGGGATTGTCAATGAACAAACTTTCTGAGTACAGCTGGTTTCTGTACATTTGGACTGTGAGTCTTGTGAGCAAGTTTGCTTAGTTATCCGAAAGGATGGCTCATGTGAACAAACCACATCATTTGAAACACACATAGTTTATATCAGTTGTACCTTTTTTGCCCACATATTAGTGTAATGGTCTCAGTGTATACTGAGAAACAGAACAGAACATCTCTCCTCTCCCTTCTCCAGTAAAGAAGACTGTTTAGAGAAGGTAAACCTCAGTAGCTTGGTTTAGTTCTCCATTTCATGATGATACTCTTTTAAAGGTAAGAGGAGAGAAGTATAGGATTACCCTCCTGGTCTGGTGTTGTCTCAACACCTCATGACCAGTGAAGGAGTAGTCCTAAATGTCTAAGCCTAGTTTTTTAACAGGGTGTTGGGAGTGCCCAAGCTCTAGCAGTGCCAATGAGGTGTGGTGAGTTTAATGGCACACCTCTGGCTGCTTGGCAGGGCCCCAGGGATGCACAGCCATGGGAAAATCCGCTCCACCACAGCTTTCCTTCTCCAGGGTGGCATAAGGCACTCAGAGCACAGCTTACCCCACTGCCTTGTTCCTCATTCGTACCATTACCAAGTGTGAACAGGGAGCTCGGATAGAGTTTCTGCTTTTATCTTTGTACAAGTGTGTTACGCAGGACTTCCTGTCTGTGCTGTTGGTCAGAAAGGAGAAGTGAAATGTTGTATCCTGCTGATCACATCGCGCAACTTTCACAGCAGCAGGGATCCACGGAAGGGGCTGCAGGTTTGCAGGTGTGGGAACTGTTCAAAGACTGTTTCAGCTGTAGGGACTGTCCTTCAGCACAAGGCAGGCAGGGGAAGAAGGGCAACAAAACAGCCCATTTTGCACTGGCAGTTGCAGCCTGCATATCCCCTCTTTGCAGCACACCGGGGAAAATTTCCATGTCATCCTGCAGCTGGAGCCTCAGTCCCTCAGACTGCAACACTTCCTTCAAATGTGTTTTGTTTGCTCGTTCCGCTTACATAAACACTCCTTTTCCAGAGCTTATTTTCACGTCTGTGGAAACCAGGCACAGACACTCACTCACAGACTTTCAGGAGAGGCTGAATAACCTGCACTTACAGATTGTGCTGCAGCAGCCCAGATAAATAATGAGAGCATTTAGCTGTGCGAGAGGAGTCCTTTTTATGAGAACTCCCGGTGCTGCTCTATCCCATCTATAAGTGAGATGGCGCTTGTGCAGCCCTGCTCCATCCCCTTCCCTGTCGCGGAGCCAGGGGAGCCAGGCGGACCCATGGGCTGAGCTTGCTGCTCCACACCGGCCCCAGCTCCTGGCCAACGCCAGTGAGGATGGCCAGGAGCCGAGCAGCCCTTCACCAGCTTACGTGGCTCTGGGAAATGGAAAGTCCTGTTTACTTTTTGGCTGAGATGGGGCTTTCATGTTTCTAATGAGACAAATTTCTCCCTGTGCCTCGGTTTAACTTGCTCGATAAGTCTGAGCCAGTATGTTTTTCATCCTAAAAATAAACAATTAAAGAAAGCTAAACAAACAGAAGGGAGAGAAAGAACTCTTTCCTGTTCTCACAGCTAATCTCTGTAGAATTTAAACACGCTTATCAGCCAGCTGTGCTTCATTATTATCTTTTGCTTCCATCTTTTGTCCCAGTCTACAGCGGATGCAGGCCATCTGGTTTGTGTCATCCAGCAGTTTGCACTGACTGGTTCTGATAAAGGAGCCATCAGCTTCTTAGGGGGGAGGAAAAAAAAAGGTAGAAGGCTTGGAAAAGGGTAAATGTGATAACAAAAAGCCTGCTGCAGAGAGCATGAAACACATCCTCACTGGACAAGGGATGGTCCCACCTAAGCAAGTGAGACCAATGCCTTCCCATGTTTGCTCAAGTATTAATCCTGTCATTACATTAAAAAGGGATATGAGAGGACCTCAGAGCCTGGACACATCTGGTTACACTGTTCATGTCAAAGTGTTTCAAGTTTCAATTGAGAAATGAAATCCTGAACAAGTGAGAGAGCGCTCTGCGTTTCTACCACCCCAGCAGAGCAAGGGACTGTGCAGCTGATGATGGCCCTTGGTGATTTGTGATTTATGCTTGGATCAGTGGGGAGTGTCTTAAGCAGAGATACGAGGGGAAAATGGCCCATGTCCACACCTCTTTGCAGCCTTTGGGTAAGGATTAGGCCATGGTCATGCTCATGCTGGGAGGGCTCTGTGCACTGAGTATTCTTGGCTGCTGCAAAAAGCAGAATATACAGCATCTGAGCTGTATATCTGAGAATATACAGCATCTGTGTGGTCTAACCAGGAACACGAAGAGATGCAAAGGTGTGCTACAGGCAGCTTTTCTCTGCTCCATTGCTGCCTCTTCCGCTGCCCTGCACACATGTGCACTGAGGCTGCTATACAAGACTTTCTGAAGGTAAAGCTGTTGCACGTAAAGGCAGACCACTGGTTTTCAGAGAACAAAATGAAAGCTGATAAAATGTTATAAAAGAGTTGTGTAACCAGCTGGAGCTGGTCTGATATCCTGCGTGGACTGAGGTTTAGGGGGAGAGGGCGGGTAGCAAGGGGGAGCTCACCCCTTCCATAAACACTCCAGTGTTTCCCAATTTTAATGTATGAGGCAGCAGCTCACAGAGCCACTGGTCTGGCCACACCGAGGAAGCTTTAGCCACGAAGGGGCGGTGTTGGGGCTCACAAAGGCACAGTGGCACTGGCAGCAAATCTTGGGGGGCCTCTGAGATAAAACAGGCAGAGCAGTTCTGAATTACTGAAGCTACAGGGCAGTTCACAGCCATGCTGAGTGTTTCATGTGTTCTAGTCGAGATTTTAGCAGACTCAGGCTGCTTTGTGCCTTTGAACAGAAAAACCACACTCAGGTTTTCTGCTTCAGAAGTGTCTCAAGATGGAGTGAGAAGGTATTCTTTTGTTGTTTTGAGGGTTTTTTAACCTAGGCTGTTCTCTTTGCATTTCAGGATTAAACAAAACCTGATATTGAAATGGAGTGCAGAGTGGAAAGAGAGAATATGTATGTTGACCAAAAGTGGGAAGAACACTTGCTTAAAACCCAGAGCTGCACAGCTATGGTATCCCAAGGTTCCCCTTGTTGCAGCAATTGAAATAGATGTTGCAGTACCTATTTCAATGAATGAATGGGACCACAGAGACCTGAGGGGCCTGCTCTCTAGCTTACAAGTTATTGCCCCATGAGCACCAGGAAGCAGTCACTAAATGCGGATACTGTGGTGCACTGGGCAGCGCTGCAGCAGTCCTCCCTGTCACCTCACTGCCAGCATCCTCTGCAGCTGCTAATGTCCAAGCTGGCAGTCCAGGAGCCTATTAAAAGCTATACAGTTACTTTTGCAGGTAGAGTTCTCAAACCAGTCTCAGAAAACATGTAACTGATGTGATGTGTTTTTTCCCTGCTGCGGCTTTGCGGAAGTCTTCATCAGGGCTACAGCTGTCCAGTTTTACCAGCGTTGTAACTTCTTTTATCAACAACTTTCCGTGTATTTTATAGGAGGCTTTGTAGTCACCACATACCACTGGAACATTGTTGACCACTTGCAACATTCAAACAAGCTAGACTCTATTCATCATACTATTCTGGGAAGACCTACAGAATGGAAAGGTCACGCAGAGTCTTACAAATATGCACTGTTTTGAAGCATGTCTTACCACTGCTTTGGACAAAAAAGGATCATTAATATTCCACGTACCAGGGACTGGAAAGAATTGTGCATGTAATGACAGAGGAAGCTTCCTCATAAATTACTGCTCACATTATAGCTTCATGAGATACATGTAATGCTTTTTATATACTCCTCCTTTGACATTTTCCATGCGTTTAACTTTGGACAATTTTATTCCTTTCTTTGTAGCTGAATCTGAAGAGAAAAAAATAGTCTGTAATTAAACATTTAGTTTTACAAATCCTCCACAAGAAAACTCAAACTCTTTTTTCCACTGTGTTGCCAGCAGAATCAAAACACAAGCCTATCCTCTCACCCTGTTTTCTTGTAACAGCTGTGAGCAGAAGCTGAGGTGCAATCACACTTAAGAAAATTTTAGTCAGGGCTTACTTCTGAAGTTTGGGTTCAAGTATTCCTCTGTCTGAAAAAGGGTGTCTTTTTAGAGTGAAGCACCGGTTGTATGGAAGTGAGTGAATGTGATTGAAAACTGGTGGACCCCTCTCAGGGTTCAGCACAAAGTAAAACTCTGGGTAGCTGTGAAGATAACTGAAATTTGAGACCCAATGACAAAAGAAATTGCCCAGGAAGTGGCTGCTAAAAAACATAACTTTTGGACAAGTGTGTTGTGCAGCAGTCAGAAAGTGGAGATCTTGTTATTGGTCACCTAATGGATGCTGGAAAAGTTCAAAGATCAGAATGGGTAAGGATCGATATTGCTGTCTTTTGCCGCAAGTGTTCCATGTCCATGGACATGCACGTGTGATTCATCTCTCTATTTCAAATTTGTATTTCGACAGAAATAGTTAACCATTTTCTGTGATCTAACCATGGGGAGGTTTAAAGACCAATTTATAGCGTTGTCTACAGACATGCAAATGTGTTCATTGTAGTCAAATAAGAAGCTGCAGGGTAGAGGTCAGAGAGTAGTGGTCAATGGGACGGAGTCTAGTTGGAGGCCTGTATCTAGTGGAGTGCC
>JAOXOE010000001.1:30179051-30200182 GCA_028565055.1 Phoeniculus purpureus | reverse complement strand
ATCTAGATAATAAGATGAAGGTTGGACTCGATGACCCTGGAGGTCCTTTCCAGCCGTGATGATTCTGTGATTCTGTGTGATTCTGTGAAGACAATAGAAAAATATATCTGCCTTCCTAAAGTGGTGGGTTTTGTTTACTGGATGCAGATGAGTTTGGAATCTGTCAAGGAAACAAAACTCAACAAGAGTGGCTTGTTGTCATTTGTTTACACATCACTGAAGTCCTAGGATTTTCTCTCCAGCAGACCAGCTTGGCCTAGTTGTGCTTTTTTTTTTGGTTGGAATTTCATCACAGAACTGACATCATGTGGAAACAGCATCTTCTCCTCCCAGGTGCCTGGCAAACCTCACATCCAATAACTGAGAACAATCCTGGAGGAGCTTCTTGGTGGGTCCAGTCCAAATAGCTGTCACTGGCCTCTAGGGTATGTTATGCTTCAGAGACCTCCTTTTTCCTGATTGTCAAAATGAGGTGGCTGTGAGGCTGGAAGAAGAAGGGAGTATTGCTTGACATCCTGCCTACCAGCATCAGAGCCAGAGATTTTCACAACAGTGAGACAAGAGGGAAGCAGGGGTTGATGTGCGACAGAACTTTGACCCAACACGCAGGCAGGACGTTGCCTAGGCTCATTTTAAACCCTGAGCTGGGACAGTGCTTGCTGGATGTGCCAAGGGCTAACCACTGCCTGTTTGGGAAGGGCTGCACATTTTGGAGAAGGAGCTGGTTTATTCTTATTTAGCCATGTCTCATATATGGGAAGCAGCATAATAGTACATCGTGGTCTAATTGCTCACATCTGTATTCCCTCTGAAAACGTACAGTGATGTGTATGCAGTTTCAGAGGAAGCAGAATGATTTACTGAGCTGTTCTTGGAAGCAGCAGAAGGTTACTAAGTACAAAGCACATATACTCCATTTAGTAACTACAGCCCGAAGCTCCTCTCCACCCTTTTGTTTCACACACACTTGCATACTTACACACATACGAATTGAGTGTTCAGAACAGTATCACTGTCAGGCTTTTTATGAAAAGAAGAGGAGGAGTCTGTTGTGTGAAGGCTATGATAGCCGTAGATCCTATTCATTCATCAGAGCTGTGTAGTTCTGAATCTTGACATTTTCATGGAAAATAAACCACATCATGTTCACCGTTTCCACCACAGTAAGAACAGCAGGGGCTTTCTCTAGCACATTATTTTCTAGCTGAGTACCACTGTGAAACTGTCCTCAGAGGGAGGCGCAGGCTTCCTCCCAGGACCTGTTGTTTTCTCTCACACCGGTTTCACAATGGTGCGGAGCAACAGAAAACTCCGTTTCATACTTTGCTGCATTGCCACGCACAGACCTTGTGCCCAGTGCCTCATCCAAATAAAGCAGCTTTGGCAGGGTGGGGGAACTTGCACCTTTGTGTAGTTTTTGTGAGAAATTCGGCACATTTTGTGCCTTTGTTTGTTTGGAAGCAGGAGGGAATGGAGAGGATCCTGAGTCTCCACAGCCCTGTAATACAGTATTTTCTTCAGGATGAATTAAATAATGAGTTTAATGTGTTTAGGTACATACCTCACCCACTCTTAGTTCAAGTTTTCGCTTTGGTCACACTTGCTTAACCTGATTCTCATTCTCTGTTATGAAAGAAGAGGAAAGAGAACCAACTGGAAAATTGAGAAGGAAGAAGATAATTAAAATGAAACCCAGGGTAGTTTCAGGACATTTTCTAGGATGAATTTATAAGGATACTCTTTTTTCCTCCTCTGGTGGTTGCCCCAGTAACCAATAAATCAGTTCCAGATAACATCCCCAGTCCCCTTATTCTGGTATCCAATTTGTTTAACAATCAAAAACTACAAATCCCCTCCCTAACCCCTGATTTCTTTCATCGTGTCTTTCTCCACATGTAATTGTCTCTCCTCATATGTCTCAGTATTACTGATTGACCAACACCCAGATTTACCTTCTGCCAGATTAATACTTTGGCCTAGAAAAAAACTGAGGGTATTTTTTCACATAATTTCTGCTTCAGTTGATAATTGCAACAATCACTGCAGCTAGGTAAATGGCTTCCTGTAAACACGTCCTGCCATAAGGACTTTCAGCAATACCACACACAAAGGCTGGCTTTTGTTTCACTGTGTTTTGAATTATTTCTGTATAAAAATCAACACACCAGCCGAATGCTCAGAGTTTTTAATAACTGCTCGTACTACTTTCCGAGTTTGTTTAGCTCGCTTATTTGCCAGTAGCTTCTAGCTGGAACGGATAGATAGCAGCTACTTATTTTATTGTCAGTTCAAAACCATTGACTCGGGTTGCTGTGTAGGGGACTCTTCCCGTTGTGCTGAATTCATGTCTTCTGAAAAAGTTGGGTCAACGTTTTTGTCTGTTTAAGTCTGCACAGCATGATGTTTACACTGCAGAATTGTAGCTAAAGATGAAAGAAACGATGTTTGATACAATTTAAAAGTGCTCTAATCTTCTCTTAGCAGTTATTTCACCCTTGATCTTCCCATGGGGACAGGGAGGGGAAGGAGCATTCAGAGCAGCCCTGCAGAGAAAGACTTGGGAGTGCTGGCTGATGAGAACCTTAACATAAGCCAACAATGTGCAAGTACAGCCCAGAAGGCTGACCACATCCTGGGCTGCATCAAAGAGATTGTGGCCAGCGGATCAAGGTTGGTGATTCTCCAACTCGCTCCGCTCTCCTGAGACTCTGCCTGGAATACTGTGTCCAGCTGTGTTCAGCTTTGGAGTCCTCAGGACAAAGAGGACATGGAGCTGTTGTAGGTGGGTGCAGAGGAAAGCCACAAAAGTTATCTGAGGGTGTAACACTTCTCCTACAAAGGATTTTGTGTTCTTCAGACTGGAGAAGAGAAGGACCTAGGGGGACCTCATCATCCCCTTTAAGTATCTGAAAGGAGCCTACAAGAAAGCTGGAGATGGTGTTTTTTACAAGGGCTTGTAGTGATAGGATGAGGGGTAATGGCTACAAACTGAGGGTAGAGGGTAGATTCGGATTAGCTTTATGTGAGGGCGGTGAGACACTGGAACAGGTTGCTCAGGGAAGTTGTGAAGGATTCATCATTGGATTGGTACAAGATCCTGCTGTGGCAGGGGGATTGGACTAGATGATCTTTCAAGGTCCCTTCCAATCCCTAACGATTCTATGATTCTAAGACCAGACTAGATAGGGATTTGAGCAACCTCATCTTGTGGTAGGTATCCCTGCTCATGGCAGGAAGGATAAGAACTTTGGGGTTGAAAAACCATGGCCTTCCCGTTATCTCCTTAGTATTTATTTCCTGTTCTTCCTCTGCCCTTCTCTCATGTCTTCTTTTGTGCGTGTTTATTTGTGAGTCTGTCTCACCTGTGAATTCTCTGCTTCTTCTCTTGTCTCAGCACTTTGTTTCTTGGCACCAGGAAAAAGTTACAAAAACAGGGCATGAAAATATGCCACGTGAATGGTTACAAGGGTGACTTGAATGCTCTGGAGGTGCAGCAGTGGCTGCACAGCCTGATCACTTTATAAATGTCGCTAGAGACACTTCTGAAGGTGGCTGCAGGGTGAGTAACCAGGGGTGCCAAGGGACTAAACTCAATGACCATAGCAGATCCTTCCAGTCTTCTTTCATTTTCCTTTGGACTGCCACTGTCAGGCATTTTAGGCCAAAATATAACCTCATAAGCAACACTTCGAACAGCGACATGTAATCAAAGAGTCAAATGATGTGGACAGTATTCCAGAAATAGTAGGTTTTGGTGTTTATAGGATCTCAAGGGCACAGAATCCTTTAAACAGTACCAAAGGGAACGTTAGTCACCCTATTTTGTGGCAGTTTGACAGTTTTCCAGCTACAGGCACTCTTGGCACTGACGTGACAGTTACCGTCCAAGGGAAGAAACTCTGCCTCTGATCAGCACAGTTACTGTATGTAGTGTTCCCACATGTTGTTTTCTTCAAATGTGGTTTCCTGGTGAGAACGTTCTATTTGGCACTAAGGAGAGCAGCAGAGGTGTGTTCTTACAGTGCCGGCTGAGCAACAGAAAACGCTTCAAAGTATAAACTTAAGGACAGTCCTGAGCAGCTGTAGTGCTTTTTTCCTTTGGCTTTTTGCTTTGGTTATTTACATTCTTTCACATTTTGAAAAGACCTTTCCTTTGTCTTCAGAGACTTCACACAGAAAGCAAATGCTGTAGTGTTGGCTTAGTTCCTTGGACTGGATTTTTGCAGTATGAACTGGAGACTCTGAGCAGAAACAGCTAATCAAGGCTGTGAGGCTGGAAACCACCAGGTTCCCTTCCTGTAAAAAGAAAATAAAATATGGACCTTTTAGGTTCTTTTCATTTGAATCACTCATAGACAGAACAATACCAGAACTGAATGGTACTCTTGCAGAGTATCGATGAGCTACGTATGAGCAGGATGTCTAAAGGAAATAGAGCCTTTTAACCAGCGACCACATTTTTATCAGTTGCTATCAAGTGTTACTTACTTTTCTTTTTCTTGCCCCTCTATGGGAAAAAGCAAAGCAAACCAAAAAGTCCTTCTTCCATCCAGTGTCATAAGATTGAAAGCATTTGTTTCTTTGAATGGAATGATTTTTAGCTCTTATACCCTTCCAAATATCGCATTCCACAAATTTGAGAACAGCAAAATTGAATTACTGGTATTTATTCAAGTAACCACAAAAATGCTCAAACCTTTCAACCACTAGTATTGTGAGCAGTGTTACCCCTATCTGAGAGCTGATGGTGAAAATTATGACTTATTTTAAAAACAAAAAGTAACATTCCAGACACTCCTATGTTGGTTGAAAACATGAGAGAATTGCTGCTTCGGTAGAAGTCTTATTTAAAAATAAAAACCTTCACTTTTTACCATTAAAGGGAACGGAACTGTCTTGGTTCTGGTGTTTTACTTAACCTGAATAACAATAACAATAATAATAATATTAATTTATTGGTGAAGTTGCTAAAAAAGTCTCCTGGAAAGCAGACTTGTATCTGAAAAAAAGCAAAACAGTGCCATGCATTTCAACTGGATGACATTTCTGATAAACACAAGATGAAACAGACAGAGAGGGAGAGATTTATCCTAAAATTGCCTGTTGTTGTGGGCTTGCCCAATCAGGCAAAGTGAGCTCTGAACTATGGCTTTATACACCTAATTGCACCCAGTCACACCATCCAGGCTTGCTCTCTAATGCAATTATTACTAGAAAACTACAGATCCAATACCATAACTAAAACCTGAAAAAGGGCCAAAAAGTCCATGGAGAGTGAATGTATCCCACAGAAGAGCAGAACCACTTGTCTCTTACGAGTTTGTGTCTGCACCTATGGAAAAACTCTTTTGATTTCCAAATAATAAGAGATGGTGCAGGTATTAGTGATGAGGAGACGGGTGAAAAAAAATGCAAATAGTGAGAAACTTTAGGATGATGTATAGTGTGAGACTGTGAGTATAAGTGACTCATCCCGATATGCAATAACGTGGAGAGAAAGTACCTCGTAGACTTTAGAGCACTTCTAAGCATAGACAATAAGGCCAAGTCCTGCACTTGGGCCACAACAACCCTATGCAACGCTACGGGCTTGAGGAGATGTGGCTGGAGAACCATATGGCAGAGAGGACCTGAGGGTTCTAATTGCCAGGAAGTTGACTATGAGCCAGCAGTGTGCTCAGGTGGCCAAGTAGGCCAATGGCATCCTGGCTTGTATTAGAAATAATGTGGCCAGCAGGAGTAGGGAGGTGATCGTCCTCCTGTATTTGGTACTGGTGAGGCCACATCTTGAGTACTGTGTCCAGTTTTGGGCAGCTCATTACAAGAGAGATGTGGAGGTGTTGGAGAAAGTGCAGAGGAGGGCAGCTAAGCTGATGAAGGGCCTGGAGAATAAACCTTATGAGGAAAGACTGAAAGAGCTGGGGCTGTTTAGTTTGAAGAATAGAAGGCTGAGAGGAGACCTCATCACTCTCTACAACTACCTGAAAGGGTGTTGTGGAGAGGTTGAAGCAAGTCTCTTGTCACAAGCAATTAGTGATAGAACAAGAGGGAATGGGTTCAAGTTATAACAGGGTAGGTTTAGACCAGATATAAGGAAGAATATTTTCACAGAAAGGTCAAGCACTGGAATGGGCTTCCCAGAAAGGTAGATGAATCACCATCCCTACATGTGTTTAAAGATCGTTTGGAAGAGGTGTTGAGGGATATGGTTTAGTGGTGAACTTGTAAGGTACAGCAGATGATTGGACTCAATGATCCCAGGAGTCTTTTCCAGCCAGACTGATTTTGTGATTCTGTGATTTGGTGATCTACTTTCTCCTACCTCATAGTCCGGATAGCCATCTTAGTACAGAGTTCCCTTGCACAGGGGACTGGACCCTTAGCTGTATGAAGTGGACAGAAGATAAGGTCTGTAACTTCCTGTGCAGTTATTTCAGTTCTTCTTGTGTAATTCGTGACTTGAATTAAAGATTTAGGACAAACCAGAAAGAGGACAAATCATTAAATTACAGCAGTTTTGGAAGCAGGCACGCAAACATGGATCAGAAGATCCTGAGGCTTTTCCATACACTTCTCCTAAGGACTCAAAAGGACTTTGTCGAATTTATTGTCACTCTGGTGGTCCTTGAGTTGCTGTACTGAGATCTAGAAGAAGGGCTTGCCCTGCAAGAAAAGAGCAGGTGGAGAAAGTACGGATTTGTGTTCCTGCATTTCTGATTTCTTCTTAATTTTTTCATCATAGGTTCATTTTTATGTTAAAATTATACTTAAATTTCTGCCTTCTGAGTTTGAAAGTCCTTGAGATAGTCCTCAGGTGGTCTCATTTCAAGAGAATCATGAAGTCCTCACTGACTGGCTAACAATCAATATGTGAAAGAAACAACAGCAGCCATGACAACAAAAATATAAGAGAGTCATGTTCAGGCTATTCCTCTACCTTTTCAATTACTTTGAAAACAGGAAAATACTGATCTTTTCTTCCCAAATACGAAAATACCACAGTTATTTTATTTTCGTCACCTGCATCGTTGTGCATGCTTGGGGAAGGAAAACAAGAGAAAGCAACTGTAAAAATAATGAAAAGTTGGGAGTTAGTTTTCATAGTTACTCCTTTTTCATGTCTTGGAAAGCCACAGAAGGAATCTTTGATCCCAGTTGGTCTAATGAAGTGATAAATTAAGACCTAATTACCTATTCCTTTGGCAGCTCTTTGGGCAAATGGAAAACCCCTATAAATAAAACATCTTGGATGGTAAGTGTAAAGGCTTTTATTGCAGCTACGAATGAAAGATGTGCAACATTTTGAGTTATTTTTTTTCTCTGAGTCCTCTGATGTTCTCAGCTTATTTTTGTTGTTTCCTTAAAACACCCTTTGTGTGCACTGTGATGCCTTGTTCAACAAATAATCCTAACGACCATCTCACAACACTGGTGACCAGCCATTTATATTTAAGTAATCGCAGTATAAGCATGTTGGAAGAACTCTGTGCTGCTTTGGTATCTCTACCATTGTTTGGAACACATTTCAGTCATTTTTATGACATTTTAATCTGAAAATCTGTTAATAGCCTCAGCCCTCCTCATAGAGGAGGCATAGCATAGTAAAATATATCAATACAAGAAAATGCATTAGGTTATTTAAAATAATCACTTTTGAGGATAATGCCGTGAATTTACACGATGTCCTTGCTTAAATCTTGTTTATTTTTGTGTGTTAGACTGTTGTGCAATAATCTAAACGTCCTCTAACAGCCAAAGCTTAACCTTCGCTGTTCTGACAGGTCCTTGGTATTTTCTCAGTACAAAGCACTCTTTTCTTCTCATTGAGCCATAGTCATCCTTCCAGTAAGTTCTCATCATCCATTACTTTGAAAACTTGCTTACCGCGTTCAAGTCAATGAGACTCATCCCCTGGATGTGTTTATAATGGAAACAGTTCAGAAAAAAGCCCAGCTATAAGGACCACTATGGTAGTGGTCCTTTTTGAGTGAGGCAAACCCCTGGACTGTGTTTACTGCTTTTATGTCAGAAAAATCTCTGCACACACTGACTGTTGAACGAGGCACTATTATCTGAATTACTGTTGTTTTCATATCAAACATCCTTGCAATTGTGCGATGATGAGTCTTCTAATGCAAGCAGCATGACCAGGTCCTGATACCATTACATGGTGTGAAGCCCTGTCTGATGATGGCCCAGTTTTGAGTCCCACTTCCTATATTCACAGTATAGACACAAATGCAAAAACTGTGCCGCAAGGTCAAACGGCTGTCACAGCTTTAGCACTCTGACAGACTGCGAGAGCGTGCGGTCAACTATTTGAAGCGGAGCATTTCCCAGCAATCCATTCTTTAGAGGAGGATAAGTAAAGCTACGCTTCCAGTGAGTTCCTATGAGGTTTCTGAAAATACGTGCTGTAAATATGTGCCTGACCTGGATGGGCTGGAGAGCTGGGCAGAAAGAAATTTAATGAAATATAACAAGGGTAAATGCAGAGTCTTGCATCTGGGCAAGAACAACCCCAGGTACCAGTATAGGTTGGGGACTGACCTGTTGGAGAGCAGTGTAGGAGAAAGGGAGCTGGGGTCCTGGTGGACAACAGGATGACCATGAGCCAGCAGTGTGCTCTTGTGACCAAGAAGGCCAACAGCATCCTGGGGTGGATCAGAAGAGGAGTGTTTAACAGATTGAGAGATGTTCTTCTCCCCCTCTATTCTGCCCTAGTGAGACCACATCTGGAGTATTGTGTCCAGTTCTGAGCCCCTCAGTTAAAGAAGGACACAGAGCTACTGGAGGGTGTCCAGCTCAGAGCAGCGAGAGTGATGAAGGAAGTGGAACACCTCCCTTATGAGGAAAGGCTCAGGAGGCTGGGTCTCTTTACCTTGGAGAAGAGGAGGCTGAGGGGTGACCTCATTAATGTCTATAAATATGTGAAGGGTGGGTGTCAGAAGGATGGAGCCCAGCTCTTTGCAGTGTCATCTAGTGATAGGACGAGGGGAAATGGGTGTACGTTGGAAGATAGGAGGTTCCAGATAAATATCAGAAGGAACTTCATAGTGAGGATGATGGAGCATTGGAACGGGCTGCCCAGGGGGGTTGTGGAGTCTTTTTCTCTGGAGATGTTTAAAACCCACCTGGATATGTTACTGTGTGACTTGGTTTAGGTGATCCTGCTGTTGCAGGCGGATTGGACTAGATGGTCTTTCAAGGTCCCTTCCAATCCCTAATGATTCTATAATTCTATGATTCTATAAACAAAGTTACAGAGTCTTCCCACCAGCTTGTCCTTTCACTCCTAATGTCTATTAATTGAAAATCTGGGTAGATTTCTGAGGCTGATTGTATTTCTAAAAGAGAGGAAATCCAAATGGAAAAAGGAGAGCGGATGAGGCAAAACTGGTAGTGGTGACGAGTAGGCTGACTTTTTTAATGTAGTCTGTCATGTTAGGACAGGGAAATTGTGATATAATAGGAACAGAGACTGTTGGTTATAGCACAACATGACATTTATTTCAAACTGATGGCAAGTTTCACAATGAGCACATCTTTTTCTGCAATGCAATAGGTGTATTTTATCTTCCTCGACCTTTGAGTAAAGGATCCTTCTCTCCACTTTACTGTGGGGTTTTTTTTTAAAGATCTATTCTCCCTGGATATTAAGTATCTGCAATGTTAAAATTCTGGATGAAATGCTCTGATCATAGATCTCTGTAAGTGGCACCCTGAGGAAAAAATGCATATGTGAAGATAAGGAACTCACTGGACTACATCTTAGTGCAAATTTGGAATAAAAGGATAAAACTGTCACTGATTAGCACAAGTATTATATTTGGGTTACAAGCGTTAAAGCCAACTTGTCACAGATTTGAGCAGTGGATTTAGGGGCACATGTGGCAGCAGATTTGGATTAGTGTACATTACTAGGTTGTAGAATCTTAGAATCATCTTGGTTGGAAAGGACCTGTAAGATCATTTTGTTCAACCATTAACCTAACTGTACCAAAGCCACCACTACACCAGGTCCCTAATCTCCATCACCACACGACTTTAAAACACATCCAGGGATGTCTATTCAAGCACCTCCCCGGGCAGCCTGTCCCAATGCCTGATGACCCTTGCAATGAAATTTTTTTTCCTAATGTCTAACCTAAGCTTCCTCTGGTGCAACCTGAGGCCATTTCCTCTTGTCCTATCACTTGCTACTTGTGAGAAGAGATGAACACCCACTTCTTTACAGTCTGCTTTCAGGTAGTTGTAGACAACCATCAGGTCTTCCTGCAGCCTTCTCCTCTTCAGTCTAAGCAGTCCCAACGCGCTCACTGCAGATAGATGCTCTGGATGTGTCTAAACTATAGTACTGGTAAATTAAATAAGGCCAGGCTCCTGGCTAAGTCTCTGCAAGAGATGCTCATTCTTACCACTTGTCTGACAGTCTGTTGAGCACAGTTTTGACCTGAGCTCACCAGCAATTCAACAACGTGGGAGCTTGTCAGACAGCGTGAGCCAAATCCAGTCTTCAGTGAATTGTCTGCATGAATCTACGGTGTTTGGATGGTGGGGCCATAAAGGGCTTAGCTGTAAGGTCTTAGCAGTACAGATGGCTACAACATCTTTTAATGCTGCCAAGTGGGTGATTATAGACCCATAGAGCAAGCTGTGGCCCATTTTTACAGATACAACCTCTAAAGCCAGTGCTGCCTTGGAGTATTTTCTGTAGTAGCTTAAACTACAAGTTGAGGCAAAAATATAAGTGGAAAACGAATGGAGATCATTAAGAACTTTGGGGGCTATTTCTGATGCAGATCACTGTAGTTCATTAAACATCTTGTATTTCCTGTTGTGGAAGCTACAAATACAGGAGTGGGGAGAAAAGGGAAAATATGTGGGGAAAAAAATAAGTTGGAAAGCGTTTTAACAGCATCAGGAGGCTCTTGTGTTTAAATGCAAAACTGGTCATGAGAAATTTTTGAGGAATAGAGCCCACATGATCTTCTCTGCTCATTCTCCAGAGCCAATTTGTAGTGGCAGAAATCAGTGCTGTTCTTGCCTTTACCAGATGAAATTTCAAGGTCACGTTTAAACCATGTAATACAGGTGCCGTGCTGAGGCAGTGAGACAACTTTTTCAGTCTGGGTTTAGAGGAAGACAAGTCTAAACTGCTTCTTTGCACTTAGATTTACAGCAGCAACAGTGCTCAAGTCAGATACTTCTAGGTGCGATCATTTCTTTTATGTATCTAATCATAGGTATGTGAACTTTCTTGAAGGTCAGTGGAGAGTCAAGGACCAGATTTATTGTATTCTAGGGTAGTTAACTAAGACAGGTGGGATGATTCTCTGTCTTTCTGCCTGCATTGGTTAGAGGAAGAACCTACATGATTAACTTAGACTAGACGTTACTACTCTGCTCTTGTGAGGCTCCCCCTCAAATACTGCGTCAAATTCTGGTATCTCCAACATAAGAAGGACACAGAACTGTTGGAACAAGTTCAGAGGAGAGTCAAAAAGATGATCCAATGGCTGGAGCACCTTTGCTATAAGGATCGGCTAAGGGAGCTGAGGTTGTTCAGAGTAGGGAAGAGAAGACTTTGGGGGATCATATAGCTGCCTTCCAATACCTCAAGGAAAACTACAGAAAGGCTGGAGAGGGACTTTTTGAGAAGATATCTAGTGATAGGACAAAGAAAAATAATTTTAAATTAAAGGATAGATCTTAGGAAGAAGTTCTTCAGTGCGAGGATGGAGATTCTGGAATAGATTGCCTGGAGAGACTACGGATGTCCCCTCCCTGGAGGTGTTCATGGCTAGGCTGAATGAGGCCTTGAGCAACCAAGTCTAGTTGAGAGGTGTCCTCACCCACGGTGGGGTGGTTGAAGTAGATGATCTCTGTGGTCCTCTCCAGCCTTAGCCATTTTATGATTCTGTCTGATTTCTGTACAGCTGTATTTGAATGACATACCCATCTTGTTCTTCATGAAAACATCAGGCCCTGTGAAAATATAGGGCACCTCAAAGATGGAACTGAAACTTCATGTAGGTGAAATAAGTTCCTCTGCTGATGGGACATAATTCTCTGCCCTTACAGTTAATGGTAAAGATACTGCGGGAAAAACACAGCCACATTTGCACAGTGGTCTCTCTGGCTAGTCCTATGCTTAGGTAAACCGAAGTCTCAGTTATATCTTTAGTAACAACAGATTGTAGAGAACCTTGTCAGTTGCAAAAGGTAACCAGAAGTGGAGCTCTAACACAGAACTAAAGTCTCTCTAGGGCATTTTGTATGCTATTTCCTGGATTTAGGGCAGTGAATTCAAAATGCACTAGCAGTGTTCTTGCTAGATTGCTTGTGGTAGCTTGTGCAAGCACCGTGCAGATAGGTGACTTGTCAAAGGCCCAGAATTTTTACAGTTAGTTAGACTTTTCTAGAAATACTTTCACTCTTTCTGTTGTGCTAATGTACACTTACAGGAAAGGTGCTAAACTCCCTGTTTATCCTGCTGGTAACTACTCCTGAGCTGTTTGATGGGGGAAAAACAAATGCTTAATGTTACAACACAAGAGTAGGACACCATATCCAGAACAGACAGATAAGAAGAACGTTGAAAACATTCAGTGAGGCAAAGTAATAATAGTCCAGAAATTGGAAATCCCATCAGATGAAATCATTGAAATGGAATGTATGTCATGAGACGTGAAATGTCTAACGAAAATAAAGAGGGTTTAAGAAAGCTATTGAAGACGTTGAACCAAAATATTTCAGTCTCAGAATGAGAAGAGAGAGAATAGTTGGGTGTATCGGAGCCTCAGGAATCTCAGTAAGCATTTAAGGAGGGGAACAAGTTTATGTAGTGGATACGTGGTTTCTAAACATCTGTTTTTACCAACGTTAGTACAGTTGAGATGTTGTCTGAGACACACTGTTTTAAGGGAATAAGCATGAGACCAATGAGGTGCAAAAGAAGAATGGAAAAAGTTAAAATAAAAATAGTGCTATTCACCGAGAAATGTTAAAAGAACCGAACACTGGCAGTTCTGAGCTGCAGACAAAACAGTTGCTGTACAAGCTGGATAATATCAACTGCTACACTGGGAAAGTGGATTGTATCACGAATTCCCTTCACATATTTTAAGTGCTAAAAGATAATCTTTTAAAAGACGAAAGATGTTTCTTAACTAAGAGAGTGGTAAGAGATTAAAAAAATAAGTATCTAAAATATTTCTGTAACATGGTTATATATTTTAAATTGCAATTTCATACTTAAGCTTATAAACATCAGCCTGTCCTGTTTTGAATGGCTAAACTGAGGTCTTTTAACTTTTTAACTGACAAACCTGAGCTCTTTTATCTGTTATCTTGAGGGTTTTTTTTTTATTGCACATGTTTTTTATTCTTCATTCTTGTCCATATGTCTGTAGAATCATCAATGGAGGAGAAAATAGAAAGTCCAGACATGAAGGGACAGAGCAATTCATTAAAGAGATTGTATCTGCATCTGGATGTATCCCATAGAAATCTGCATTAACCTCTAGCAAATGAGACTGGAAACTTTAATCTAGTATCAAGAGTAATAAAAATGTTCTGGATGGAAATGTGCATCATTCAACAACACAGCCTTCTTATTCACGTTGTCTGTATATTGCATTACTCCCCAGGGAACACATTCCTTCACATTTTTCTCCATCAAAGCCAGACTGCTACTATGCCACGTAAATTGAGGCAGTACTTGAAGTGGAAGAACTTACTGCTCATCGTTATGTAAACCCCAGTGATGAGTTCAGAAGTTTCTCAGTTCTGTTTGTTCAGCATTTGTGATTTCAGTGGCCAACTCCTGTGCTTGCTGGTGGTGGGGAGTCACAAAGCTGACCTCTTTGAGCTTGTATGCCATCACCTCCCAGTCCATGGACAGAGCAGCCCAGTGCTTTTTCCGAGACAGTCTGCAGGGTATCTCAGTTGCAGAGTAAGGGAGAGGGGAGTGGTGTGATATGTAGGGTGTTTCCCCAAAGCTACAAGTGCCCATAGCAGCCAACTGTGCAGGGGATTCTTTGCCTAGTGCTGGACCGTTGCCTTTTGTGAATCTGCAGGAACACATTCTATGATTTGTTCTTCTCATCTGTTTTACGTTATCCCTTAACATATTGCTCACTCTGTGAAGTGTCATCTTATAAACTCTGCATTTAACAATGTCCAGCCCAGTTCTCTTCCCTTGGACCCCATCTTTTCCCCTCCATCAGACTTACTAAGACATCTTTTGCTCCCTTTTTCCTTCAGATACTCTGGGGATGGTGGAAGAAATCAGATTTTTTGTTAGGTTTTGGTTTTGTTGTTTGGAGGGGGTGGTGTTGTTTTGTTTTGGTTTGATTTCTTGGTCTGTTTTTTTCTTTTATGTAAGGGTATAATTTTCTTCTTCCTATTAACTTCACTGTGGTCTTTGGGAGAGCAAGAATGTCAGAGTTTTATCCCTAATACGACACTGTAAGTTTTTGGTAGTGAAATTAGACATTTGGGGTCTTGGTAAGATATGGGGAAAGCCCTGAAACTGATGAAAGAAGATCTTATGCTCACAGCTGCTTTTTGCTTGAGTCTTGCTGTGGATTGTGTAAAGGAGTTGGCAAAGATTCCTGACATACAGGATGAAGAGGAAAAACAGATATGAAAACCGGTTTAGGAAAGTAATAGTAAATGCTCAGAAAATGTGTCTAAATAATAATAAGAAAAACCTATGGAAGAGGAACAGCAGTGCTACTCCTCTCTTCTGTAATTTGCTTCTACTTCTGCATAGGGATTGACCATCTTGGCCTTTGGAAGCTTTCTGGGAGACTCATGCAAGAATTTGTGGTGCCAAAAACATCGGCTTCAAAAACATGTTTTCGAAGCTGTAAAGTGAATGGCACCTTTCTCTCAGACACTTCAATCCTACTTACTTTAGTTCCTGACAACTGATCTCAGTCCATCTGATCTCAGTCCAGTTCAGCAGAGAACAGACACCATATATCCCTAGTTTATCTTGAAAGAAAAATCATAGCAGAAAAGTGCTTTGAGAACGGTTTGACAGCAGTCAATACGAAGCAGCCAACACAAAGCATCTGGGCAAACACTGAACCGGTTAATGCAGCTGACGATGACAATTTGTTTCCCTTTACTGACTGATTAATGTTAGTAATCTTTTTATTTTCTCCTGCTACTTTTCTCTGTCTTTTGATGCTAAGAAACCGAGTAGCCCATTATAAACTATGAACCCTCTGACTGCACAGTATAGTTCTGGTTTCCAGAGCAGCTCTTTAGGTTGGAGAAAAAAATGGGCTCAAGGATCCAGGACGTTCTTGTTAGGTAGTATGCAAGCCTGTCCCAAGTCAAATAACCACATACTGTATAACAAGTATTTTCTGGCACTGCATAAAGCAACAGAAAATTACAATGTACGCTGCCCATTAAACTCCCTTTCATCTGCCCAGTGCAGTGTTCTCACACTTACTGTAAAGCTTCTAGCACTGAGAGGATTAGAAAGCTTTTGCTATTTAATTTCTTAATCACTTAAATACTATTCTGTGCTTATCACAATGTCAGACAAGTCCTCGGGAAAAGAAAATAGTTAATGTAAACTGTGGACAAGAAAGAAGATCAAAAGGAGAACAACCCAGCTTGCTGGGTTTGAGAATTAGGAATCTGGTCTTCTCACAGGAAAGTCAAAACAGTACTGTAAGGGCAGACTCAGCTTAGAGCAATGACAGCAATGCTGCTGGAACTTCCATGGCAAAAAATAGATACAGAATTATGCTGCAGAAGTATTTCCATCTATTTCTAAGCAGAAACACTCGAGTCTCAGACAAGCTGATAGGAGCTGGGATGGTAAAGTTGGTAATACACTGTCTGACATCTTTGAATGTTGGTAGGTATAGACATGGTAGTTAGGTGTACCCGTAGGCTTGTTGTCCCTTCCGCTGTCGGATCACATTTAAATAGGTTTAAATACACAAGGATATAGGACAGAGAAAGTGGAAGGGTGAAGACTTATGATTGCATCAGAAAAGTAGCATCAGAAAAATACCACTTGCTTCAATCTTTCTGGTTTAGATTTCATGAAATCTTCTGTGGTCTTTCTTATGAACAAAATGTTTGCAAAGGCCTTTGTTAAAAATCTGGTTAAAAAAACCCAACCCAGAACTGCCAAGTTTTGTCATCAAAAACCATAACAGACTGCATTAAGAAGAAAACAGCAACAACAAGAAGAGTATACAGCTGTAAGGGTCATTCCTACTTTGTGATTTCTGTGCTTCCAGAATTTATGCTTTTTTTTCTTCTTCAGTAATGTGTTCAAAAATTACCTTAAGTAGGATGCAATTCTTAGATAATGCCTCAAAGAACTTAATAGATTAAACTCACAGGACTGAAACTTCCCAGGGACAAGAGTGTTTGTATTTGTACCAGGAAAGCTGGCAGTTCTTGAACACTGTGATGTTAATTTAAAATCCTACGTTAAAGGCTCCCAAAACACACTTTGTAAGCAGGGCATGAGGTGACCCATGGGAGTATGAGCTGATACACTAAGTGAAAAATTCAGGTATCTTACCCAGATAATCTGAAAGGTGGCATCCGTTTGCCTTGCCCTAGCAGAGCTGTCAGGAAACCTGTCTGACGAGCAAAATTTTACTTGTTTTTTGGTCAAAATATATCTGTTTCCTGACACTCTTTTGCAGGAGTGTGTTGCTTAAACAGAATTTACTAAGAAAGTCTTTATGAGGTTCGTGACAGAATTGCTGATCAAGTGTGAAAGAGAAGCAGGGAGGCCTACTTCCCAACTCAGCTGTTTGGTGCTCAAGGCACATATTGCATTGGAAGAGCTGCATGCTATTTCAAGGGCTAATCCCAACTGATGCTTAATCTTGGGTTCATCAAATGAGACATGACTACCCCAGCTCTCCAGAAAGTGACTATCTGAGGACACAGTGAGTTCTTCTGTTTTTCTTTGGCATAAAGGGAAAAGTTATTAAGTCTTACAACTGTTACGAAAGCTCAGGAGTTTTACTGAGCTGTAGTTCTGAGCTGACAAATTTCAAAATACAAAAAGTACCTTGTTTGCTTGTCCTGTCAATTTTCAACATGTCATTTTTATGTAAACAAAGGAAGAATAAAAGTGTTTTCATGTTGCCGTTAAGAACAATGACCAAAGTTTACAATATGTATAAAGTTTAAGGTGGTTTAGGATATTTTTGAAGTGCCTGAAGAAAAATCAGAGCATCATGTGGCAAACCCAATACTTGCACAGGTGTCTGGATTCATTATGTAGACTCCCAGAAAGCACAACTCTGAGAAAGGGAATTAAATGCAGTATGCTCACGTTCTGGAAAACTGACCTAAGAAGACACCTGCCAGGAACTTTCACTTCCTTATGATGGCCACATGTATACTGACCTCACAGAAAAATGTTCTGAAGTAGGATCCTGACACTAACCCTAACCAAATTGGTGCTATTCTGCCTGTTTTTAAAGCCTTCTTTATGTGGCCAGAGTTCTGGGAAGGTAGTGAGTAGAAAAGGAGATAGTTTTATGATTGGACTGGATGGTCTTTCGAGGTCCCTTCCAATCCCTAATGTTCTGTAATTCTTACCTTAGGTTACTTGTATAATTACAGCGTTCCTTTTATAAATCTGTGAAGCTGTAGCTTCTTCTCGTGGAAGAAATGGTATGTGGATAGAAGTGAGACCTGGCTGCAAGTTACTAATATTGGAATAACAAATATTCCTCATAGCCTTGCACCGGTAGTGCTGGTTTGGATGGCAAGATGGTGCAAAGGACAGATTTTTAAAGGGTTTCCAATCCTTCAAGGATGTGATTTATGGATATTAGCTATCCAAACTCATGTAGTCATCTAGGTTTCTTCTGTGGTCTGTGGAAAAAAACTACATATCCATCTAGCAAAGGATTCATCTTAATGCAGGTCTTTACGATTAACAGGGTGAATAACTTCCTATAGCTGCCTGTCCCTCTCCATGCGCTGGAGGGGTTGCACACATAAATGATTGTGTATTCACAGAATCACAGAACATTAAGGGTTGGAAGGGATCTTGAAAGATCATCTAGTCCAATCCCCCTGCCAGAGTAGGACCACATAGACCAAGTTGCACAAGAACATATCCAGGCAGGTTTTAAGCGTCTCCAGAGAAGACTCCACAACTGCCCTGGGCAGCCTGTTCCAGTGCTCCGTCACCCTTACTGGGAAGACATTCCTTTTCATATTTATGTGGAATCTCCTATGTTGCAGCTTACACCCATTGCCCCTCTTCCTATCACTAGATGACACTGAGAAGATCTGGGCTCCATCCTTCTGACACTCACCCCTCACATATTCATAAAATTTAATGGGGGTCACCCCTCAGTCTCCTCCAAGCTAAAGAGACCCAGCTCCCTCAGCCTCTCTTCATAAGGGAGTTGTTCTACTCCCTTCATCATCTTTGTGGCTCTGTGCTAGACCCCCTCCAGCAGTTCTGCGTCCTTCTTGAACTGCAGGTCCCAGAACTGGACACAATGCTCCAGATGTGGTCTCACCAGGGCAGAGTAGAGGGGGAGGAGAACCTCTCTCATTCTGCTAACCACCCCTGTTCTGATCCACCCCAGGATGCCGTTCAACTTACATATAGTGAAAACTAGATGAAATGAAAGTCTTGTAAATGAACATCTAGTTCCTACTGTGTAACTTGTGAGTGAGGCATCTTGGTTTCTGTGAAAAGCAATTATGCACAAACCAAAGCTTTCCAACTCACCATATGCAGCTTTTTGCTCTGTTCTGGGAACAACACAGTCAGGAAAGAGAAACAAGTTCTCTGGGTCCATTTTGATTCTTCCATTTTTTATCTTAACCTTTATAGACAAAGGAATCTGCTGTTTCATTTTTCTAACATAGCTTTGACATATGGAGACAAGTTCTGTAAATGGGTGGAAGACTCCTGGAAAAGTTGTGTGAACATTTAAATGATGTGGCTATAAATTCAGTGATGTCAGATGGGAACTGTAAATTAGAAATTCAACTATCTGAGTTCTTTGCACAACAGGAAATTTACACTTACATGATTCTACTGCACCATTGCCTTCAAATAAGTAAAATTCCCTAAGGTTATTGGCAGAGTTAATGATTCTTAAAAGTATAATATTGTTACCATCTCTAATTTCTAGTGACCCAGACCTGGAACTCCCACATATAATGTGTAGGTGTTACTCAATATTAAACATCTTCCACATTATCAAGAGGGGAGGAAAATGAGGTTGGTCTTCTTTTAAATTCCTGCAATACATGAACCAAGAGCCAACTGAATATCTCTTGAATGAGGAGTGATTCCTCTCATCTGCACTTCTACCAATTTTAGTTTGCAAAATTAACATCTACTGTCTCCTTGAAAAGTTGTAGCACAAATATCCATTGATGATTGCTGTTCAACACCCAAAGGCCAAAGCCTGTCATGCAAACCTGTTCCCTGAATATAAGGTATGAAATCTCAATCTGGGATAGTTTCCTTCTATGGTCTGTGATGGATCTTAGGTTTTAATCAGTTCTCGTGAAACGGTGTTTCCTGTTGACTCCTGTTAGTTGTAGTTTTCCTTTAGTTCAAATGAAATGGACTTATTCTTTTTTCTTTTTCTTTTTTTGACAACTACCCAGGGACTAAGTGAATTTTTCTGTAAAGTTCCAGGGGCTTTTTCCTCAAAGCCAGCAGTGGAGCATGGCACACAGAAGTCAGAGCAGTGTCGTACATGCTGTATGTACTACATGCACTGCAAGTAACATGAATTTTGGACAGGAAATCAGAGAATCATAGAGTTAATTTGTTTGGAACGGACTTTAAAGGTCACCTAATCCAAACACACCTCAATACAGAAGGACATCTTTAACTAGATGCTGGAGGGAGTCCAGCCTAGACCAACGAGGATGATGAAGTGGTGCACCTCCCTTATGAGGAGAGGCTGGAGAAGCTGGGTCTCTTTAGCTTGGAGAAGAGGAGACTGAAGGGTGACCTCATTAATATCTACAAATATTTGAAGAGTGGGTGTCAGGAGGATGGAGCCCGGCTCTTCGCAGTGTCGTCTAGTGATAGGACGAGGGGAAATGGGTGTAAGTTGGAGGATAGAAGGTTTCATGTGAATATGAGAAAGAACTTCCCAGTGAGGGTGATAGAGCACTGGAACGGGTTTCCTAGGGGAGTTGTGGAGTCTCCTTCTCTGGAGACGTTTAAAGCCTGCCTGGTTGTGTCCCTGTGCGACTTGATCTAGGTGATCCTGTTGTGGCAGGGGAACTGGACTAGATGATCTTTCGAGGTCCCTTCCAATCTCCAATGATTCTATGATTCTTTGATAAATCAGGTTGCTTAGACAGAACCCCATCCAGTCTGACCTTGAATGTCTCCAAGGTCATAGGAAATACTGCATCACTAAATTTTGTGGGTCTCTGGCTATTACATGTTTTCTCCTGGATATGAAAAATTCCAGAGAGAAGGAGCCTTCCTCTAAACGTGCCTTATGTATTGGTGTTTTGCTTTGTGCACTTTGCAGTGCAGGGGCCCAACTGCAGGTTTAAATTGGAGGGTTTAAAATCAATCCCTCCTTGACATACCTTTCAAGTCTGAACAGATTACAAGCCCTCAAGGTTCCGAATATGACCTTCTCTGGAAGCAGTTTATGAGATTAGCTCTCAAAGCACAGCTGGTCTCTGTCTCCTATTATGCTGTACACTAGTGCTGACATCAAACTCTATTTTAAAAGTATAAAACTCTGCAAGCCTAAACTCAAAACTCACCAAGTAGAACTTGCTCCACATTCCTCACATTTCCTTTCACATTACTGAGTCCTTCATGGAAGTGGCTTTCAGAAAGCATCTTAGAATCATAGAATGAAGGACTCGGTTTGGCAGAAACAGTTTTAAGATCCTTGGTTCTAACTGTTAACCCAGCACTGTCAGTTCACCCCAGGGCCTCATCTTCACATGTACACATCCCTCCAGGGATGGGACTACACCACTTCTACCAGTAGCTTGTTACAGTGCTTTACAGCCCGTTCTTGCAAAGAAGATTGCTGCACTTTGGCCACAACAATCCCATGCAGAGCTACAGGCTGGGGTCGGAGTGGCTGGAGAGCAGCCAAACAGAA
>JAOXOE010000001.1:30155982-30178951 GCA_028565055.1 Phoeniculus purpureus | reverse complement strand
TGAAGAACCCATCTGGAGAGACATTCAAGGTCATGCTGGATGGTGCTCTCGGCAACCTGGTCTGGTGAGTGATGTCCCTGCTTGTTGCAGGGGGGTTGGACTAGAAGACCTTTGGAGGTGCCTTCCAACCCAATAGATTCTATGATTCTGTGCTGTGGTGTAGGTACAAATACATTGACTATTTGTGTTTGGGGAAAATGCATACTAAGGTGTTAAGTAGAAGGTGTGCAGCTCTGCTGAAGTGGTTTATGCAGTGACAGAAGGTGTGTAGCTCTGCTGAAGTGGTTTATGCAGTGACAGAAGGTGTGTAGCTCTGCTGAAGTGGTTTATACAGCGAATTTGATCGGAAGACTGCTTCCCTCTGACACCTATGGCATGTGGGATACAATTTCTCTTCTGGCTTTTAATTATCGGGTATGTTTACTTTGATATTAAGGAATGGATGGATAGATTATGACCTCCCAGTCATACGTATGTATGGCAATAGTGGGCCAAATCTATATGAAGGGTGGGTGTCAGGAGGATGGAGCCAGGCTCTTCCCAATGTCATCTAGTGATAGGACAGGGGGCAATGGGTGTAAGCTGGAACACAGGAGGTTCCACATCAATCTGAGAAGGAGCTTCTGCGCAGTGAGGGTGACAGAGCACTGGAACAGGATGCCCAGGGGTTTGTGGAGTCCCCTTCTCTGGAGATGTTTAAAACCTGCCTGGATGTGTTCCTGTGCGACTTGGTCTAGGTGGTCCTGCTGTGGCAGGGGGATTGGACTAAATGATTTCTTGAGGTCCTTTCCAATCCCTTACGATTCTATGATTCTGTGAAATCTGTTCTGTTTTAAACTCCTGTGTCTCTAATGAATTTTGTGGAATGATTTAAAACACTATACATTTAGGCAATGTACATCTGAATTTACTGAAGTCACTTAATCAAATTTGCAGAAGTAAATTCAAGTGAATTTACTTAGCCTGGAAAATGACTGCATGTCTCTGAAAGCTGTCATATGTCAGCAGCACAGGTCCTTTCTGTCATGCTACATATCATTTCACTCTCTGAAGTAGCTTCGTTCAGATGAGTATGATTACTCATGAAATAAAAGTAGAATTGAAAATGTAAATGGAACTCTGGTTGCAAGATCCCTGTGTTAAAGTATGTAGAGTAGCAGTCAAGTTTATGTAAGTTTATGACTCAATATAATGATTAAACCAAGATCATAAAATCTTACTTAGAAGCCTGTTTCATACATTAAAATTCTGCTTGCTTGTAAGAATGGGAGAAACATTTGAACTGGAAATGTATAATAGAAGAAGGAAAAAGAAAAAGTTTTTAAAATACCCTTTCTCTCTTATAATTTAACTTTGACTTCTTTTTTATTTAGTTGTATCTACCCCAGTGAAATCTACTGGATTGTTTCACAAGTATTAAACTGCAAGGAGTGAAAAGGCAATGTAGTTTCTTGTACTGGCCGAGCTTAATAAAACAGTAATTATTTTTCTTCTGGTGTATGTAGGAAAAATGCCAATCATCGAGCAACAGGAAACAAAAAGGAGTAAAACAAACCATGTCTATTTTAGGAAATAGTTACAAAGACAGCGTCTGCGAACTGAATGTCACCTCTTGAGTGAAACTTCACAGAACATAGAATCATAGAATCATTAGGGACTGGAAGGGACCCTGAAAGATCATCTAGTCCAATCTCCCTGCCACAGCAGGATCACTTCACGGGAGAAGTTATACAATCAGAATCACCCTGGGTTGGAAAGCACCACCTGATCATCCAGTTCCAACCCCCCCCACCATGGGCAGGGACATCCTACCCTAGATCAGGCTGGCCAGAGCCTCATCCAGCCTGGCCTTAAACACCTCCAGGGATGGGGCCCTGAAGTGATCAAAGTCTGCACAACTAAAGTCCAGGGTCGTAAGCTTAGAGAACTTTCTCCTGGTTGCCCTGAGGATATTTGCTATGAAACAGTTACAAACAATCTCTGCAATGCTAAGAAGAAGTAAATCAGTGACTACCTCAAACCTGGTTATAGTGGGTTGAATATAGAATAATATTAAATTTGAATCTGTAGTAATTTTCACCAGACAACACGAAGGAAACGAAGCCTGCAGTCCCTCAGGGAAAAGGGTCGTTTTTGTGCAGTACATTTTTTGCACAGTCTCAGAAAAGACCTACTTCTCCAGACATGTGAAGCAGATGTCCAATTTCATTCACTCTCTGTTAAATGCCGAACAGTGTTCAGAAACAGTATAAAAATTAGACATATATTTCTGTTGCTGATCTCTTACTCTGCCTCCAAGACACAATGGAGTTTGGCTTCAATCTGGTCAGAGCTGCTTTTGTTCTGCTTGCACTGATGATCTCACGCAGTACATAAAAATAAGCAAAAACAATTGAAAGAAAATATCACTACCCCTAGTTTTAGGATCGTTTTCAGAGCTTTGTCACTGGTATTCACTGTCAGCCCTGAAGAGAGTGTTTAGATATTGACCTTTCAATGGCCAAACTCATGTTTGTTGTTTCAGGCAGTCCTGAAGTGTACAGGAAAGCCAGGAATTCGAGCTGGTCACTTTTTACACTATTTTAACCCGAAGATGATGTGTCAGCTTTTCTTTCTTTTTTGAAAACATGTAGTCTCCTTTCTTTTTAGAAGGCCATTCCTTTTGATTTGCAAGTAGTTTTGTTGGATACTACTCAGTATAGATTTTGTTCCGTTACTCTGAGTCAGGTAGTTAAAGGCTGCAAGGGAAGGCCATACATTTGAGTAAATCCATCTTAAAATCCTTTAAAATAAATACCAGCAAAAATGAGAAATCCTTGTCAAGCTCAGGAATACTTTTCACAGAAAGCCAGTGTCATCTTACTTCCACAAAACGGGAAACCATGCTACAAGATGTGATGAAGTTATCAGAAAATATATAACGTTCACACGGCGGGTGGCATGGTGCCTTTGTACCGGATTCAAAGGTAGAAGTCTGGACATTTCCGTGTATTTTGAAGACATGTAAGAGAATACAGCAAAGTGACAGGCTCATTCAAAAGAAGGGCTGTTAGTCCTTTCAAGTTGTTAAGGCTAAAAATCGAAATTTTAATCACTTCCAAGAAAAATTTAGACTGAGAGTATGTACTGTTGAAAATTCAATAAATACCTCCACAGAGATAAAATGCACCTTTCTAGTACAGCAGACAAGGCTCAGAGGGGGATCGCTCTACAATTCTAGGCTCCAGTGAAACTCACATGAAGTGTTAGGAAACCCATTTTAAGATTAAATTAAGACTATCTGTGGGAGAATAAATGAATAATCAGAAGACTGAGGGAAAAAGAGTAAAAAAAGAAATTATTAGAGGATCAGCAGTTGTCTCAAGTCTTAGGAAGGAAATGACACTCTTCAAGTATGCAAAAGATTGGTATGAAGAAGACTATGATGAATTGTCCCACAAGAATTAGAACAAAGAGTAATTTACAGCAGAGATTGTTGTTTCATATTGGGAAAGCTGTAGCAACCATCAGTAAAGTTCAGTAATATGATCCAGTAATGGGTAGTGGATCCCTCTTGGATCTAGCTGGCCAAAGGAAACAGAAAAAGTTACGTGGGGAGTATCGTCATGTCTGAGAGGTGTTTTACGTGATGGCACCTTACAGCAGAAGGACAGACTAAATGGTCTCCTTTGTTTTCTCTCCTACTTTGCTATTATTAGTGCGATGCTCATGCTTTGTCACAAGCTTGTAGTGGAATACTTTGACTGAGAAAACACGTGTTGGATCTTCTGCTTCACAGACATCGCATGCCGGTTATACACTATTAAGCGCTACTGGGCTATCAGCTCTAAAGCATACCAATGTCAAAAGAAAATTTGTGATGTTTGTTTCTACAGTTTTTACTGACCTACAACCCATGGCAACTATGTCAACTTAATTGCTGTACCTTATATAGAATATTTTTCTGGAAATAATGAATGGTGAAGGAAATCACTCCATTATGCTTGGCAACCCTGTAAACACTATGTCATATTTACTACGTAATATATAGCTGGTAAATGACTAATGTACCTTTCAGTAAAAGAGATGTGAGTCTCCAGCTCACAGTTAGTTTTATTGAAAAATCTTATTAAGTAGGAATAAATTAAATACACTTTTACAGAATGACTTAAAACCCAAGAGAACCAAATAATGAATAAGATTCTTTCAACAGAATTTTCACATGGTACAGGATGTAGAACAGTGCTGTATGGTAAGACTATAATTTTCTGTTAATATTCCATTTGATTGTGTTGGCTATTTTAAATATACTATGCAAATCTGGTTTTGTTTCCTTGTAAATATTTATGGACTTTCTCATACACACAACTCAGTGAATCGTGTTTCCTATATAAAGATTTTGGGTCTTTTTTTCAAAGAGCTTGATGATTGTAAACAAAATGATGTTGTGTTAAAATAATTTAATTATTAAGCTTCTAAATAAAAAGACAAGCAGATAAAGCAATTGCTTGTGGTCACAGAGAATACTCTTGTTTCCAGTTACTGTCCATATTGAAAATGCTGTTTTCCAAGAGCTAAGATACTGCAAGAATTAAGAAATTTATGCAGTTTTCTGTGTTCTATGTAATAGTGAGTTGTTGAGTTTTGGTCTACCTCTTGGACTTCAGAAAAGCTAACGCAGAAATCCAAAACCCAGTGAACAGTAATTCAAAACTGTCATTTATCCTGGAGAAAAGGAGGCTGAGGGAAAACCTTATCACTCTTTTCAACTACCTGAAAGGAAGTTGTAGCAAGGAGGGAGCTAGTTGATTCTCCCAAGCAGGAAGCAACAGGATGAGAGGAAATAGCCTTGAGTTGCTCCAGGGGAGGTTTAGATTGGATACTAAGAAAAAAATTCTTCACTGAGAAGGTTATTAAACATTGGAATGGGCTGCCTAGGGAGGTAGTGGAGTCATCATCCCTGGAGGTATTTAAAGAACTTGTAGATGTGGTGCTGAGCAAAAACAATGCAGTGGTGACCTGGCAGTGCTGGGTCAATGGTTGGATTTGACCTTAAAGGTTTCTTCCACCCAAACCAGTTCCGTGGTTCTGTAAATCAAAATCAAACTTTTACACTTAACATAAGCCTTAGAAACCTGGGCAAAGGGCACGCTGTAGGTCAGAGAGCGATAAAGCTCTGACCAGTTCTGTTCACCAGCTTTATACAAAAAAAATTAAACTAGGAAAAAAAAGAGGGTAGAGAACTCTAAAGGTCTTGAAACTTCATGTTTAATTAAGTCACATCTTGTACTAATTTACTGTATAATTGCAAGCTCCCCTACTGAAGAGTTTGTAGTCATAGAATTTGTAGGTTCATCATATTATTTCTGTATAGCCCCATTTAGCACCCACCACAAAGCTTATCTGTCCTCAGTATCAAGAGACAATTTGTTTTGGTAAAAATCAGGAATATGTATAGCAGGGAAAACTTCAGGATAGGCCTAGCAATTCTCAGATAAGGCAGCTAATTTAATCTACAATAAATATCGAGCAGTCTTTCATTATAAAGCAGTTATTTGACTCTGTTTTTCCTTTGATGAAAGATGTCTGACATAATATTTAAAAGTTTCAGACCTGAAATACAAGAATGTGAATTTTGATTTTCTTCAGCCACCGATCTTCTGTTATAGACATAAGGTCATATTATGGTTTCATTTTTTAAAAATAAAATATCCCCAAGTACACTCTCATAAAAGAAACCATAAATATATAATAGTCTCAGACAGGCAGAACCTTCTTTCAAGATTCAAAGAACACTTTAAAAAACTACAAAAAAATATTTTACTGTCTCCAGCATATTTGGCAGTTACATTTTGTACGTTTTACGCTTTTTTAGTGTCACCAGTTTTGGTCTCCTTTAATCTAAAACACATCGTAATAAATTATCAATGCACCATTTGAAAAAGAAACTACGTGAAGAAGCTGCTTGCTTTGGAAAATAGCACCAGATCGTCTGAATGAACAGAAAGGTGGTAGAGAGGCTTGCAGGAAGGGAAGGGGAATGTCAGCATATAAGGGCAGCTCCATAGCTCTAAGTTCATACAAAACGACTCGTCAGCACCATTTGTGGATAGAAGTCAGAATGTTCTGAGAAATGTGGCAATGTAAAGTTGCAACAAGGGATGAAATGGAGAACTACTCCTAAAAGGACAATTTGTTGTCATTACGTTTGAACACTTGAGTTCATCAGGCCAGGCAGGCCATTGAGCTTGTCGGCCTGTCAGTCCCATTTTCTGGATATCCGGATAATCACAGAATTACTGAGGCTGGAAAAGACCTCTGAGATCATCAAGTCCAGCCTGTGACCTAACCACATTGGCTAGATCACGGCAACTCCACCACTTCACTGGGCAGTCCATTCCAGCATAATGAAGGAATACAAGAGATCTCAGTGACTTCAAGTGACTTTATGTTTACTAATTCAAATCCACAAACAAAATTGATGTGTATTAAAGTAATCTTAACCTTAAATAATCCTAACTGCTCCTGCAAACCTGCTGACTGTCCCTAATGACCATCTTGTCCTTGATGTGCCTGGAGACAGTGTCAAGGACAAATTGTTCCATCATGTTTCCTGGGATGGAGGTGATGCTGATGAGCTGTTTAACCACCCAGGTCTTTTGGCTCCCTTCCTTGACTTCATAATCTCTTGGAATGCTCTGATCTTGGACTTGAAAGAAGTGGTCCTTGAATGTTAACCAGGTATCTTGGGCCCCTTTACCTGCCAGTACCCTGTCCCATGGAATTTCCACTAGCAATTGCTTGAAAAGGTCAAAGTTGGCCCTCTGGAAGTCCAGGGTTGTGATTCTGCTAGGCATCCTTTCTCTGCTACATGAGACCCTGAACTCCACCATCTCATGGTCACTTCAAATGAGGCTGCCCTCAACTTTCACTGCTTCAGTCAGACCCTCCTTGTTGGTGAGTATAAGATCCAACAGCGCTCGTCTCTTGTGGGCTTCTAGACCATTTGCATCAGGATACAAGAAAAAACCCAATAAAGTCTCAAAAGTAAGGCTTCTGTGAAGCCTGGAAGATTCTACAGAGTCCTCTAACTATTAGTTTTCTCTTGGCTGCATTTTTAAAACTTGTTTTTCTCTCTTCCATTCTGTAATTTGAAAATTGTTTATTTTTGTGACTTCATTCCACTTCTGTTGACAAAAGTTGTTCATTTTAAATTGACATAGAAATGGCTTTAGAGGCTGTGAACAGGTTAAATACAATGTGAACTCGTTCTCGGAGAGCTGAGTTTTCTAGTTGTAGAATGAAAGGTAATTCCTCTTTCAGAGCAAATTCAAAGAATCTGAAAGATACACAGGGTGCAGGAAAACAGTGACAACAACATGACACATGACTGTTGCAACCTGTCCAAGACTGAAGACCCAATTTGCAGCAATTTTGGTTTTATAAAGTGAAAAAAAGTCTCTGAATGTATTTTTGCTTACATGCATGTGTGTGGCTCCTTCACAGGCAAGTCTTCCAAAAAGTCATAAAGACCATATGTTACGGTAGGACACATTCATTTTGGAACACACAATTTTACTTTTACATATAAGGCCATCCTTAAATTTAATGAGTAGGTTACAACTAATTTAATATACTGAGATTTTCTGAAGGGTTTAGTTTTAGCAGTGTATGTGCCTGTGTCCATTCTCTGGCGACACCTGAGTTTCAACAACTACTCTTTGAAAAAAAGTCAGATCTATTCGAATTTAGAAAACTGTTTGTTTTCTAAATCAGTTTCTCAACCCTCGATTTAGATTTCTGAATGTTTGGGTTCCTGGTAAATTATGATTCATGAAGACTAATGAAGAATTCTGTGACTAAATTCTGAAATGTCATAAATCGATAGGGTTGAATGATTATGTGTCCTGGGCCAATGTCCATAACTGAAGTATAGCTTAACATTTTTTCAACTGAAACACAACAGACATATGTGTTATCTCCTAAATTAAAATGTAGGTGGCCTTTTTGGAACAGAAGATTGCTCCAGGAATATGGTATGGAACAAAGACACAGCTGAACAATGTAGGAAAAGAGTAGCCGTTACCAACAGAGTAAACATTCCGATGTAATTCCGTAGCTGAAGGAACTGTCATTGCATTAGAAGTTTTGACATGTAGAATTAAACTATGTTTTGTTTAGAAAAATCTCACTGTCTTTTATCCACGTTGACTACAGAAATTTACTGTCAGGGGAAGCCAGTGCTGTTTTTCGCTCAGAGCAATCCTTTGAAGAGTTTATTTATAGGGATAAAAGTAGAATGTGCTCTAAAAGATCGGCAAAGCCAGCCCACATCTGGCTAATGGCAAGTTGAGTTGAGTGACTCTTCAGTTGTTTACTGAAAGGCAATGGATATTTTGGAAGACTGTTCTCTGAACAATACCATAACCTGGAACTATTTAATGGTGGATAACTCTAATTCCAAGCGATCTCAGAAGGAGAAATCTGATTCTATATTGATAAAAAAATAATTATCATGATAGTATGAATTTGAAACCTTCCTACTGTCTTTTTTTTACTAACTTCCACTTTACCCTTCTTGAAGAGGCTGGTGTTCTACTTTTCCATGTCTTCAAATAGGATTCCAGTACAGTGTATAGTGTTCTCCATCCTGATTGCTCCTCCATCCTGAATGCTTGCTATCATCTGTGCTATTTGGACTCTGCTCCCATATAATTGTTTTTCTTTATTATATTTTAAATCCATCTGAAATGAGTTACTTCAAAGGTTCAAGTGTTATGCAAAGAGCATCCCTTTCATGGGAACTCCACAGGGCACAATGTTTAGAGACAGTGGTTTCTCATGGAACTCATCACCATCCACCTTAAGATTTGCAGCAGTCCCTCAGTATAGTGAGATCACACAATCCAAACAAAACTGGTCAGTTTTGTGATGTCATTCCTTATATCTTCAAAGTCACCACTTCATGTGTGTAGCTGGAGCTAGAAGTTATTTATTTCCTTAGCAGATTTCAAAATACAAAACTGAGCATTTTAATACGGGACATAGACACACATCCGCCTGTAAATGTCCTTTTTTTCCTACTTCACTCTTTTTCTTCAGGACTTTTCTCAGTAATACAGTCACTAGTTCTTCCTGAAAAGGTTTACTCTGTGATGACTAAATTGGAAATCAAGGATGACCTGGCTATTCACAAGAATTTCACAATCTGGGAATAGGCCGTTACGAACTATGCAGGATATGTCTCATTTTGAACGCTGGTTCATAACCCCTGACTAACGGAGGACATGTGAGAAGTACAGTTCCAACACTTGCATGAATTACTGTCATCGTTTGCTAGGGCATTGTGTAATCCAGCTAGGATGATGAGGCTTGTCCAGCACATGATCTAAGGGCCGTCAGCATGAGAATCAAGGTCTGGATTTTTCATCTGAACTTTGAAAGTGGTTGGACTCCAACTTGAGGTACTGGAAAGTATAAAGAAAGGCCAAAATGTGACGAAACACCTGCTCACTTCAAATTTCATCTCCTCCTAGCTAACCTAATCCTCTCTCCTCTCTAGTCATCACACCCTATCTCACGGCCCACACTCTAAGAGTTACACTCTTTCCTGGGAAGATCTTTCCAACAGGGAGTTGTAGATTCCCGGTATCCTTGGTGAGAGGCTTCTGCCAGCAGACTCTTTTGAGCAAGAGGTCTTCTGGAAGGCAGGAGGTGGCTGACACTCACACATAAGCCTGGCAGAAACAAAATGTGATGCGGTTTATCACTGAAACACAAAAAAACGGAGCACCTTGAGTACCAATACAGAGGTATATCAGTGTTTATATTAGTACTAGAAATATATTGATAAATATTTTTGCATGTTTTCGTCACCATTAATTAAATTTGAAGAGGTAAAGTCAGAGTAAGGTTCTGGGGTCTTTGGTCCATGATTATGTTTATTTTCTCTCATTCATTATTTCTAGGTTGGCTAGTAGCTGGGGGGATTCGTACAAAATCTAGCTTCTGGATACACCTGAACAAACCAGTTTAATTCAGAAAAGAATAGAAATGCCAGAGGAAAGCCAGTGTTAAGTACAGGAGAATATTGGCCTTTCCAAAGAAAAAAGAACAAAGCAAAGGACATGATCACACGTCAGACACTTCAGCTGAGGACAATTTGCATTTTTTTTCCTAGAGTGACCTGTAGACCTGTAGATCTCTTATACTTCCTTCAGACAAGAGCAGGAAGATGACTGTGATGGGGTACAACGTACATGCCCTTGTAGAGTGGGAAAGGGAGAGAAAAGGTGATGGAAGAGTGCTCTCATCTCCCTGAAGGACAGAGCTCTATCTTTTGAAGTCTGGTTGCATTCTGTTCAGTTACACAGGAAAGGTTTGTTTTCACAGCCACAAAAAAATAGTGCTGTTGGTAGCACACTTCTGAAGTCTGATACTTTGGACTTTGTGATCCACAGAAATGTCAAGAATTCAGGGCTATAATTTCTGGGATCACAAAGTAATGAAGGAAACTTTGATACTCAGAATATCCAAATACTACATTTCTGCCTCTTTAGCTACTTTGTCAGGCCGTGTCTGTGTCAATATTTACCTGGATAAATGTTTACTAAGGTTGGATCAATATTTATTCACATTTTTAGGAGAGTAAATCCATTGCTCTGGTAAAGAACAGTTTACTACAGTGATTGGAAAAAAAAATTAAGCATAGTGTAGAAAGAAGAAAAGAAACAGGCAGTAGCATATTAGATAACATAACGGATGCCATGCTAGGGACTTAATAATGCCCAGGCATGAGACATAGAGGAGATGGAGAGGAAGCCAAACAGGGTATCTGGTTTCATCCCTTCCTAATGGGCGTTGGCACTTACCTAGCTAGTCCATGAGGATATGAGGCAGATTTGCCTGCCTCTCTTCCTTACCACAACAACCACAACAATGTCAAACAGACTTTGATCATCAAAGCTGGGATCTATTAGAAGGCAGCTCAAGAAAAAATGCCTCTTTCTGTAGTGGAAACTAAGAATGAGGAAGAATCTGCATCTCTGGGGCACCATGTTCCAGCAGGACAGATCCTGTCCTTTTACTATGGGTTTATTCCACTAATACTCTATTGCAATAAATGCTACCTTTTTCCCCCAAGCTTAAAAAAACCACTTTCCACCTCAAAGGGCAGATTATGTCACCTCGCCATGGGGAGTCTGTAACTGTGTTGGCAACACTGGGTGCCTGCTGCGTATGCCTCTCTTCTCAGACCAGCCCTGGCTCCAGGAGCTTTTCCCCTGGGTATGTTTTCTCCTTAGAAGGCAGATGCATGTGGTCCTTCCTCCAGAGACTTCCACTGGACCCAGGCAGAGCCATCAACTGTAGGCAGGCTTCCTTTCCTATCTTCCACCACTGCCCTTTGAAAGGTCCACAAAATAAGCTGTGAGCAAATAAAGCAGGTGCTATTCATCAAAATTTAATAAAAGGACTGTTACATAAATAACATTAACATGCAGTTGCCCGTACCTTTCTGGGAATCAGTATTTGGAGCAGCATGTAGCCCTATGGGTTTGTTAAACTGGACTAAAAAACTCATATAGAAATGAGGATTGCTCTAGCAATTATTTTTTTAATATTGATTAAGCTGTATTTAAAGTAGGTCAGACTGGGAAGGAAAGCTTATCAGTGCTAGGCTCTGTGTATGGCCATGGACCTTGATATTACATAATGACTTCATATTGTTGTTGGGTTGGAGTTTCTTTTAAAGTTGTTTATCTTCTGAGTGACATAGCTGAGAGTAGAGGGGGGTTAAAGGAATACTTGTGTTAGAAAGGATCCTGCATTCCCTTAAAAGCAGGCAAATGAGTCAAAACAATTGATAGGGTACTGCACCAATATTCAGTGCTGTAGGTCCTCTCCCATTCAGTTGCTCAGTCCTCCACTTTGAATTTCAATAGGGCTTGGATGCCCAAACACATAGCCTTACTACCTCTGGGTAATGAGCGATATCACAAGTGTTTTCATAAGTCATAAAGTTGGTAACATCTTTTTCCCTCTGATCTGCTTGGGATGGACTTTATGATAGAAGAAGATTAAATCTTCCTCCATAGGCAGACTGGGGTCCCCCAGTCCATCTGACAGGTACCCTGGGCTCTACCTGTTCCCACCTTGATCTTCACATTTTTGTTTGTCTCTCCCTAATGCCCCAGATGAAAAAGAAGAGGTGGCTGTCAATCCCCCTCTGTGTCTCCAAAGAAATGACTAAGCTGTTGAGGTATCATACCTTTCAGCCCCGTAACAAATACCAGACAAATGTACTACAATTTTACTGGGAAATGATATGAATGGCTTTTGTGAACTAAACTGACAAGAAGTTTAGCTTGACCTGTTCCTCATCAAAATCCTGCTTTGAAATGTTTTTAAACACCAGATGCAGCTGGTGACCAAGGTTCAAATAACTGACATGACTAAGATGCAGCCAAGATTTCAGCAGGCTGCATGGCTACACTTCTGGGCAAAGATAAGGCTTTGTTGGAAGCATGAAAGGTTGGAACACTGCTAGTCATATGTAGAAAAATGTTACGACAAAAATCATTTGCAGTTCTGAATCCAGTGGAGAGGTTGGAGAAAGAAGTTAGCTCAAGGACTAGGGATGAATAAATGCTCCTTAACTTTTAGAGTGAACTATATAAAGAAACTGTAGTGTAAGATGTCTGATTCCAACTTTGTGCTACACTGACCAAAACTAGCAGTTAATTATTCTACCATGTTTTTTTCCTTGAAAGAAGAATTATAAGTGCTGTTTTAATGGATTTTCTTGAAATTAAATGAATATGGCTCAAATTTCAAGAGCTTTTGTGTTTCTAAAGATTCAGACTTTTTACAAACATTGTTTTACAGGCTTTAATTTCAGATTTTGCACCTGGTCTTAGCCTGGGGGCAGAAATAAAAGGATACAAGTCAAAACACAGAAAGAAGCCTCCAGTATTTAGATAGGGCAGCGAACAGCAGTGGGAAGATACATGTGTTCTCAATGTGTTTGAATTACTAAATAAATAGTAATTATTGTATTTGCTCTACTTTCAGTTTGCTAGACTTTTAAAAGTACACGGGAATAGAGAAAGTACATTTTAGCTTCCAAACCCAGAAGTTAAAATATAAATAAAATACAAAAGTGATACATTTTTCCTTTCAAGCTTTAAAAAAAAAAAATCCACTGTTTCTTAAAAATAACAGAAAACCAAAAAAAAAACCCACCCAAAAAAACACTTAAAGCTAATTTCCCCTCTGCTTTGCTGTCCTGGTGAGAAAGAAGTAGGGAAAAAAAAAAGCAAAGTTTATATAAAGCAGTTCTAACCACAACTGTTAGAATTGCTCTTCTAATGAAAACATGATTTTCATATATATCAAAAACATGTAGAAGTTTGAAGAAACACATAAAACCTCTAGTATTAGACAGGATAATATTGTATTACACTCTATACTACTTTGTTTGACAATGATTCTAGCATAAGCAAAGGCAGGTTGATGTCTGTTTAACCAGTTTTACCTAAAGCTACCCCCTTTTTCCTGATATTAATCTCCACTTCGACTAACTCCAAGATTAATTTTATACCATTTCCTTGAATTACAAATACTATAAACAAGAAGAACAGCCAAGCATTTTTCTCAGTAATGAGTCAGAAGAAAAAAAAACAGAGTTAAAACTAAGTAAACTTTCCTAAATATATGTTGTAAGGACATAAATAAAAGTAAGCTGAACTGCAACTAAGCATCTGTCTTATAGCGTACAAGTACCCTGGGATTTTAAATAGATGAAAAAGAAACAGAGAAAATGACAAAGGAAAAGGAGAGAAAGAAAGCAAAAGAGCTGATAAAGTTTCTGGCTGCAATACAGGAGACATATCATTACCATATGATCTAATGTGGGTGTCAGCCTGGATTGTGTTCATTGAGAGAAACCTTATTTTTTAACTGTGCTATGGAATAGAAGCAGGAGGGTTTTCCACCAAGTGACAGTCACTGAGCTGAACTTACCCCCTCCTCCTTTCCACACCTGCAGTCTTTTGCCTGGGTTGAATATTTAGTTTAATTACATCTCAGCTTTGAGAGCTCCTGTTGCAAATCCCTGGATTAAAAGGTATGGTTTTCAGTAATTCTCCTCAACTATGCTGCACTAATAAAACTTCAGGGAAATCTACGGCAAGAACTAGTTGAATTTTTAGAGAAGCAAAGTTAAAAAATGCTGCTGAATGTTTAGTAACGTTAAGTTCTGTATTCAGCAGTTTTGTGTCTTGGGAACGTGTGAATGCATTCTCAAGGACTGTGCAGATTTCCTACTGTTTATTTGACTGTTCTGTCTCTTGTTTTGGTTTGTATAAGCAGTGCTGTAGTCCTTTCTTTTTCCTTACTGTAGACTTTTGCAGAAGTATATTATCTGCTTGCAATCCAGCGTTTAGAAATGGTGATATAGTGAGTGTAAAAAACGCTTCAGTCATTACGCTTCTGTTTTAAATTGCACTCGATGGTTTACTTTTATTCACATTTCTTCACGCGTGCTCCAGACATTAATAAATATAAATTGAAATTCAGAGGAAGAAAACTCTGTGGTAGTTAGTTAAGTGGGCTCTGTGTATGCCTTTGTAATGTAAGAAAGTGCTGTGTTTCAGTGTACAAACAAGAGACTCACACTTAAAGAAGGTTCCTGTGAATGAAATAGTAGAAAAGAAAATTCCTGGAGCTTAAACTCCTTCTTAAGAGAGTTTTAATCTTTTAACATTCCCAACTTATATGTTGCAACACCTATATTTGTTATTAAATGCATAAAACATGTAATGGAAGGGACTTTTTTTTTAAACTCCACATACTGTTTTTGTCCTTTGTGGCATTTTGAGAGATTTCTGACAGTAGGTGGTCTAATATTTAAAACATATTATTGAGGTAAACTGACCAGAAGACCACTAATACAGTGGTGACGTGAACTGATGAAGCACTTTTCCAGTGGTGTTTTAAACTGAAATGTGGCCATGTCTATGGTATAGTTTCCTCTGTTTGTGGAAAAGTCTTCCTCACTGTAAACACATAATTAAAGCAAATTTAAACAGTTACGTCTTGTAGACATAAATATTGTGTCACAGACCTTTAAGAACTCAGATTTTTTTCCTCTCTCTCTTTTTTTTTGAAAGCAAAATGTAAACATTTCTTACTAGTGGAGTTTTGTATATATCTTTTTCTTGAAGTGTTTATGTTCATTTACACGTGCAAACAATAGGAGCACATATGTGTCTGCTTGCAGTACAAATACTTATAAAAATCAAAATCTGCTGACACATTTATTCCTTTCTTCATTAACATGTAGCCTGTGATTGCTGTTTCCTCTGCTCTATACCCAGATTAGATCCTTGTTGTCTTTTATTGTCCTATGGTTTTCCTTTGTACACAGCTTTTATTGACTTTATGACAGTTTTGACAAAATAGGCACCGAAGAAAAGGGCCTACTACAGAGTTTAATGAAGATAAATTAAGTCACCAATATTAATGTGGACAAGAAGTAAAGTGTTCCTAAGTGATTTTGCATTGTTTTGGGTTTTTTTTCTTTTCCGAGGGGTAGTACTTTATCTCCAAGATAAGCTCCTGATTGTACATTACTGGGGTGGATGGTGCTTCTGCAATGACTGTGGCAGGGGAATCTAAGTTGTTTTTAAATATTTTCTTTATTTTAAAATATTTATTAAAAATATTTTTAAAACACACAGATAAAAGAAAAAGAGATGATGAAGCACTTTAAAAAGTACTGACTGCCTGTGCCATGCCAGGGTTATTGCACAGCATTCCTAATGTTTATTGATGTTAACATACATTCTGAAAATTAATTTCTACTGGCATCATCTTTTATTGATCATTTTCACAAAGCAGCTTGGTGATGGTTTAGCGAATTTGTCTTCCTGTTTCAGACTACTAATAAATTGCATTGTTATTTTACAGTACTTTAGTAAGGTTTATTTCAACAAGCTTGTTTTAGATTAAACTGTGGTAAGAACTCACCACCCTCTGTTAACACCACTTTGCCCTGACATCCCTACTTGTTTATGTTTGCTCTGTATGCATCATGGGGTGTTGCTGGGGAAGGGAGCCAGCCCTAGTGTTGGTAGGGTACCAAGCCAGGAGAGAATGTAGGAGGATGGCCCACATTGGGGCTCAGCCTGTCCCTGCTACATGGCATGAGTTACACAGCCCTGAGTTGGGCTAACAGCACACAATAAAATGTTCTCACCATGTACTTGACACTGGGGTCTGAAAACCCTTCAGCAGGTAATATGTCTGATCCAAGAATAGAAAGTACTGTCAGGTACAAATAAGAAACTAACCATGTCTCTTAATGAGGCAACAGAAATGATCTTTTCCTGCAGGTGAAGCCACTTTGAAAGTTTTGGGACCTCTGAAGATACCTATCCTATTGCTAGGTAGATGACAGACATGTAAGCCACTATTTTAAAACACTAGTGTGTTTTGTAAGATAACCTTATTGTCCTGCCAAGACTGAGCCTTAAAGGTTTCTTCAGGATTGCATTGCTGGCAACTTCATGTAAAAATTCATGAAGGAAATTAAAATCAGACACGGGATCGATTGTATCTAATTCTAGGCATGTGGGTTTTTATTCATTCAGCCTTTTTTACACTAATCACTCCTGTTAGAGTACCTGGAAGTGGTATTCTAGAGAGGCCCCAGCACATGACTCTCACTTAACACCAATTGCCCAAGTTAGTCATTGACCTGCTAGGTTTGATATCTCAATGTAGGGAGGGAAACATTCCCCTCCTTCTCTGCCTCTCCCCCAGCTTTTTATCTTTCCATTAGTAGATACAGAGCTGAGCAGTGCTATGTCATGCCCCTACTGTTAGATAACAACTTCTGCTAGAAAAAACCTGAATCCTGGCTAGCACCCAGAGGAGGCTTTTCAGAAGTTACTGACCTGGAGGAGCAAGTGGACATTTTTGCTTTTATTTCACGAAGTGCAACATCTGCGTTTGGGTCTACACCACCCATTTTAAGGAAAGGCTCCTACATAAGTGACAGTTTTGCTTTCCTGCCACTTGGCAACACGAAGGCAGGATTGTCCATATTTTTTGTGGGTTGTTTTTAAACCCATGAGTGTTTGTAAATGCTAAGCTTCCTTATATAAAATAAGCAGTAGAAGAAAATAGTTTTCAGAAGATTACCTGGTTTGTACAGCCTTGATACAAAACCTGTAAACAGCAGTTTTGCAATTTCTTCTCAGTGCACAACGATGCAGGGTGCACAAGGGACAGTGCTAAAATGCATTTAGGCCTAGGTTTCGAGACTATGAATTTAAGCAGTTTTCCCTGTTAATACCTATGGCAATACACACTGGATTAAAATTGTTCCCGAGCATGAAAGTCTACGGAATGAGGCCTTGAAGTTCCATTAGAAAGTGTGCTGTCAGTACTACAAACATCACTTCTGATGTTTAGGCTGTCCAAATCAGAGGATTTTCAGGGTGCATGGTTCATGTTATAAATTCCCCCAGCCAAAAATGTCCAAGAATATCCAATTCCAAAAGTTGGATATCCAGAATGTCCAATACCCATGTCCAAATATGTTGTATTTTATTGTGCTATTTAAACTGGGAAAGACGTATAGCTGATTTACATAACTAAAGATCTTAGCCTTTCTCTCCACGCCATCACTAGATCCTACTCTTTCTCAGTCATAATTTAAAACACACAGCAAGCTGGCATTCAGAAAGAAAATTTCTCAAGACATGAAATACTGCATTACAGTGAGTTTGGGAACCTCAGGTTCATCCTCAGGGGACAAACTCATTGCTATGAAACAAATGCTAATGAAATCAAATCAACTGTTACGCTGGCAGAAAACAGACACATGGAAAATGTGGCTTATTGTTTTGACTGTTTTGCATAACAAGCTTGACAGTGCTGCCTGTTCCTAATAAATATTACCCTAAATATGCAAACAGATGTGTTTACAGTTGCCTTTAAACTGCTCTGTAAAAAAAACCCAAACTCCTATTGAGAAGCAGTTACCAGACTCCTATCACGTAACTGTCCCATTTTCTCGATTCAGTATTCCTTTCTTGAAAGGAACAGTTATGCAATTGGTAGATATGCTGGACCTCCTTCATGAGGAATTATGCAGCTCTGGGAAATTGCTTCTTCTCTTGTAAACCTCCTGCTTTGATCCCTAGGTTCCATCCGGAGTTGATGAACTAAGCGATGAAGCTGGCACTTCTCTTTGTTCTATTGCTGCCAGCATGCCTGGCCAAGCCGTTCCACCAGCAGGGCCTCTTTGACTTTATGCTGGAGGATGAAGGGTCGGCTGATATGCCTCCAACAGATGATCCTGTCATATCTGGATTTGGGCCAGTGTGCCCCTTCCGCTGCCAATGCCATCTTCGTGTGGTGCAGTGCTCTGATCTAGGTAAGCCCAAGAGCTTCTTCACAGGGTATACTTTTAAAGTCTAGACATGGATTTGCAGCTGAGATGGTGCTAACATGCTATTAGCTAGAATGTACTGCATGATGTAGGCCATAAATCTCTGACAAGATGGACCTTTGTTGTGCTCACAAAGAATGTTTGATTTTTTTAATGTATGTTTTGTGCATGTACTTTTAATTTATTCTTTGAAAGACCATAGTTTCTGTTGCAGAGTGAATAACTTTTCAAGGCTGTTTTGCTCAAATGCATATTACATATATTCAGTGAGGTCAGACGCCAGGATGGAAACATTTTAAAAGGTTCCAGATTGCATGGTTCAAGCTATAACATCCTTAATCATACTGTCTAGTACCTCAAACTAGAAATAATTTCATTTCCATTGGAATACATGAGCATGGAATAACCAGCTCTGAATCAAATATGCTGGAAACAGCCCTTTGGAGGAAAGGGTTTGGAAAACCTCCAAACCAATGAACACGTTTTGGAGCTCTTTATTAAATATCTTTCTTAGACACTGTTCAAGCTGAAACCATGAGAACCTTTCTCACAAAATCCCCTTACTTCCTCATGTACAAAGGCTTGTCTGCACACTCAGACCAGCAGGATGTGAAGCCATGCGTGCCATCACTGTATTTGACTTTCCCATGCAGAACTCTCAAGTAATGAAGTTGATTTTAGTGAGACTGTTCTTGGTTTAAGCCAGTATCACTCAGTCTAGGTCAGTGTGCAGTGCACAGAATAAACTAAAGTTGGTTTTGCTCAAGAGGGAAACACGTAGTTTAATCAGTGAACCTACAAATAACTTAGGGATTTACAGAAGTTTGGTGTTTTAGTGTTCTCTCAGCTGTTTAAACATATAGCTATGTGTTTCTATTCTCCCAGATTATAGAACTAGCTATGATAATTACTGTAAATCATGGCACAAATACAGCAGTTAGGACATGGGTCTCATTGTGGTGGGTGTCATATAATCACAGAAAGGAGAGTGGAACCTTAGTCAGATCCTTAGAAACTTCTGTGAACTTGTTAAGACAAACCACACAGTTATGCTACATGTATGTTTGGCAAAGCCCAGTGAAAAATGCAAGCCAAGTTGCACAGGTGAGCATGGACCAACCTAGCCATGCATTCATAAAGAACTGAGCATTCGTTGCTCAGTGCTGTTGCTGCTGAAAGATGTTTTCTTATTTTTTTGTCGCTTAGATGCTCTATAAACATAGAGCAGGGAGTGGGAAATAGTTTGTCCCACATGCCATGAAAATCTTAGGTCTTACGTTTTATTGTTGTTACACTGGCCAATGCTGATAGACTTCAAGTTACTTTGGGAACTCGTCTCCAGTCTGCTTCAGTTCTGGAGAGTGTAAGGGTCTTCCTCTTGGTAAAAAAGTAGAGCCCTGTGCTGCTGCACTTGCCTCCATGTTTATTCAGTTCTCATTGACACACACATGGTTTCCACTAGCATCCACTGCCTACAGATCCTTCAGGGTTAATTGAGTCCAATACGGACAAGAAAACTCAGAGACATAGCAATTAAGGTCCCAGGTCTGTGTAATTTTGAGAGGGGTGATTAGAAAGAGATGTATTTTGAGCTTGGTTTAAGTTCCCATGTTGCAGATACTGCAACAAAAAGATTTGAACTGGTTGGGCTGATAACATCCAGGCTTTGGGCAGAAAGGAAGAGAGATCTTTCTGGGCTGAACAATAAATTACATTTCCCTGGCAGAGCTGAACAAAGTAATAACCACTCAGAGCTCCCCAGCCTTGCATTAGGTTGCATCTATCCTTGTTACATGAGGCTATGACAGTCCCGATGGGCAGTGTCCCAAGTGGGAGGTTCACCAGGGCACAAGCCCAATACCTGCCCCTGCGAGCTGGGACTGAACAGTTGTATTTGGTGCTTCCGTGTTTGCAAATCTGCCTGCTGCTCTCTTTTCTTGTAGCCTGGAGTGCTTTTCTGTCTCAAACAAGATCAGATTTACCTACTGACTTGAGCTGGCACCAAGAGCTCGAAATCTTGTTGCAAACTGTGGAGGTTCTGCCAGGATGACCTAGCATGTTCGTGAGCTGTGGGATGAAAAGTGCCTGGTGCACAGTGATCAGGAAGGCAATGTGCACTGGAGAGCTATGATACCAAAAATGACAGCTCCACCTCCCTGCTAACCACTGCTCCTGGCCCTGTTCTCAGCTCATATCTGGCATTTCTGACCCGACCAAATTAGCTACCTCCCTCCCCAAAATTATCAAAATTAGTCATCTAGTCCCATGAGCACTAACTGAAGAAAACATGCAGGCAATAACAAAATGCCTCCTTAATATATCCTAAGGATATATTAAGACTTTACTAAATTAAATCTCATAATGGAAAGTTGAAAATTGGATCAGGATTCTTTCTTCCACTCACTCTGTGCCATGGGCCAGGGGGTGGAGAGTTCTTTGCAGCCAAGAGACCCTTGGTGCAGAGGGCATGTCAGAGCAAGGCAGCTGGAGCACCCTGAGATGAGCTACTTATGTAGAAGTCTCCTCAGCATTCTTCTTTTTGATCTGAAAAGGGCATTTGATATTTGTAGAATCTTTCTTTGTAAGGAAAAACCCCACTGTCTTACACAGAGTTATGTGAATAAACTGCAGGAGAACTATCACATCCAGGGCCCAGAGGTTTTGCCCTTGTATCAAGAGAACTGGATGGAAATAATAAAATACTAAAAGATCCAAATTCAATAAAAACAGTGAAAAAAACAAGCCCAGTATTCCAATTACACTCCTGTCAGCTGAATTTGTGCATTCCTGTACTTTTAAGCTCTAGTCACATCTTCCTAAGCACATACCTCTGAACTAATTTATTTTGCCTCCAAGCCAAGAGCTGAGTTAGCAGGAAGATGAACAGAGTCTTCTCACACCCCAAAAAAGAATTCTGTCTGAGCTACAGTCACTGACAGATCGAAAGCAGAGCCTTATGTGCCTACCTGACATGAGATGTATTACCTTTGTGCAACAGGCTCAAGGATCTTATCAAGGAAGGCTGCTGCCATATATTTATAAGAGTGCTGCCTTTTCTCAGTCTGCCTCCTGTTGCTAAGAGGGATCCACAGGTTCCATTTTATCATGCTTCAGTATAAGGCATTACTATGGTATACCCACACTTTGCACAGAAGTCAGAAGCATCTTCCTTATTAACACACTACACAAGTGGAGAGTAGCTGATACAGCTGGTCAGAGGCAGCTGTTGGTGCTTTATAATAAATACAGGGAAGATATGTGGTAAGTTGACCAGGCAAAGATGATCCTTAAAAGCCCTAACAAAGATTAATCGTTCCATTTAGTGTATCATCCTCCCAAAGGGAGTCTCAAGAAAAAGTCTCTCCCAGAGTGCTCTGGTAGGCAGGAGGACACGTGCATGATTGCTCAACCCTACAGGGGATGCAGAATGCTTTGTAAGAGCAGTTGGAGGTGGCAGTCAGAACTTTATTTCACCTTCAGATAAGTCTGGCAACCGCTTATGACTTGAGCAGTGTCTGTGTCCTGCAGGATGCAGTGAGTTCATCTTCCTTGGAAACTTCACAGAACGTAGAGGGTCTCTCCAGCTTATTTACCATGAACATTCATAGATGTTTTGTGGTCTCCAAAAGGTATGTCAGAGATGGAAGTCAGTAATCAAAGTTTAAGCAGTGTTACAGCTTAGATTGGAATTTTACTGATATCTTGGAAATGAGGCGTTTGTCCAGCTGTAAAGAGGGGTATATCAAACCTCAGAATGTGTATTTGAAAAGCACTGTGAGGTCAGTGGTGAAAGTTTCACAGATATGTAAATCATATTTCAGTGGTCTGGTAATATGAGGCAGTCTTTCTGAACATATAGAGTGTCTCAACTGTATTAATAGATGACTCTTCAACAGCTAAACCATGGTAATATGACAACAGCTGATTTATTTATTGGCAAAAGATTATTTAGCCCATTGTATAAAATCTTTCAGAAACATCTGAACATCCATTTTCTGATCATGACTTCATTTGTGAACCTCACCTCTCATTATAAAAGAAAATATTTCCTTTGGGATATACCATGATTTGAACTTCTACTGGCAATATAAAGTATTTTAAAAGAAAAATAATATGTAGCTCATTGGTGATCAGTCTCATTTTACAAGCTCAAGAAAACAGATAGGATTACTTCCCACTGTGTACTTAGCTTTAGAATCCCTGACAGAATTTTAACCATTTTTTCAAAAACATAATTTTTAAAGCTAAATGTTAAGCTTAAAACCTTATAGGTTTCTAAAGGTGTAATAAGAGAAAGCATGGATCCTTAAGTAGCCAGAAATTTACAAATGGAACTGGATCATTTAACAAAAATATTATCAATAAAAATAAAGCCATGAAATCTGGGAAATGTGTTGTCACTTATCACAGAACCACAGAATCACAGAACATCGGGGGTTGGAAGGGACCTCAGAAGATCATCTAGTCCAATCCCCCTGCCACAGCAGGATCACCTAGACCAAGTCACACAGGAACATGTCCAGGCGGGTC
>JAOXOE010000001.1:30142899-30155882 GCA_028565055.1 Phoeniculus purpureus | reverse complement strand
TGACCTTCTTGTGGCCTTCCAGTATCTGAAGGGGGCCTACAAAAAGGCTGGGGAGGGACTTTTTAGGATATCAGGTAACGACAGGACTTAGGGGGAACGGAGCAAAGCTGGAGCTGGGTAGATATATAGTGGATGTGAGGAGGAAGTTCTTCACCGTGAGAATGGTGAGAGCCTGGAATGGGTTGCCCAGGAAGGTGGTTGAGACCCCATCCCTGGAGGTGTTTAAAGCCAAGCTGGATGAGGTTCTGGCCAGCCTGATCTAGTTTTGCATTAACTGAAATACTGTCATTTCAAATTGGCAGACCATACTTTACTGGACATGACTCGTGAGAAGAAGCTATTTCAACCTACAGTCACCTTAACAACACCCCACACAGCAGATTACTACCCTCAGATTGAAATGCCCCTGTGCTCTTTTAAGCTTAAATCAAAGTGCCACCTGTGTTTTAGATACCTGTGTTTATATTAGCAATGCTCACCAGAATTTAAATGGTAGAACTGCCTCTGAACATGGCCTTCAGCAAAACTGTAAATATTTTGTGGCAAGTTCAGAAAACTTGGAATTACATCTTGTGACTTAATGAATGAGCGCAGAAAGACAGAAAGAATGTTTTAGCTACAACAATTTTGCATTACAAAGGCAGATCATGAGAAGACAGGGACTGTAAATGTGTAGTCATAATAATGCAATACTAAGAAATGAGGTTGTTTTTTTTTAATCAATAGCTACTTGTGGGAGGCCTAGATTGATTTAAGTATCAATTATTGTATGTATTGCTGAGGAGATAAAAAAATAAAGTTATAACTTTTTTTATTTCCTTTCTCCATACAGGAGCAAGACTCGTTGCAAAGATGCCTTTGAGCTCTTTATCCATATTTCTGTTATTAGTCAGTGGCATTTTTTGCCAGTATGTCTATGGTCCCTCAGATGATTATGGCTATGATCCTTTTGGGCCATCCTCAGCAGTCTGTGCCCCAGAATGCGATTGTCCTTTAAACTACCCTACTGCCATGTATTGTGACAATCTTAAACTGAAAACAATTCCAATTGTACCAAGTGGAATAAAATACCTTTATCTTCGAAACAACATGATTGAGGGCATTGAAGAGAACACGTTTGATAATGTAACAGACCTGCAGTGGCTGATCCTAGATCACAACCATTTGGAAAACTCCAAAATCAAGGGAAAAGTCTTCTCTAAACTAAAGAATCTGAAGAAACTTCACATTAACTACAACAATTTGACTGAAGCTGTTGGACCACTCCCCAAAACTCTGGATGACCTGCAGTTAAGTCACAATAAGATCACAAAAGTCAATCCTGGTGCATTTGAGGGGCTAGTGAATCTGACTGTCATCCACCTCCAGAACAACCAGCTGAAAGCAGATTCTATTTCTGGTGCTTTTAAAGGCCTGAATTCACTTCTATATCTTGATTTGAGCTTCAATCAACTTACAAAGCTGCCAACAGGACTGCCTCACTCCTTACTCATGCTGTATTTTGATAATAACCAAATTTCCAATGTTCCTGATGAGTATTTCCAAGGTTTTAAAGAGCTGCAATATTTGAGGTTATCACACAATCAGTTAACAGATTCTGGAATACCAGGCAATGTCTTCAATATCACATCTCTGGTTGAGTTGGATCTCTCCTTCAATCAGCTGAAGAGCATTCCAACTGTTAGTGAGAATCTTGAAAACTTCTACCTCCAGGTCAACAAAATTAACAGTGAGTTAAATTTGTGTGTTTTCACTGGTATTTACCATAGTCTAGACGCTAGATGGAAGTATCTAGTAGACCAACCAGAATGAAAAATTTGAGTTGGTTAGACTGTTAGCATACTTGACGTTTTCCTGACTGTTGCCCACATTAAGATTAAAAGAGAGGCATCTATCTGACAGGTATTTGTATTAATGTTAAAGAGGAAAGTTTATGTTTTCATACTACTGTGGGTATTACTGGTCAAAATCTGATCTCATATAAACGTTAGTAACTGCAGAAAACAAAGGTGATGCCTATAAAACCGAAGAAAAGGACAGTGGTAAAAGTCTGATATCAGTAGAAGATATCAGCGTGTATCAGCTGTGTAGCCTTTCAGGAAGCTGGTAGTGAAAGTGCTGGAGGGACAAGAGAGGGAGACGACAACAAATTCGTGAGATACCAGGCACAGGGCACAATGGAAAAGATACAACAAAGTAGCAGCTTTTGACTCTTTTTCCTTTCTCTCACACCAAACCCATCTTAAAATTCAGAGAGCTGCCTCTGTTGCTTTTTCTTTTCCTTCTCATTTCCCACGTTCAGCTGGCAAGCTTGCCTCCATGCAAACATGGTCTGAAAAAACATTCTTTCCGAAATCAATATATGTAATCTCTTGCACGAGATCAGAAAGTTTCTATTAAGACAAGGCTTTTACAAGGCTGTCCTAAGTCTGGCGAGAGAAGCGGGTGTTGCAGTGATAGAGGTTTCATCCTCACATCTGAACAAGTTCAACATAATATTGTTTCTGCTTGGTGGCACAAATTAACTCATAAGACCCAGATCTTCTGTTTGCTGCTTCTCTCCATCAGGGGTTTTGGATACCAGTGTTAGTTTCTCCATAAAAAGATGTAGTCTTTAAAGCCAAATAGCTTAGTGGAAGTCTTGCCTGACAGATGACAAGAGCTTTTGACACATTTTATATTTAGTATGTGTCACGTTTTCCTCAGTGTTATCAGGTTTTTTTCCTGTTGCATCTTGCTTACTTGTTTTGATGGGGGAAAACAATGGGTTAATTCTTTCTACCTGAGGCACCACATACAGACATTACCTGTAGAACTCTATCAGAGAGTTTCCTTCTCCTGAGAGATCTAACAATGATATTTAATTTCTCATGAGACATATAAATCAGTTTTCCTTGGATAGAGTAGTGGTTCTGAGCCTTCTGCAAGATAACAAGGGAGTGGTTTTCCATTTGTATTTCCATGGACTACTTGAGTGAAGGACTGTGATCATTTAATTTTACAGTGAAAGTTGTTTTCCAGCATAGTGCTCAGCAGCAGAGTGGGATGGAACGCACTGAGTGTGCACTGACTGCTACCCTATGAACTGACATCAGAAAACTCTGATTAATGGTTTTTGTTTAACCATAAAATTTATTAGACTTCAGTATGAAATCTTCTTGGCTATCCAGTTTCACAGGCATAATATTGTGTTCCCTAAGATGCTAAGTGACAATACAGAACAAAATTTAGTTAGCCAAAAGCATTTCAGTTTAATGAATTACTGGATACAGGGTGATCAAAGTCTTTGCAGTCACACCTAACCTAGACTTTTTAAAAATAGAGTTGACCTTTAAGTATTTGAGCCTCAAACACGTGATCTTTTTAAAAAAAATAAATAATTTGCCACAGATCTATGTAAAGATGACTGTTGTTTCCAAGTGGAATGACAGAAGGAAGGTAACATCTTGTATAAAGGAGGGGAAAAGTGAAAATCTTCCAGAGGACTGTTAAGAGGCTGTATATTCTGCTCAAATCCATCAGCTGCATCACTATCAGTATCATAATTGTATCTTAGAAGCATTAAAGATGGAAGGGATCCCCAAAATCATTAAATCCCACTGTCAACCCAATGCACCCATGCCCATTAAGCCATGTTTCCAAGTGCTAGATCTAAAAGATTTATTGAACACCTCCAGGGATGGTGATAGCACCACTTTCCTGGGCAGTATTTAACCACTCCTTCAGTTTTCCTAATGTCCGGTCTAAACCTTCCCTGGCACAGCTTGAGGCCATTTCCTTTCATCCTATCACTGGTGACTTGTGAAGATACCAACCTCCACCTTTCTACAACCTCATTTTGGGTAGTTGTAAAAGTTAATAAGATCTCCCTTCAGCCGCCTTTTCTCCAGGCTAAACAACACCATTTCCCTCAGCCACTCCTCCTAAGACCTATCCCTAGGTCCTTCACTAGCTTTGTCGTCCTTTGGACACGCTTCAGCACCTTCTTGTATTGAAGTGCCCAAAACTGAACACAACATTCAAGGTGCAGCTTCTCTAGTGATTCTAGTGAGAATCACTAGAGAAGTGATTCACTTCTCTAGTCCTGCTGGCCACACTACTTCTGATGTAGTTGGCCTTCTTGGCCATCTGGTCACAGTGCCAGCTCATGTTTAGCTAGCTATCAATCAGCACCCTAAGGTCCTTTTCTGCCAAGCAGTTCTCCAACCAGTCATTCCCAAGCCTGTATTGTTGAATGGGGTTGTTGTAACTAAACTGTAGGATCTGGAACTTGATCTTGTTAAACCTCATACAACTGAGCTTAGCCCATCCACCTAGCCTGTACAGGTCCCTCTGCAGAGCTGTCCTACTCCCTGGCAGATAGACCTACTCACACAATTTAGGTCACCCTCTAATTTGCTGAGGATGCAATCAATCTTCTCATCCAGATAATCCCATTTTGTTCTGTAGGTATGAGGGAGAGGAGAGGGGAGAGAGGAGAGAGAGGGGCAATCAAATGCTCAAAATAAAAGTATGGAAGAAACCCAATAAATAAATTTAGAAATTTTAATGTCTGCCTTCTGAATGACAAGAAAATGGAAAAATCTATATTCAGAATTATGTTTATTTTAAATTTTGTAAATTACATGTAAATTATCTGCAGAAGACTGAAGCTAAATATTTGATGATATGGCCTGTAGGTCAAGAAAGTTCAGAGTCTCAGGAACCTATGTTTTCATTCACACAGATCTAATCCTATAACCATCTCTCAGATTATATAATCCTAACTCACAAGAATAATCAGTTCAACTAGTACATTTTGAATCAGAAGAATATCGTAACTGATATGCAGACTTCAAATTATACTGTATTGCCCAATAAATGTGCCATTAAGGAAGAATTTCATCAATGACCCTTCCTTCCAATAAAAGAAGGCTGTATTGTGTACAAAGTGCAGGAAATTAATTTTATTTGCTTTAATCAAATCTGTCATCCAGACCTAACATTTGAGATACATTTCCTTAATCTCAACTCAAAAGAAATAATTTTATGAAACAAATGTTTATCATCTGTAATGTCCAAAATATTATCTGTGCTCTCATGCTTTAAAATGCTGCCTGTACAGAAGGTGCACATTTACACCTTCTTTACTCAAACTATCTCTCATCAATGATAGCAGACTATTGTAATGCCAGTTCTGAAAGAATCCAGTGGATGTTAAAGTGGAGATATGAAGGATAGTTCATCCACTTCCTTCGGCAATACAACATGATATATCTTGTAGGTCATTGTATTTTCTTAGATGACTTAAATAGTCACACAGAAAATATATGTAAGGTGATATTTTCAGAAGTACATGAACAGTCTGGGAATGATACCCCTTGATTTCTCAGAAGGTACGAGAACTAGTCCTTTGAAACATAAAAGCAATGGAAGGTACGAGATTTGTCTGCATACCAGTTAATAGGTTCACTGAAGGGGTTCCTTCAAACTATTTTCTGTGTGAGATCAATTGATTTCAAAGAGCTGAAGAAGAACAAGCCTCTGATGGAGTTTTTCAGTAGAATAATCCGTGTATGTGCTTATGTATACTTAGCACAATATTTCCATTCTTCATGTAATTTCTATCTTAAGTTAATTGTGCTTTCAAGGCCCCGGGATGAAATTAATCAATTAATTTAGTTAATGTCTTAATGAGCCAAAACAAGCCAAAACAAGACGAGTTCAAAACCCAGTGAAAAATTGTAGGCAAAATTCCCACCAAGAAGATATATTTAATTCATCACATACAAAAACCCCAAACCAAAGACATACAGAGATTATTCATGTGTTCTTAGACAATTGGGTTAAGATCTCCATTCCTCAAAGGGAAGAGGCTTCCAGCAGTTTTTTTTTCTTGTGGAAACATGAAGATTCAATCCATGCACATGTCCCTCAGCATACGCAGACATTTTAAAGTCCAGTCCCTTGTCCCACAAGCCAGTCTTCCGTTTCAAGTGTGCCAATTCCTATAGCCTCTCCATTTCAGCAGATAATGGATTGCATATAAAGCCTTCTCTCCACTCATCTTTGGGGTTCCACTCTCTCTCTCCATTCACCACATTCCCAAGACAAGATTGCTTAGCCCAGTGCTACACATCTTTCTAAGGACAAAGACAAAAATGAAGGAGTAGCTGGAAGATCCAAACCAGTCATACCAGTTCACAGAGTTGCCTATTGTGAAATTAAGATTATTAAAGCTGAAGCTAAGCAAGAGGTTGGAATTACAAGCTCATTTATCACAGATTACCATAGTAACTCCTCAATCCCTCAGTTCAAGGAATCCACCATTTTCAAACTAGAACTGCTCAAAAGATAGAAGATAAGAGTTTTCCACTCAAGACCTGTCAAGCCAAATAGGCTTGACTTCAACTGCATAGAGACTCATGATAAAATAATTAAAGTATTTTTTACTATTATACTCACTTTTGAATCCTGATGTTCTGGAACTATATGTTTTAAATATATAGCATAGTTTAAAACTCTTCCCAAATTCAGACTCAAATTTCATTTTGAATCCAGTAAAAGAAAATGACAAATCCAAAATTTGACACAGATACTTACTGGACTGCCTGTTCTCAAGGATAGAGCTATATCATCGTTCTAATTGCTTCAAAAATGTTTTACTTCTGTCAGCGTCTTACCTAGCACTGTTTTACCTTTCCTAAATAATAATAATCAGCATAACTGATTCCTCCTTCTGCATCTCCAATTTTACTGGATATTTCGTTCATGTAAACCATAAAAATTCATTCATATAAATTAGAGTTCCATGTAACATTTGAGGTCTTAAAATTCAGATGGAGACCAGAAGCACATAGCACTTGATAATTTCAATCTCAATATTTTGAACCTCTCACAACTTATCAAAAGAATCTCTCTTAACACAATCACCTCATGTTCCAGTAAGCTTATAGGAAGTTATATCAATGAACATGCATAATATTGAGAACAAATTTAAAGTCGCAATTTCCAAACACAATTTTAAAAATCAGAAATATAACGGGTTGGGCCCATTTGTCTTGATTATTAATTCTTTCTCTTATTCATGTTCCCTTTGTTTCAGAGTTCCCATTGAGCAGCTTCTGTAAGGTTGTTGGGCCAATGACCTATTCCAAGATCACACACTTGCGCCTGGATGGGAATAATCTTACTCGGGCTGACCTGCCACAGGAGATGTACAACTGCCTTCGGGTGGCTGCTGAGATTTCACTGGAGTGAGATATGTGGAAGCAGCCAGCTTCCTCCTAGGGGCAGTAACTGCAGGAATTACATCATGATAGCTCTTTAAATTAGGCTACGCCTTTAAAAAAGTCTCAATCTGCATATTATCCAATCTGTTAATATTTTGCTTGCCCTTGGCAACCTTAAGGAAATGTTCATATTTTTGCTAATGTTTCTATGAAAAATTACAACAATGACTGGATGTGGTGCACAATATGCTTTCATCTGGCTAGGTAATTTGATTAAAAGTATTCGGCTCCACAGAAATATATATCCATGCAGTACATGCCCACTGGTACCAGACTGAGATGGAAGTCAGGTGTATTTTTTCAGAGGTCTGAGCAGTATGAGCTAGCCTGTGTAAATACAAGATTCCTCTCCAACCTATCCAGTTTTCTTAGTTATTCATGTCTTTTTTGTATTTTTATCAATTACAAAGGAAAAAAATGATTTAACTATCTAACAACAATTTAAAATATATGAAAATATGTTTTCAGAGTCCTTGACATTATTAAATTAATAGATTATGTGAAAATAACAGGGAAACAAACATTATTCAGGTTAAAAAATGTTTACTCTTGTTTTTGTCATACTCTCATTTAAACTACAGTAGTAAGACTATTATCTATTTCTGGTATAATTGTTATTTCAAAATAAGTCATATATACAAGTATTTTTATTCACTTACTTGCATGCTACTTTTAACCAGATTGTAGAAAATAAGATAGCAAATAGTATTTTTTTATTCTTCATTGTCAATTATGTTTCAGTCTTTAATAAATTGGAAAAAAAGTCAGATTAAGACAAGAAAATCTAAGCTATTCCATTATTAATAAGATCTGTTGTAAGGTTAAATAAACTGTTTCCTCTACTTTCAAGTTTCAATGTGTTTGTGAACTATTTGTATTTAACGCACTTCACTGATCTCACACTATCACAAGTCAATCCTTTACAGAGTGTGCAGTATGGGACTTACAGGACTATGAATTAGTGCAAATCATTTTCTCAGTATTTTGATAAGAACAATTAAATGCCTCGGTAACCATAGACAATGGGTAAAATGCAGCTCTAGCAACTCACGATAGAGAGATACATTCTCTCTTGGGAATGAACAGTCCAAATGCTGTCAGCATCCTGGAGCACACACTCAAGTAAATGTGTTAGTAACTGAGAGCTATAAATGGCTTGCTTGCGAACACAGATCATCCCATGGGTACTATTTTATTTTCAACTACTAGGCTATTAAATATTCAAGCAAAAAATCTTCTGGTTTCTATAGCAAAAGCAGAAACTATCACCTCTGAGAAAAGAAAAACAGTCCCCACCAAACCATTTAGTCAGCACGCTGCCAGTTCCAGATGTTCAGAATCAACACACAATTCACAAAGAAACTGGGGACTAAACCAGAAGAGAGATGCAGGCGACAATACAAATACTCCCCTCCTAGTTTTTGCAATTTTGGCATTCATGAATGCTATTGCTTTTTTAATCCACATACAGGAAGGATTGAAAGTAAACTTTGTTACATGTAAGCTTGAATTTTCATAGAGGAATAAAGTCTAAAGCTGGAGCTGTCTGTATACATCAGAGAGGGAATCACTATGGAATAGCTCCTAGGGATTACAACATAGGAGAAGAGAAATAGGAGTGCATGCAAAAGCCCCAAAGAATAGAAAAAAGATAGGGGAAGGAGCATTCAACCATTTCCAGAGAAATTTTAAAGCAGTTCCCCCCTTCGCCGGAAAATACATTAAATACTAAGTACTCTAGAGCACAAACTGATATCGAGACGTGCCACCATATAGCTGTGATGTGGAAAACAGGACAGAAATCTATCTCCATTTTCAGTTTTGTTTCAGAAAACCAGTTGTCTTTTATGCAGAATGAAACAATGTGAACAGTGAGAGCGAGAACAGTCCACCTGAGAAGTTTAGAACTTGTTGATTTTCTACATAGAATCATAGAATGGTTTGAGTTGGAAGGGATCTTAGAGATCATTTCATTCCACACACCCTGCCATGGGCAGGGACACCTCCCACTAGACCAGGTTGCTCAAAGCCCGTTCAATCTGTCCTTCAACACATCCAGTGATGGAACATCCCCAAATTCCCTGGGCAGGCTGTTCCAGTGCCTCATATACCTATATGTTGTAAATAAAGTACCTGCAGACATTCACAAGGCATTTTAAACTTCTATTCAAGGGACACAGTAGAAAGAGGCCCTCTGTCAAAACACCAACCAGTACCAATCACCTCCCTCAAAACTGGAGAGCCTTCACCTTGCAATGACAATTTGGATACCGAAGAGAAAATGGCATTTGGCAGTACATTTTTATCTTGAACATCTCTTTACTGTAGCTCTAAAATTCCAGGTTAATTTGGAACATAAAAGCTGCAGAACATGAGGTGCTTCTGCTAAAGAAGCAGCGGGACTCTACCTCTTTGCTTTCACACTGTGAGACAAAGCAGCAGAGTTTTCTGCTTCCACATTAATTAATTGGTCTACACCATTACGGGGACTGTTTAAGCTCTCAATCTTTACATATCCTGCAGAAAGAAACAGGCAACAACATCCTTGTACCCTACATCTCACTTTACGAGAGCTACACGTATTGCTTTCTAGGCACTATTCAGTTTTGGAATACTTAACAGAGCTAGAGCCTTGGGAAGTGAGACACCGCAACTTGCAATTTTTGAACTTCTTGGTTGTAAAGCCCTCAGCATTCTGGATACTGAAAAACAAGATGCGTGCATCCCTGTTCCTACCTAACCTGATGATATAAAATGCTTACGTGTGCAGGTGCAAAGGCGTTACTTGGAAGCAGAGAGACATGAACAGATAAAAGCACATCGGCAGCAGCATGGAGACAGGGGAAAGGGTAACTTAGCCTGAACTAAACTCTGTTTAGAGCTGTATAAAGTGCAGTGTATAGCATAGCTATACAATTTACTGACAACATATATCTCTTTCTTTAGGACAAAACGGGTAATTTTTTTCATAACGCTTTTATGTGAAGGTTTTATATGGAAGAATTTAGAAAAATCAAGAGTTTAATTGAAAAGCATATGTAAGGAGCTTTTTTCCCCTACTACTGTAATGAAAAAAATTGCTATCTAATCAACAGATTTAAATGCACTCATGAAGTTTCAGGAACTTTGCTCTGCAAATACGTTGTACAGACATTCATGAAGATAGAGGCACCTTTCAAATAAACAAGTTTTGTTGGATGGAAAAACAGAACAGTCAGAAACTCAAGTGAATTTCTAGACATACACTGGAAGAATAAATCCTCCTACATGGGGTCTACTGTTCTGTGGGTTTCAGCACAGTCAAATGGATGAAGAAAGGAGGCACAAGTGGTTGGTTACAGCTGTACTTTTAATACAAGGAGCCTGGCAGGGTCCGTACTTGCAGATCTTCAGTACTACACAGGTAGTTGCACAGCGTAAACCAAATTATTTTGAAAATTGTGAACAAAATAGCAAAACGTCACTAAGAAAGGAATTCTGAATCGTTACATCTGCAGCTGCAGCCAACATAGGCTGAAGACTGTAGAGACTGTGAGGTTATAAACCAAAAGGAAGTTCAGTGGAGACACTTGGAAGGAAGATGGTAAAGAAAATAATCCTCGGCCTTCTAATCTCCAGGTTGTGAAGTTGCTTTCCTTGACCTCTCTGAATACACAAGATGCCTGAGCCCCATGATTTAGTGCAGTCTTCCACAGTTTAAAGATGGAAGAAGGGGCCAGGCACAGGGATGCACAATGAAAGAACAGGAAGTAAAAAGGAATACTTCCCAAAGGACAAATGCAGTCTGGATAAACAAATAAATTCTTCCCAACAAGCATGTGAAACACTGACACAGATAGCCCAAGGAGGCTGTCACTCTCCATCCCTGGGTATTTTCAGAACTTCTATGAGCGGTGCCCTGAGGAATTGATCTGGCTTCAAAATTAGCCTTATTTTGGGAAGGGGATTGAACTAAATGACATTCAGATGTTCCTTAAAATTTACTTATAATTTCTGTGAATTTATGATTCTAAGAATTTAATAACCAATGGGGGCCAATATCAGTTTTAATAACCAGCTCTGTAGCTGAAAAGTTTTAGCATTAAATCCACATGGAAAATTTATTGCTTCAGGTTTCAGTCCTTAACTCAGACTCCCATGATACTCACAAAACCATAACTCAGCGAACATTTGGATATAGATTCCACAGGCAAAAACCATGGAAACTTTCCTTCAATGCAAAGATGTCTGCAGCTGGTTTGTGCAAATCTCCTCCCATCTTGACACTTGTGAGCTACTGAGTGCTGACAATGAAGTCAGAAATCCAACCTACCTAACCCTTCCATGTGGGACAGCACTGGCAAACATGCTTTCATATTTACACAACATAAGGAAGCAGTTTGTGACCCACCATCCCAGCAGACAGAGTTTTTGTGGAGACATTTTTAGTTGAACTCTTTTGCAGATTTAGATAATGAATACAAGACTTTCTCAGTCTGTAACAAAACAATTGATGGGCTATAAGTCTTTTCTACTTTGTGTGAGTAGTTTAAAGTTAGTCAGCGTAAAGAAAAAAAGGAGTGTTAGCTCTGTACTTCAGGACAGTCACCAAGAGTGTAGGAACGTCACGTTCAAGTGCTGGTCCTCTCTGAGAGGTGACTTGCCTGAAGTGTCCGACTTAAACAAGTTCAGAGATGAGACAGAGTTGCTCAAAGCTATGCTCACTCGACCACACTTTGCCCTTAAGCTCTCAGACGGCTTCTTCAGAATTGAGTTATCCTCACTTTGGTAGCTTTTGTGAACCCTTGATAGGGTGTTTCTCAGTTAGCATGAGCTTTCATGGCTGTGGAGGTGACCGAGTTACTGTGTAGTCTTTGGGTCAGTTAGATTTAACTACGGGCAGATACACTGAGCAAAAATGCATCTTTGCCTTTACCCCTTGTCTGCCAGGATGGGGTAAACCATGCAAAGCAGCAGTGCTATATGGTCAACATGACAAGAGCAATTATTTCAAAAATTACAAACTCACTTGAGAATACATTGAAATAATGTTGGTAAAATTGTATTGCTGTTGAAGACAACGACTTTATTGCAACATCCATGAAACTTCAGACAGAAGTAGGGGAGGTCGTTAGAAATGCCACACTTTATAAACAAATTCAGTAGTGAGCTGTCCTCGAGCTAAAAAAGGCCACACGCTTTCTTTCAAAATTCCTGTTTTCATCAGTTTCCCTGTATCTCACCACGTACACAAACCACCCATCTTACCGTGTAGACTGGCTTACACACTAGATTAAAAAAATGTTTCCTGAACGTCATATTTAAGCATCATCATTATGACCATTCTTCTGCCCCAAACAATAAGGGTAGGACTAATTACACACGACATTGCATGGATTTCAAGCCTTTTGTGGTTTCAAGTGTTAAAACTAGATTGTTTTATTCAGATCCCTAAGTTTGGGTAAGAGAAGTCACCCCCTGGAGTCCATTCCCAGACTAGATTCAAAACGATGACAGGAATGTCATCTTCTGGAAGAAAACTTGAGTGCTTTGGGAAGTGCTGACTTTTTAACATCACAATAGACACAATACTTTTGAAAAAAAAAAAAGTCACATATTTTAGTGTTTAATTTTGGTATTTTCCAAGAGTATCTGCACTAAACAATGTACCAAGAATGCTGCTAGTAAAGGAAAATAAAATAAGAGCTGGGTTCTCATGTAAGTTTTGCCATT
>JAOXOE010000001.1:30097582-30142889 GCA_028565055.1 Phoeniculus purpureus | reverse complement strand
CCATTTGGCTTTTTAAATTTTACAAAAGCACCTGAACATTTCTCTTTTGGCAGAATCACTGTAGCAGTTTTATTATAAGTGGACTGAATTACTGTTTTTCAATAAGATGTGGGAGTACTCTTTTATGAAACCCTTGTCATCTATTTAGAGAAGACAGATCTTCCTATATGTGTAAGCTTCTCAGAATTCATCACCCTGTTGTGGGAATTTTAAATGAAGATTAATTTGAATATCTCTGGGTGTCTTTAGCAACAGCACAAAGTACAAGAACAAAAGTAGCAGCAGGTTTTGATTATCTTTATGCTGTCTTAAAATATTTAATCCATGATGATTTATTTTTCAAAACTGCAGATTTACAGAATGGGCATTTGGTGGCTAATTAACGTTTTAATTTACCATAAGTTGCCAGGAAAATATTGTTTACCTCAATAGCCACATGCAGTCACAGAAATTCTGTGTAACTGATAAATGCATCTTGAATAATCAGTTGAAATTTACATTTCATAAATGAAGCCATCTCAGCTATTTTGCAGGGTTACTTTGAACAACATCTCCTAATATAAGCTAAAAATTCCCCTGGTGACTACTTGTTAAAATAAGAGATTCCATTTCTACCACTGTGTGGTCTAGACCAGCAATGCATTATTCCCACAGTTAAGTTTGTTTTGTAATTGTCTGCAGTTTTTTCAGGAGAAATGATGTAGTGTAAGACGTGTCTGTAGGAGCAGGGTCTGGAACCTATGCGTTGTACTGTTTAATCTGTCTGCACTGGGCTAGCCTGAAGGGCTCACTCACATAGTTTATTTTAGACTCTTGGGTCTTGCTAACCTTTCATGACTCCTTTTTAAAGAGTGGCAGATATTATTAATTTTGATGTATAAATTCCTGGTGATCAGAGAACTGTTGGAAATAGAAATGTCTTTCTGACTGAGTAAAACTCAGAGCTTCCTACTGTCTATTTAAGAAAGGAATGAAAAAAGAGAGATCAGCACTATATGACAATCTTTAGAATTGAAAGAGGCAGACCGAACCCTGAGTAAACGTAAACACCTACCTTGAGTATACTGCACAGCTGTCTAGATGTACCAATAGAGTATGCAGTACAAGGAAAATAAACAGGACTTACTATCCTCAAGTTCTGAAACATCATATTTTCTCTAGTTATGATGAAGGAGCATCTCTCAGATGGACTGGTTGCCCTATGGAGTGAGACATCTACCATTTTATCAATGTAGAACCAAAAAAAAGCAACCTGGATTGTGGTCTCTGCTAAAGTGAACAATCCACAGAGCTGGTGGATTATCTCTTTGCTTGCAGAATAATCCTGGGTTTGCAGGTTATGAACTATAAACATATTTTATATTTAACAGAACTTGCTTCATATGAAATCTGAGATACAAGGCAGTTATTCCTGAAAGCAATACATGCATTTTTTGACCACCAGCTACTTTGACGCTGAAACAAAGCAACAACTCTTTAGCGCACTCCTGCTTGTCTGTATTTCCTCCCAATAGGTGGAAATAGTCTATCTTTTCAGAACTTCTAGTTTTTCTCAAGGTTGTGGGCTGTACTAGTCTCAATCACATCCATCACTTTGCTAAAGGAGATGTTAGCACCCTCTGTGGTTGTTGGCGCTCCTCATGGTTTTGAATTTTTAAAGTTCAGATTCCCTTATTGAATTCATTAACCATGTGGATTGCCAGGAGACATGTGGAGCAAAAATAGTGCAGTAGCTTGAGACATTTTCCTCAAACTAGGTTACCCCCAGCAGTATCTTGTAAAGGAGCTCAAAAATACACAAAGTGGGCATTCACAACAATTTTTCTGTGACAAGATTTTCTGATCCTTTTATTGTCATCCCAATACCTTGCACATTTTTGCTTTTTGGGACACTGGTCACGATCTCAGGAGCATTTTGTGTTTCACTTACATTTGCCTTTGATTGCTCAGCTTTGCGAGTTCAAAATGACCTCATGAACACAAAATTCTTAGCACCCTGTTACTGAAAATAAGGCCCTGGAAAGTGTCTCAGGTTGGATACTCAAACCAAAAGCTTCACAAACCATTAGTCATTTTTAAAAATCTTGGCCATGATCTTTTATTAGACTGTAAAACTTTATCACCATATATTGCACCCTTTAAATAACAAATAGTAGTACCAGTTGATGGAGGACTGAACAAAACAAATGTGTGATGGCGTATATGTTGCTCAGCCTGAAGAGAAGGCTCCTGAGGGACCTTATAGCAACCTCCCAATACCTGAAAGGGGCCTACAAGAAGGCTGGGGAAGAACTATTCAATAGAGCATTTAACACTGGACTGAGGGGTAATGGCTTTAAGGTGGAAAAGTTTAGATTTAGGTCAGACATCAGGAAAAAGTTCTTTAGTGTGAGGGTTGTGGATCACTGGAACAGGTTGCTGAGGTGGCTGAAGCCCCTTCCTCGGAGACATGCGAGGTCAGCCTCTGGGCAATATGGTCTAGTGAGTGATGTCATTGGAGTTGGACTAGATGACTAGATGACTTTGGAGGTCCCTTCCAGCCTTATGACTCTGTGATTCTGTGCGTGTTATGTTGAAGGTGTTATGAAAAAACAGGCCTTTCTGCAAAATTTGCTTGGGCACCCAAACAATCACTTGCTCCCGCGGAGGTCTTCCTTTTGAGTGCACGTGAGAATGTCTGTTGCACTCACCATACCCTTTCCTCCTGACTTTGAGGACATTTCTTGACCCTTTTTTCCGCTCTTTGTTTGCAGCAGAGGAAATTAAAATTCATGATATTGAAAAAGTCTTAGAAAATACTTCTACCACTCAGCTAGCGAAGAACGATTTCTTTCAATGAGACGGTGGTATCTGTGATCAATAAGGATCAAATATCTGGCCACGAAATACACAGAGGGCAAAACTGTTAATGTGCCAATGGTTTATACAAGTAGTCACACTGTCTATAACAAGGCAACCAGCACATCCTTCTGCCAGTTACTTCTGTAATAACATAGTGAGCATCCGTATGTGGTTAGCAAGCTAAAGAGTGGATTCAGACCCCATGAAACATAAGACAAATCAAACTTTCTTGGTTTTTTTAGATATGCAAAATCTGCATTTTTGTGTATTAAAACAGGTATCAGCCACCAGGCATCAGTATTCGAAACCCTTCAGATTCCAAGATCATAGCTTGTTCTTTCACGGTGAACAGACCTCAGCACCTCTGTATTCCTTCCACATACCAAAGATTCAGCACAAATGCAAACCAGCGAAGTGCCTGGCTGCTGTAAGATTCATAGATACACTTTTCATGCTGGACCCTCCTTAAATCACTCAAAACTGAGCACACAACTATTTTAACCTTCGTACAGTGGTGTCTGCCTCTCCTCATCTCTTTTCCATGGACTCCAGCTGACAAGCTTCCTCATCATCAACATGTGGTACCATGTCTGCAGCAGCAGGTCAAAGGAAGCATTTGGAGTTCTAGGTGCTTGACATGACAATCTTAATGAAACTGTTAACTCAGTAGATGTGAATTTTGTGCCAATACTTGTGCATCTACTTTTATTTTTGTGTATTGATATAAATTAATTTAATTAGTGTTCTGCTTAGCTTGCGTGAAGGAATCGGTTTTATAGCTGGCTTATAAGGAACAATCTCTGAGATATGCTGAAGGGCCTGAGTTCCAGCAGAGTGAAACACTTGAGTCCTACTTTATTTTTAAGCACACGTACGCCATATGAAAATTACTGCTATAATAGACATATCTTTTTCTAAACAAAAGCCAAGGAAGTACAAATATAGGCTTATGAAAAAAACCCTGACGTGTTTAAAGTTACCCTAGCTGAAGTCAGTGGAAGTGGCCCAAGTACTCACAGGTTGATTTCCTTTTTTTTTTTATTACTAACTTTTTTGTCTACTAAACTTTTGAGGCAGTCTTAGTTTAGGAAGCAAAGTATTAAACATTATTAAATAAGTTGTTAAATGGTTTATTGTTAGAAGAAATTAGATGAAAATGAATATAAGTAATTGTAGAAATAAGTTTTAAAACCAAGATAAACTCATAAATGATATCAGCACTAAGTTTGCAGTCTTTTCAGTGGCTTTTCCTCTGAAATATTATGCCATTGTTCTGTTTCTGAATGTGACTAGTTTTTCCTGTTATTAAGTTGTTACTTTAAGTTTGGACTAATAAAGAAAACAAAGTCCTCCAAAATACTTGATGTGAGAAGTACGTGTGAATGCCGTGGATGGCAAGTTGGCTGGAAAGATCAATGATAAAACAAGACCGTTAATTGGTTCCTTGATAATTAAAACCAGACCTCACTGCATGAGGCACTGGAGAGCATGAAGACTTTGCAGAAATACATGCAAATGTCTCTCTGCTCAAAAGGGAAAAGGTATGCTTTAATCTTTAGAGAAATTATAATAAGTTATTAGAAAAATTCTTAGCAAATTCTTGTCTTATCTTCTTCTCCTAATCAAGAAGTATGACTTTAAATGGCATGCCAGCATCTGTGTTTGATAAAAATCAAATAAAATATTTCCGTAGTAACAGATGGCACTGGTTTTAATTCTTTGTGGCCAGTTTAGGTATTATGAGAACAAATTATGATGTAAGCAAGTTTGCGTGTAAAGAATCTTCTGACAAATGTTTTGAAAACAGGTACATTTTGTGTCACCTTTTTCATCTAGACCAGATACTCTCAAATGCTAAAATGTAAAAAACAACTGCCTTCAGCTCTGTTGCTGCTTGATATTAGTTGGGATTTCCTGTCTTTTCTTGCCTAGGTGCTGAGGTGCCTTAGTTATTTTAGGGGTTAAAAGCTGTAGCCACTGATGCGTATATATTAGGCTGTATTCACAGAACACGGCTGACTCAAGCTATTACAGCCTAACAACAGTGACCAATAGAAAGAGAAGAAGATCCAAGAAAGCTGAGGTAAGCCCAAACTCTGAAGTCAAATTAGAAACAATAGCTAAAAATGTGTGTATGGTAATACATCTGGGAATACTAGCATGTACTTCAAGTTTTATGTGCTATTAATTCTTAGGAGGACAGGAAGAAAAGACAGTGGTTAGCAGCCAAAGGCTGTGAATTTTCAGTGATTTCTAACTAGCTTCAGATAGATCCAGGACCTTGAATAACAAGGTAAATTACTTTATATTTCTTTTTATAAATGTTATTAGGCTTATGAATATGTATACTGTTAAAAGATGCATTTTCTAAACAATAGCATTAGAGATGTTTTTCTTTAGAAATATTTTATTTGTCCTTTTTTTGGAATGCTTCCAGATAGCAGATTCTGAGGCTGGAAGATCTGTAGGACACTGCACTTGTTATTGTTAATAACAATATTACGTGTTAATAACCATTACGTGACTACATGTCATATGCAGCAACTTAATCAAATCCTTAACCTTATTGGTGTATTAATTCTATAAGGACATTTCCTTTCATTTAAGTATTATTTTTTCCAAAAGTAAACTACTAAATTTGACCAAAAATTGCAGCTATCAGTCCTTTGCCTCTGCATTGCAAAATGCTGGATAGTCATCAGAAAGCGAGCAAGATCACAGTGTTTGTGACACAGTGTTCTTGTTCTACACAAATATTTCCTTTTGGAGGGAGTTATCATTAATTACTTTGCTCATTGTTTAATGGTGGAAGAGGCTAAATGAACGAAATTAATTAAGCTGAATGTTGCATGGGTGTGTATGATATAATTTAATTAGGACCTTTAGGACCTTTTATGACATGTAAGTCACGCAATTGTTTTGGCTGTTTGATTTAGAGAAGGAAATTCATAACTCTGGCTATGAGCGAGTGAATGAGGGAGGGGAATGGATTACCCAAACATATTCTTTCCAAGCTTTTTAGTACCATGCTCAGCAAACAGCTGTTAAAACATTCTTTGATCTTACACTTTTCTTTGATGAGGAAAGATCCTGGAATATCTGATCCAGATGCTATTATAATTTCAGAGGAAAGGCAGAAAAGACAGTATGATTAATTCTAACAGGAGGAACACTGAGTACAATATGGTCGATAGCTTTACACAAGATTGTATATTATACAATGTAGTTTATAGTCCTGTACAGGCAAACTTAAAAATACAAGAGGCATTGTTTTAACATCAGGAAAATGGTCCAGGTTTTCAGATTCTTTGAAATTACTTTTGCACGAACATCAGTTAAACTTGTAGCAAATGTGGAGGAAAATGTTCAACGTACAGTACCAAAGGTTTATACCTCCTGTATTAATGACAAGATATTCCTTAACATGCTATAGGTGATATCATGGAGGACAAAATTTGGCTGTTCATAATAGAAATATTATTTTCTGTGTAATGCTGCTTTGTCAGTCTAGTATGCTGTTAGAGAGCTGTGTTCAGAGACAGCTAATTGTTTTTCTCCCCTTCCAAGGCAAACAATGAATCTAAAAGCCTACACAAGCCTTTCCCTTTTATTCTTGATCAATTCTGTGTGGACTCGAACTGCGAGACAAGTTTATGATGAGCTAGATCCTGAGCATTGGTCTCACTACACTTCTGAGTGTCCACAAGAGTGCTTTTGTCCACCTAATTTCCCCAACGCATTATATTGTGATAACAAAGGACTTAAAGAAATACCTGCAATCCCAGCCAGAATTTGGTATGTCTACCTTCAAAACAATCTAATTGAAACAGTTTCAGAGAAGCCTTTTGTGAATGCCACTCATCTGAGATGGATAAATCTGAACAAGAATAAGATTACCAACAGTGGAATTGAGAGTGGTGTGCTGAGCAAGCTAAAAAGGCTGCTTTACTTATTCCTTGAAGATAACGAATTGGAAGAGGTGCCTGCCCCATTACCAGTGAGCCTGGAACAGCTAAGACTGGCTAGAAACAAAATCTCCAAAATCCCAGAAGGAGTCTTCAGCAACTTGGAAAACCTTACTATGTTAGATCTGCACCAGAACAGTCTGTTGGACAGCGCTCTCCAAAGTGACACCTTCCAAGGACTCAACAATCTCATGCAACTCAACATAGCAAAAAATTCACTGAAGAAAATGCCTTTGAGTATTCCAGCTAACACACTGCAGCTGTTTTTGGATAACAACTCCATTGAAGTGATACCAGAAAACTACTTCAGTGCAATACCCAAAGTGACGTTCTTAAGACTGAACTACAATAAATTATCTGATGACGGTATTCCCCCAAACGGGTTTAATGTTTCGTCTATTCTAGATCTACAGCTGTCTCACAACCAGCTCACTAAAATTCCACCAATCAATGCTCATCTTGAGCACCTTCATCTTGATCACAACAGGATCAAAAGTAAGTGTGTATTGCCCATGTAGGTTCCTACAAAAACATAGCTATTTTTAAAAGTCTATTTAAATACCAAAAATGCTCTTTGAAATAAAGAGTTTAGAAATGTGATGTAGATTATAGGGAGATGAGAAAGACGACCTCCTACAGGCTAATTTTCAAGTCAGGTATAAAATATGACAACCGAGAACGTCCATGGAATTAATACCATATGTGAAAAACACTCAAAAACTCAGTGCATACAGAAAAAACCACTTTGCAAGCAGATGAGAAATATTAAGCGGATTAAGAAGAATTTTTGCATTTACATTTCACTATGTACATGTCTGTAAGTGTTTTGTGGGAACAAATTAAGTTTCCCATGGAAAGTGTAAGAGTAAATAAGCAAGAAGCAACAATGAAAATGTGTTTACAATATATTAGGATATTAGGTCCACATCTGTATGACTTAGATTTTCAAAGTTCTTGAGCACCTTAAGGACTTCAATAAACTAGCAGAATTTCCGTATGCTCAGCTTTTCTGAGTATCTCTCCGCTCACCTAAATTGCATAGCAGGAGTTTAGTAGCTAGGTGTGCCTAAAACAGAATAAAATGCTGGCTGTTGTCAAAATAACTTAAATATGACTAATTAGAATGTGGATGTTGAATATCCTGTCCGTCTTTCTTTTCCTGTGAAAAAAATGTTGACAATTGAGTATATTCTTAATGAAAAATCTTTTCACTGACTTCACAGATGCTTTTTCCTACTTTCACTCCTTTGTTCTAGCTTTATGTCCTCAAATGTGTTCTAACAGTTTCCACTTTGTATAAATCAGACAAGGTTTTGCAGCCAAAGAAACACAAGCCTGCTGTCATGTCATAACGCTGCTTCTAGCATTGCCTCCAGATTCATCCAGGTACAGTGGGGACGTGGTGGTTAGGAAGACTGGGTAAAGTATCTGCTCTGTTAGTCCTACAGGCATTAAATCTTTTGTTTCATGCAAAACGCTGAAAGCAAAGTGCTTATTATCTAAGTATTGCAGCACGGAAGTTAACCAAGCCTCTATATTTGCCTTCCTGTGACAGTAACTTAATTGAATAGATGGTCCCTTGCTCCAGTTTCGTGTCACTGTAGTTCAGAAATATACTAAAAATAGTGGCTTGGCTTCTGTGTGAAACAAAGACTTGTCTTTGGGAGGGAGATATCTATTAATGACTTAGGTTATTTCACTACGTTTTGCAAAATAAATGGTTGAAAACTTTCAAGAAGAAACCAGTTTGGTACAACTGGCACACATTTAAGTGGCCTACAAGAAGTCTGGCAGGCAATGAGTTAGAGCTTATGACATATGTTGTTACTGAACATATTCCATTGCCCCCTGGTTGCAAAGGGAGTTAGATTAACAGCTTCACTGCAGGGCCTCAGGTGCAGGGTTTATCTCCTGTCACTTTAAGTGGACACTAAATTGAAGTGAGTGGAATGTAACCCATCCAGTTCAAGAAACTGTTTGTGTTCAGGTACTATTTAAGGAGCTGCCAAAATTTCTTCCATTCCTAAACAAGTTTTTAAAAGGTTAAAACCAAGAAAACCAACCTGTGTGGTGTGTGCAAACTGGTTCTTTTTTCCAGGGACCCATGACCCAGGAGCCTAAATCACAGCAGTTTTCCACTAGCTGTATATTCCTCAATGCCTTTGCCACTTTTCAGAATTAATTATTAACTTCAGCACAACACTGTACTTAATGGGAAAAAAAGAAGGTTTGTTCTTATTAACGACATATAAAGTAAACAAAGAAAGTTAGAAAGGCAACATAAAACCTTGAAATGCAGGTGTTATGCAAGGCAGATTCTATCGCTCATCATAACTGTTCAACATAACGAACACTGCTCTAACAAATGATATGTCAAATGGTCTTTAGGATTGCAAACAAGGAACGTAATTCCATCAGGCAGGATTAATAAAATGCGACATTAATTCTGCAGATTATTTTTATCTTTTTAACCCAGAAAGTTGGGGATCTTTCATTACTTTGAAACAGCAAATGTAAAAGATTTGGAAGGAAAATAACTCTGTAAGTCTGGGTCTGCTTTCTTCACAAGACCCTTTCTGGAAGTTGACTTTTTAATGTCCAGTACAATCCTTTTTATAATATTAACTCTCAGATACCTCTGCACACTTGCTGTATTTTCTCTTAGTGGCTCATAGTTAACACTGCTGACATGGCAAGAGCTCAGACAGTAATCAAAATTTCAATGTAAATAACTATTTGCCTACTTTTTATTGTATATTATTGTATAATATCAGTCCAGGGCCTTATTTCTCCAGAAAACATTTACAAAGATATTGGTCAACATCATGAAGCCCAGTGAAGTCAATGACAACTTCATCACTGATCTCAGTGGTACCAGGATTTTGCCTGTGGTCCCTTCCCCAATGATCTCAATGAACAAAGGAAAGAATGCACTTTAAAGCTGGAAGCAAATCAGCATAAAAACCAAAGCTAATTATGTCCACAACAGATTAACACCACAATGGTTCTATGGCATTTTTAAACACACTTTTATGTATTTATTTGTAGAATACACATGCAAAGTTCTGGGAAGATGTCAAAGAAGGAAAAGAGAGTGTCAGAGGAATTAAAAAGAGGAGAAGGCGTGAAACAAGGATGTAGTGAGTAAGAGTGAGCAGTTGGCATTACACTCTTAACTAAGGAGTGATAAAAGGGAGTGAACAGTAAGTTTCCCTATAGGAAAATCATGAGAGTAGGATAACTCCTCTGAACTGATACTATTCCATATGTAGGGAAAGGGAGAAGTCCATGGGCCAAGTAGCAATGGCTTTGTAAGATTTGTGGAAAGAAATGGTTGAAGTTACAGATCTTGAATTATTGAAAGACCACTGTACTACAGGTAGTATTGGCTTCTTTGCTGGAAAAGCCCATGAAGATACAGATTTCCAGGCTGCTGCAGTTAAACATTAAGTGAAAGGTAGTCCAACTGTTTGAGTTGGACTACAGTGAGTACAGCTAGAGGTGACAAGAATAGAACAGAAATGCCCTCACTTCCATGTGTGCCAGAACACACCTCTCCTCTAGATTAACTTTCTAAATGTTTCTAAATTATTATTTTTACTGGAAAAGAAGCAGGGTATTTTGTGGCTCTTTAACAGCATTAGCCTTTAATGGGAATATCTTCTGTAGTTTTCCCACACAGCAGCTCCACAGCCTCATTCTTAAATACTAGCCTAGTTAACAATATTATTGACAAGAGCAAGCATTCATCTTATTTGAACCAGCAACTTATTTGATCACCCTAGATTTTTGTGTTTAGTTGAGGCTAGTCATACAGACCACATACTCAGCTAATGGATAGAGGTAAGACATAAGAAGAGATAATGGAAAGACATAATTGCAGAGGGGAAGTCATCCCATCTTGAGGAGCTGTGAGTCACATTTTGGAAGTGTTCATCTCTCTCCAGCATTTATAAGTGTCTGAATGGTTTACTTAGCCTGGCACATCCCCTTTATCTGGATCAGTTTAATTAGGTTCAACTGTACCTGTGTAGATGGCCTGACCTGTCCCTCCTGTTCAAGCGAAATTCAACAATATATCCACGAACACATTGCAAGAGAAGAGGAGAGAGAGGGCCTTTTACTCCTCTGATAGTTGGGGTAGGATTTAGTGTTCGTGGGAAAGGAACAATAAAAAAACCATACCACTTCATACCACACATCATCAGGAAATTACTTCTTCATAGGTGACCTGTGGTTAGATAGCTGCCGCCTCACTTTAAGGTTGGAGTAATTAACCGAGTGAAACACTACTGCAATGGGAGAATTTCTAGGTCAGAGAACTCAAAGATTTAGACTACACTTGAGACATCTTATGGTCAGTGGTGCTGACCTGAAAAGGCAGATATTTTCTGCCACAGTTTTGATTTGCTTGTAAACTTTCTAAAATTTCCATAATGAAACCTCACTCTCAAGCATTCTGCTTCGTAGTTTCACACATGAAAATAAGTTGCAGGTTGTTTCTTCATGTTTCTTCTATTTAGAAACATCACTCAAATTCTGAAGCACAAAGACTTTTTCATGTTGTCATAGATATTACAAAAGCTTTGTCTTGGATAACTGAATGTATTCACCAAGTTTTCATGGCAAAGTCTGTTTCCAAGATATTGCAAACATTTTGTTGTTTTTTCAAAATAGGGTGGGTTTTGGCCCATTTCGGGGATTGTAATCGGTGATGAGTGCACATAATTGCTGCTAAATATAAGGGGAGAAACATTTTAGTGAAACATTTTTCTTTTCATATTTCTGCTAAAATAAAATGCCAAAAATCTGTTAAACACGTGTTCTCCATTTTTTTTGCAGGTGGTCCAGAGCCAGAAAGATACTTAGCCAGCCAGAGCAATCACTAAATACCACTATTTGATCAAAGAAATTTGAAGTCTTCGATAAACAAACAACATTTCAGTGTTTTTTAGAATTTTCAGGATGAAATAGGGCAGCTACAGCCTTCACTGTTCAGTAATGGAAGACAAAATAAGAAAAGCGTTTTTGCTGATTGACAGTGCAAACGCAGCTTAGGGGAGGAATGTAGAGGACCAATGATTTAAGATGGTTTCAAATTTTATCTCAGTTGAAATAAGCTATGAGTGATTTATAAATAATTTTAAGGACTTGTTGGCTTTCAGATTAGGAAGAAAATATCCCATTGTGCAAGTTATAATCTTGCAATTAAAACCAACTCTATTGAATGTGAAGGCATGGGAAAATACAGATGTTAAATCTTACAGACACAGCACAAAAAGCTCCTCTGATTCAATATTGGTATAGTTTTGAATATGAGTTCTTCATGGAGAAATTTCATCAGCCTAAGTTAAAGTACTAAGCCACTGCAGTAAAATGTCTGCAATCCCTTAGCATTAGAGCATTGTTCTGCCCTCTCTGAGGGCCAGGTGCTGCTTCTCAATGAATACTTACCCAGTAGTTGTTTAAACTAGTTTCTTACCTGTACAGAGTAAAATTATGAATCTAGTGGCCTTCGTTCACAATTGCAGCACATTGAACATACAATTCACTGACGTATTTTTTACAGTATGTTAAAAATGGTTTTTTTTACTTGAACAAAAATAAAGTTAATTGTTTATTTGGCATTTGTTCTGATAAGAGCAAGTATGTCCCATAAAAATACACTTGCAAACCTCTTTTGTTTGTTTTCTAAAGGAAATATTACATTCATGAACCTTTCCCTTAGAAATTACCTGACATGTTGATCTACACTTTCAGATATCAATGGTACTCAAATATGTCCAGTCTCAATTGCCATAGAAGAAGACCACGGCTCTTATGGCAACATTCCTCGACTTCGGTACCTTCGGCTGGATGGAAATGAGATTCAACCCCCAATCCCATTGGACATTATGATATGTTTCCGACTACTTCAAGCTGTTGTCATATAAATACATAGCAGTGTCAGTCTTGTTCTGTAAAAGTTCTAAGACACAAGTTTTGCTGGAATGAAACTTGCTCTAACATATATCAAGATGCAACAGCTTTATGTTAACTTCAATTTTTTGTTTGTTTGCATCTTTTCTACAGCTTAAAAAATTGTTCTTCTTTCAGAAGAGGTTTTGGATGGACATGGTTAACTCTTTAGCTAAGGATTCCTAATGCAAATATATTGATCATCATCTGTGTAAGAACTCAAATACTCCAAAGCTTTCTTGTGTACTCCATCTTTCTTGTCAAAGTCTACCATGTCTATCCTGTTAACATCATTGCTACAGACAAATTGTATTTCTTTGTTACATAATAACTGACGATGAAGTTGGGTGTACTTGGTTAGATATATATGTGCTAGAAAAGCAATGAGTTGCATGACTACTAGTTATCAGAAATGCAACTGTCTTTGTTAAGGTACTGACTAATGGTGAGCAACTACTTAAAATGAATCATAGAATGCTTTGTGTTGGAAGATATCTCTAGAAGTCATCTAGTCCAACTTCCTTGCAGCAAGCAGGGAGATCTTCAGCTAGATCAGGTTGCTTAGAGTGTTGTCCAACCTGACCTTGAGTGTCTCCAGGGATGGGGTTTCCACCACCTCCCTGGGCAACATGTTCCAGTACTTCATCACCTTTATTTATAAAAATGACTTCCTTATATCCAGTCTAAATCTACCCTCTATTATTTGAAACCACCATCCCTTGTCCTGATCCTTCTTAAAGGCCTCCTTTAAGTACTGAAATGCCACAATAAGTTCTCCGCAAGAGACTTCTCCAGAAAAGCATTGGTGCCATCCTTTGAAGACTGATATGTCTACGTTATGAAATTTATGAGGTTGAGAGCAATACACTGAATACACATTGTTGTGCATATTCATTTAATGTTTGATTTCAGAATTGGAACACACTGAACCAACTCAAATCCAGGAAAAAGGGAACATAAGATGAAATCTTGGTCTATTGAAGTACTGATTTTCTGTTGTTTCATTAGTCAGTATTCCATTTATAGTATTCACACCATTTCTTTCTGTAGTTTTGAGATACTTATTTAATATTTTATTTAATTTACTTTCAGTAGACATAAAAGCAAAATGGCTTACAACTACATATTTCACAGACTAGTCATGACACAACTAACTGAGGTGGTTAGTTAATATAATGGTGGTAAAGAGAGAATTAAGACAGTAGGAGATGTATCCGCTCCCAAATATTTACTAAGCAGCCAAACCTTTGCATAGGAGTTGTATCCGTTTAAGCAAATGCAATCAGCTCAGAGCAGTATTTATCTATCTGCTGACTCATACATGCACAAAACACTGTGCACACCCACAGTGAGCACAGCACGTTCATAATTCACTAACGGGGCAGATATCAGTGCACATATTTTTAAGAAATCTGTTGTTTGGTTTTTTCTATTTTTTCTAAGATAATATTTGGATTTCAAAACAAATTAAATATTAGAGTCCAGTTATTCATTGGGAGACTATTACATTTTTATTTCTGATAACCAGCACAACAGAATATTCATCAGTCACGTTACTTAAGTCTTTCTATATTTATAGATAGAAGTAATTAGTTGCTTTTTGATAGCTTGCATCTACTTCTAATACTTTAAGGCTGATGTCAGTAGAAAATATTTAAAGGCTAGGCATGTGGCACAATTTTGATTTTGAAGATTTTTCTTAAAGGAAGATTTTTTTAAAAGGTTGAATACAGCAATTTTTAACATTCAGTCTCTTCTAATCTGAAAATCAGGACTTATTCTGCTCTAGTGCACTTCACAGCATCACGGTGGAAATAACTGCATATAGAGACCCAGCACAGAAATAACCCATTCAGAAATCCTAACACAAAACCATTTATTTTTGCAGTTCTTTTTATATAATGGCTGAAAAACTCCTGCCCGCCTAATAGAGTATTTTCTGTACCTAGGAGCAAATCCTATATTTAAAAATACAGATTTTTAAAATCTGTACAATATGTATGCATGTTTATCTAAGTTCTTCACTTAATAATAGCATAATAATTTATTTTGGGGGAAAAAACCTGCTAATTAAATTATAACAATGACTATGTGCTTGTATTTGAAAATAAATTTGTACTCTCAACAAAGAACAAGTATACATACTCCAAAGTGAATATTCATGCATATTATTGATATTATTTGCAGTTCTTACTGATTATACAGCAAAACATCTTAAAGTTCATTCAAAACACGATGACCCTTTTAGGCACTATATACATAATAAACCAGAAAAGACTAGCCCTTCTACAAACAGTTGTCAAGATTATATGAGAACGGATGATACGTGAAAGCAGATGGGGACACTGGAGCACCACTATTAGAACACACTTTCCTCAGTTATTTTCCACCAGCTGGACCAATATTACTAGATTTTTCCAATTCAATGTAGGGTGGAAAGTCTTATAAATTAGTTCTTCAAAGTTCAGTACTATCTTATGGAACGATCTTTGCACGGATGCGGATTGATGCTTCAGACTCGTCTCAGTAAATCCTGATTAATCTGAGTGAAGACAAAAAATTCGTGATGCACTCTTGGACACACTTTTACAGGGCTGAATGGCTGCTGCTGCCAGGTGCTCTCTGTTCTACACCTTTGATGCAACCCGCTGACTCCACATCTGGGAACTGTTTAATAAAGCAAAAATCCTAAATTTCCTCATTTCGGCTAATTTGTATTGTTTTGATTCTCTTTCCCAGAAGGAGCAATATGAAGTAGAATGGAAAATAGCTATGTTATTGAAGTGACCTTCACAAGACAAATCAGCCCTAGCTGGGGTTTAAGCTGCTTTACTGCATGTTTGTCTGTATTTACAAGAGTCTTAACGTTGTTAAGCATTCTGGGAAAGTTGGTAAAATTTCCCCTCAGCTTAGAGCAGCGGGCCTAAATTGTGTTATTGTGTGGAACTAAACAATGTAGGCATTCAGCCATACTTCACCCAATCCACTCATTATGCCATAAAACTGTAAAGGAAAACGTAAAAAATGGTGTACTTCTCCCTACGGAAAGAATTCCTAAATCATTGTGAAAAACATCAGTGTATTTGAAATCTTCATTCTTCCTAATACAAGCTGAAAATTCAGCCATACCCAAGAACCAACCCAAACCACATTCTGCTGTTTCTTTCTCAATATTCCAAAGTTTGTTACCACTTTCTTCTTCAATATTTTTAATGAAAGACACCAATACAGCAATCATCTGCAGACGCCAGTGACCCCAGAAGCTTGTAGGACACTTGAAAGAAGAAATGCAAGCACTAAGTGGTAAACATGTGGAAGACAGCTAGAAAGCCAATTTGCATGTTTGTCATTACTAACTCCAACGCAGGTCTTCTCTCACAGAAGGAATTTTCATTCACCCCTGCTGCACACAAATATTTTCCAGTGTTTGCCACAAATACTTGTTAACATTTTTTCAGACTAGAAGAATTATTTCTGATATAATATTGCAGTAAGTTTTGCTGCCTATCTGGAATGAAATTCCTATGACACCTGAACCGTTGTTTTTATCGTTGATACCTTGCTGATATCTTGTATCTGTCATGTACGACAGAGAACCTTTGGCGTTGCTGAAGTCAGTAAGTAAACATCTGCCTCTTCACTTAAGAAAAACTCTTCCATAATCACTTTTTTTTTTTTGCAAATAATTGTGTACCCATCTAAGCATAAAGCAGAGCTTTACAAGGCACCACACTGACTGTGGTGAAGCAAAATGGACCATTTGTTGGTAGCTCAAAGAGGTTGCTCCATTCTGGAGACATGCAAGGCCAGGCTGGATACCATTCTGAGCAACCCGATGTAACTGAAGATGTTCCTGCTCTTTGCAGAAGGGGGGGTTGCACTAGATGACATTTACAAGTCCCTAACAACACAAACCATTCTGATTCTACTCCACTGTGTGCCCTGCTCTAGCTAACTTCCTTTCTTCCTCATTAGAAGAGGTAATCCTGCTTGAGTCCAGTGCTCCTCTGACAATGCTAGCTCAAACAAATATATGCTGCGATGAATTTGAAAACTGTTCAAACAACAGCTGTTTCTTGAAACAAACAACTTAAATCAGCCAAGAGCTGTTTACTGTAAGTAAGAATACATGAGGGCATTCTTACTCCTTTTGTCTTAGTTTCTGCAGCATATGCATTTGACCAACCCATTTGCCCAGGCACATAAAAAACTCCTTTAAATACATGTGAACAAATGTATCTTCACCATTAGCAGAAAACTTGACACAGTTTAGATAAGAACTATACGTATATGTATTATACATATTTACCTGCTAGAACACACATTTCATACAGAATATTTGCCGGCCATTGAAGCAGAACCACTTACAAGTTCAAAGTTTTCCCTTCTGTATGGGTATATATAGACACATATCTTGACTGTTTATAAATTCAACAAAATGCCTGTGGAACTGGGAATCACCTGAACTGGTGATTGCAGTCTACTTGCTGAGAATGGAAACTCCTATTCTTTCAGGAAAGTACAACCCTCAGACCAAAGTCTCTTAATTTGCCTGAAGATGAATGAGACATGCTGAGACCCTTTGTTTCTATGTTATAAAAAAGCTGAAAGTGCTGTGAATTAGCTAGTTCATACAGTCCTTGACCCGGTTTATGTGGTGCTTCCCCCTCTGTATCTTGAGGATCCAGAAGTCACATTGTCAGCTGTTACCGAACTCTAATCAGTGTACAAAGAGAAGTGGGAACTCCATTACTCAATTACAGCCTTTGATGGTATTTTTTACTTAGAAAGCTTTACCAGGTTTTGTCACAGTGACTGTTGCACTTGAAAAAAGCCGCCCTTTTTACAGTATGGAAACTGTGGAAAACCAGTGCATTGCAGGAGAATTTTTAGAGATCTCAAAATTCTGTGCAGCATCTTGAGCTGTACTTGGTATCAATTTTGTGCAGTGCTTCCAGACAGATAAAAAGGTTTTAATTGATGCTATTTGTTACATCACCAATGTAACCACAATTTGATAAGGAAAGAGATAAACTAAGTCAAATATGTGGATGAGGGATATGAAAAAGACTAGTGAGGGATAAGTGAGAAGGAATTTGGGGTGGAGGGATAAAAGAACAAGAAGGAAAATTAGACTAATTTAAAAAAGAATGAAGCTTGACAGATGCCTTTTTGGGCATCCCTTCACGTGTTAGTAGAAGGAAGGGGAAAGAGACAACAGACCTCTGATGCTTTTTGGAAGAAAATGTGATAGCTTGATAGCTTGGAAACTACTGGTTTACAATTCCTTTTGCAGTAGTCCTTTGGTCTTTCCTAAAAGCTTAGACATATAATGCCTTAGCCTAATGTAGTGTTACGGTTTTTGGGAACGGGAAGGACAGCAACAGCTAATAGTAACTGTTTAGTATTTGTAATGCTGTCCAAAACACTATGATTAATATGTAATCCAACATTTGAGCCCTGTCCAAACACAAAGAAAAAGGGCCAATGTGAAAATAAAACTCTTGAGCTTCCTTCAGATCAGACATTGCTATATATCGTGCCCTGTTTCACAGTGATGTGGAACTGCCTTTCAGAATGAATTCCAGAAGGAATATGGTAATACACCACAGCTATGAATTTCATTAAAGATTTGTTGGAAACCACATGAAGAGGTAAAGTCAGCTGGCAAACCAACTTTGCAGCATTCTCAGGCTTAACCTTTTTCCTGTAAAACATATGCTTCTCCATATGCTTAGTTTTATCAAGTAATGCTTCAGACACCAGCAGCTATAAGATACATGGTCTACTGATTTTCAGTGGCATGCTAATTTATTGGGTCTTTCAAAAATGCTACAACCCCTTAAATACTGTCAAGTGCTGAGCTATGGCTTAGATGTACTGCAAGTTGAAGAGCAAATTTTGTTTCCTGCTAGGCTCCACTTAATATTGTGCAATGGAAAATGTCCTCATTTTTTCTAATACAAAAAAAAAGAGTGCCCATGCTGGAGGGCATGGTTGTATAGACAATGCTTAAAGAAGCTATGAGTGCAATTCCAGTGCTGGGTAACTACAAAATCGTTGATGCTGCTGCAGGAAATGGAATGACTTTGTAAACTAGTTTAATTCACATTATTAGTTAAATTCATACTACAGAATACCAGAAATACAGATAGTAGGTTTTTTCCAGTGGAGAACAGGTCGAGTTGCAAGATAAACATATTTCAGGTTTTTTTATTTTTCCTTTTTAATGGCAGATAAACATCTGATCTTACATCCTTAAGGGTTCTGGGACACTAAGAGTAAATCACTTGTTACATGGATAAATTGGGGTACTGTGGTTCTAAAGGGGTTGTGGTCAAAAAACTGACAGTGAGAACAGCAGTATGGTTTGGAATTAGGAACTGGGAAATGGGGCTGTTCAGCCTGGAGAACAGAAGACTCTGGGGGACCTTATAACAGCCTTCCAATACCTGAAGGGGTCCTACAGAAAAGCTGGACTTTTTAGGAGGGACAAGGAGGAATGGTTTCAACCTAAAAGACAGTAGACTTTGATTAGATCTTAGGAAGAAATTTCTCACTATGAGGGCGACGAGGCACTGGAACGTGTTGCCCAGAGATGTTATGGATGCCCCTTTCCTGGAAGTGTTTAAGGACAGATTGTATGGGGGTCTGGGTCTACTGAGAAGTTCCCTACCTGTCGCAAAGACATTGGAACTAGAAGATATCTGACGTCCTTTCCAACCTAAGCCTTTCTATGATTATGGGATCCTGTGGGAAAAGATTAAAAAGAAATTGGTGTGAATTTCCTCAGGTTTTTCTCTGCTTATAAAATATCTAGAACAGTATCAAAAAGGATTAACTTTCAGTGCTTAACTTCAGTGAAAAACAAGTGGGAAGACTGGGAAGAAAGACTCAGTAGCTCTCTTATCAATCCTTCTACCCAAAGTATTGCCTTTTGTCTCAAATCTAACACAAGGGCATTTTTATTTCAATACATAACTTAGTTAACAAAACAGAATTTTGTTCTGGATCTCACATTCCCTCTCCATATATCTACATCTTCCTGCCAGCATCCCACAGTGGCATTATTGTTCTTTTTGCCAGCAGCACGTGATTGAGCGATATGTGTGATCACTTCAGTACTTTGTTTTCCAGTTAACAAAAGCAGCATGCTGCATGTGTATAAGACACAAGGTAGAGGACGAGGCACAAGAGTAAATAAAAGACATTATGAAATGAAGACTTCTGTGAAACTGGTTTTAGTTAGAGAAAAATGAAGCTTTTAACCTTAATCAATGCATCAAGACATTCTGGTAATAATCCAAGAGCAATGAGATGAGAACAAGGTCCATGAAAAGCTTCTGGGTTTGCAAAAGCAACAGCTGTGCCTAGAGAACCTGGGCAAGGGGATTTCATATTCAAATATGTCTGTTTTAAAGAGCATTTTCATTTCAAACATACCCCTCTGTCCATTAAAACAAAGACAAATCCAGGGCTAAGGACACAGGACAAACAATACATGATCTTCAGTAAACAGCCTCACAATTAAACATCACATAATTAGTGCAAGAATTGAATGCCAAAAATGCTGTGACTCCATGAAATGTACCCTTAAGGATTTGTGAAGAAGAATAGATATTCTAGGACCTGTGCCCACTTGCCCCATTCTGTTCCACATGAAAGAAATTATATTAAATCAACTGAATATCTGGAAAGAATTAAATCATCATGTCTCATTGGCAAGCCTAAAGGAAAAAAAAATCACAAGAAAGCACAGTTTTATATAATAAAAGTTCTCATGTTTCATGGAGTAAAAAGAAAAAAAACTTCCTAAGAGAAAGTTTTTCTTGCCTTTGTTTTTTTTCTTTTTCTCAGAAAACAGATTATGGAGTTGTCCTCTGCTCCCTTTTAAAATTTTTTGTAATGATATGAAGCTGCAGAGATAGTACCCAGAATTATTTAAATTAAAACACTGCAAACCCTATCTCAGAAAGTCCTGCAGAAACAAACTTTTCTCTCTAGCAGCTAGTACAATGACACTCATTGGTACTATACAGTAGCAACCAAAACAGACCAGTCCCCTCAGCAGGATTCTTTTTAATGATAGAAATGTCTGGCTTTTTATTGCTCTTAAATTCTGCGTAAAGTAGCATTTAGGTCAAAATCTGTCTTTGTTAGTGGTGCTTCAGAGGTGCAAATGAAAGCAAGGACTTTCTCCAGCAGACTAAGCTCACTATGGGTTCCAGCTGATCCACCTCAGAGATGGCTTTAATTCAATAATGGGTTTTTATAAGTCATGCTGCACTATTCTTTAAATTACATTTCGTTTTGGCATATCACACCTGCATGTTAGTTATCGTTAGACCTCCTTACAGTGTTCAGGGCTCAGCTTCCATTTGTTCTGCACTCTGATGTGAAAACCGAGAGGATTTTCACCAGATGAGGCTGTGTCCCTCAGAAATTACTAAGAAGACGACACAATCTACAAACACTAGAGATTGCAAACAAAATGCACACTTACATGTCTGCACAACAGAAAGAAGCTGAAACCTTTATTTTCATCCCTGAAAATTACTGTCTGAGCAACTAGTGGTTCAGCATCTTATCTTTGGGTTTAGCAGCAACATCCAGTCTTGCATGTCCTCTTACATCTCAGGTCTTTCTTCAGTGCTTCCCTCGTTCTCTTCCATGCCCTGCTGAGCTCCCATTGCTGATTATCCTTAGACAACTCAATTTATTCACACTGCTTGCTCTTTAACATCTGTGGTGAGAATTCCTTAATCTCCAGCTGAAGGCCATATTAAAGAAATTAAAACTCGGAATGGGAACACATGGAGCTTACTCTTTTTTCCTTCTGTGATTCTCCACAATGTTATGTATCTTCCTCACTGCTACTAATTTCTTCACCACTCTTCTTTTGGACCCCTCCTTCTTCCTGCTGTGGCCATAATTTTGCCGCTATATGCTACACTATTATACCCGAACTTTTATTCCTATGAATGGCTTTAGTCAGTATTTTAATGAAGGTCAGTTACTAGAATACCTTGGTTCTGGTATTTAGTGCAGCAATTCCTATTTTTCGCTGCTTTCCTCACATGTGATGATTTCATACACTAAAAAATGTTTGGTGTTAATGTTTGATCAGACTTTATTGTTATTGTGCGTATAGTTGGATTTGATGATCTCTGGGAAGGTCTTTCCAAACATAAATACTCGGTGATTCTGTGATTTCATGTATGTTTGTTGTTTTACACTAAAACTACCAATTTTTTTTCACCATGACTGGCTAGTTGCTTTTGAGTGATCTCTTACAGTCAGAAAACTTTGAAGTTCACACATGGATTTACATGGGGCTGATACAGGCCATTCTGCCAGAAGATACTGTTTTTTATTCCTTCAATGAACCAACTGACTACCAAAAGGAACTGAAAGAAAGCATTATTTATACAATTACATTTAACAGTGTTTCCCTTTTGCTTGGACTGAGAATTTTCCTCTGCACCAGAACTGCAGTAATTCCTTCAGTTTAAAGGTGGGTGAATCTGGATTAATGTGGATTCCCTGTTTTCAAGACACTTGAAGAAGCTGAAACTTCCTGATAAATTATTCCCTCACATGTTAAGCCAGAGCCTCCTTGGAATTAAACATTGCAAGAGGGGTCAAGGGCAACAGAAAGGGCTTCTTCAAGTACATTGCAGGTAAAACTAAACCTAGAGGCAGTGTAGGCCCCCTGCTGAATGAGGTGGTGCCCTGGAGACAGAGGATACAGAGAAAGCAGAGATACTGAATACCTTCTTTGCCTCTGTCTGTACTTCTGGGGAGCTGTCCTTGTATCAAGCTCCAAACTGCTGAGGCTCCAGAGGAAGATGAGGCAAGAGAGGAGCCTGCCTTGGTTGATGAGGATGGGTTAGGGATAAGTTGAGCAAACTGGATGTACATAAATCCATGGGCACAGATGGGATGCACCCATGAGTACTAAGGGAGACAGCTGAAGTCATTGCTAAGCCTTTCTCCATCATCTTTTCTAAGTCCTGGGGATCAGGAGAGATGCCTAGGGACTGTAGGCTATCAAATGTCACTACAGTCTTCAAAAAGGGTAAGAAGGAGGACCCAGGTAACTACAGACCGGGAAGGATGTTCTTCACAGTGAGGGTGACAGAGCACAGAACAGGCTGCTCAGGGGAGTTGTGGAGTCTCCTTCACTGGAGACGTTTAAAACCCACCTGGATGTGTTCCTATGTGACTTGGTCTAATTGATCCTTCTGTGGCAGGGGGATTGGACTAGATGATCTTTCGAGGTCCCTTCCAATCCCTAATGATTCTATGATTCTATGTTCATTTGCATTGCTTTGTTTAAAAACATGACATTAACAACCTTGAAATACATGAAGACATCTATGGTTACTACATCCACAGTTACTACATCTACCACTACTACATCTCATACACTTTGAACTTGAAAACTTACCCTTTCCTGTCCTTGTTTTATTCAGTCCTTGTGTATTTTGCCAACTTACTTAGATCTGGTGCTTAAGTTTTGATTTGTGTACTCTGGATGACAGACTAGTGAAAATTCTCTCTCAGAAAAAGTACCTGTGTTTTAGGTTCTTTGGCTGTGCTGGATAAAAGGTCTTTCATCATTCATTCTCTTTAATGGCAACAGAGAGATGACAGAGCTTGGGGAGCAGAGACCACGCAATAACGCGTTGCAGATGGTGAGCTAAGAAAATGCTGATTGCAGTTTAATTTTAAGCAGTAAGGTTCAGTGACACATTGTGCAGGAAATGAAGCAAAACAAACAAACAAACAACACCCCCTAAAACACAAGCCTGCCAATCAGTTGTTTTAAGGCCATTTCATGACCCTATCTTGAGATTCTGTGAAGCTACCAGGACGTGTCTGTGTGTCTCTGTGCCTGTGTTCGTGTGTGCATACTTTAGAAAAACACTTTTGGAAAATGCCACATACATGTCAAACTGAAACTGAAAAGCAGTGTTTTAGTGCTTTAGTTCAGCCCAAAATAATCACAAAGTTTTAACGTAGGTATTTTTCTTGGACAGTTGCCTTCAAAAATATGACGGATATCTGACCTATCGAGTTGCTCTTCAGTCAAAGGTAGTTTCCTTTATTGTCCTACTAATAGCAATCTGCACTTTCGTTGAACTGCTGTCTGATTTGATATTTTCTACAAGCTAACACTTTTGTTAAGACGTTTTACAAACACTTTATAGAAACGGAGGTCTAGGTAACAGTCTATTCTTGCTTTCAGTCTCATTTTATTTTATACAAAATAGATAAAACACCATGACATCTCTAACAGCTAAAGAAAAATACTGTTTTTCTTAAAGCCTAGGAGAAAAATCCAGATTCACAAATTCTTTTTGCATTATTGTCTTAAAGGACATGTTCCCATGTCTGCTCAGAAAAGAAACAGTTTAAAGAAGAAATTCAAAATAAACAGAAATATTGGCTGAAGGGTGGTGTGTCTCTTCTTTACTGTGCCAGAGGTCCTGGAGTCAGGCTGTGGTTAGCCATGGCACAGACCAGCTATGTCTGTCTCACTCTGTGAAACTGGCTCAGTCACTTCTTCTGCTCTGTGCTCCCCCACCTCCCACACTTCCTGCAGAGTACCACAACCCCTCTTGTACCTTTCAACTGTGCCAGTTGGAGCAAGTTAGCTGCTGTCAGCTGGAAAGAGGCATGAAAAAGCTGGAGAAAGCCTGAAATGTTGTGTGTAGCTGGGGTTTGGACCATCTAACAGGACTCAGACTCTCTTAGAAGGTCTACTGGGAAATATTACTTTGGTTTTATTCTGGTCACACCTCCATCAGATGACCTGGTGCTGGTGTGGATTTCTCAGGTTGCATGCATGTACCTGTGAAGCAGGATAGACTTTCTTCTATCATGTGAACTAACATGTGAATGCTTCCTTTTGCTAGGGGAACCGGTAAGGAGGGCTGCTAAAGCTGTCATACCTTAAATTTGACATCACAGAATCATAGTATCGTTTAGGTTGGAAGAGGCCTTCAGGATCATTGAGTTCAACCATTAACCTAACTCTGCTAAGCCCACTGCTAAACCGGATTGTTTTGCTTCAAATCTAGATGACTTTTAAACACTTGATATGCTTGTCAAACAATTCACAGAGTATGTTCTGCAAATTGAAGTAATCTTAACCTCTGTGGATCACTGCAGGTAAGAACTACTCATAGTGGGTTGTACTGCTGTTATAAAGTTTATGATTAATGTTCATGCATTTTGTAATATTCAATGAAATCAGTGATCATTTTGAAGTCACAACTCTGGGATTTTGTGAAGGTGTTCATATGCAGACAGGCGTGTTACCCTCTCTACATTTTAGAAGCATACGTAGAGGTATAAAACACTGCAATACATGGAGTGTAAAATGTCAGCCTAAGAACACGAAGGCAATTTCACATTCAATCATGATATGAAAAATGGGTAAAATTTATCTTAACATGGAAAACACTTTTAATTCATTACCTCAATTTCAAATTTGCTCGGGATATTGAAGATATAACAGCCCTTATTATGCTACAGTAAATCTTTTACAGTCTCTGTTCATGAAATTAGTAGAAAGGTCTTCACCATTTCTTTTGAATAAATGGGTACGTCGATATAAAACAGTACAAAGCCTGGAACAAGCTGGGCTGGAATGAGTTCCAAATCCTTGTCTTGTTAAATGCTGTTTCTGGTTTATTTTTCCATCCCAAGCAAAACATCATACATCTTTTAGCAATAAATATGATAACCCAGCTCTGAACTGTACTTTCAGCTAAGCAAAAATAGTTTGAAGTTTTCCAACTCTGGGGCCAGGATCTGCACTTTCCTGAAAGGGTCTAACACTACCAGTCCACAGGCTGGGCTGGAATGGTAGACAATACTTATGGATGTTAATAAAAAACATTCTAGCACACCACATTCTTGCATACTCAGCAGTGCTATCTTACGATCAGCTATGATTAAAGAAACGACAGAGATTTCTTTCCCTCAAAACTCCTCAAAACTGTTGTAAATTATACCTTTTAAACAGCAAACTGTAAACTTGGTTTTAGGAGAATGGCAGTCTGTCTAATGTGAGTGGGATATAACCCAAGTATGTGAGTCTGAAGCTCTGACTCCTGTCTTTGGCTTCAGTAAAGGTTCCTTGGATTGCCTTCGTTAATGAGCTACAGTATGGCCTGCGTGTGTCTGAGAATGGACATAGCTCATGGACCAATGAAGCAGAGAGTGCACATTTGTTGTCACGTACTCTTGTTTCAAGAGTGTGAAAGGATCAATAAAGAGGTTGAAAAAACCCTGGTCCATTATGAATTCTCCAGCAAAGTCTTCAGAAAATGAATCTCTCCACATCTTTTATACATTTTTGCATGGACTGGGGAAAAAATGTTACTTGAAGAACCAAATTAAATTTCAATTATATTTCAGTATTAGCAATAATGTCCTAATCAGAATTACTAAATTGCCTGAGAAAAGTATATTCTCTTGAGACTTCTGATTTAAATTTAAAAAAAGAAGTGTAAGGAATATAATTTATTATTAAGACTATTTTAGACCTGCTTTAGCAGAGTTCTCTGATTTCCTAAGCTACCCACATGGTTTAGTCATGTATAACATATAGTAATAATCAGAAGGTTTTCATCTGCTTGAAAATTTGTACATACAGAAAGAGTGAACTTCATGCTGTGATGATTTTAACTTATGAAGTGATTATGCAAAGAAATGTTAGGGAGATAAAACTGGAAGTGTATAAGGGTCTTTAAATATTACTGGACATTCATGCCAGCAAGCCTGGCTCAAGATGGTTAAAAATAATAGGTTTTGAATTGTGCATATAATTTGCATCAAAAATTAATAATTTCAGAAACAGATATTGCAGGATTTAAATCATCCATTCTAAAAGAAAAGCGGGAGCCATCCATTCTTGCTGTTTCATTTTAGTATAAATTTGCATGGTCCCTGTCAATGTTAATGCTTTAGCCTTAACTAAGAAATTCCAGGTATACTGAACACAATGATGGATCAGAGTCTAACTAGGTATGGGCTTTATGTATGCAAGGAAACAATGTTCTGGGTGCTCATTTAGAGAAACATCACAGTTCAGTAGATGAGACTGAATGAAAATATTCTGAGATTTCACTCTTAGTCAATGTTAGCCAGATACGGTATATATACATGACAGATTTTTAAATAGGTATATTGGATGTTGGGTTTTTTCCAGATTATTAAAAAAAAAAAAAGCAGAAGAAAGTAGCTGAACAGGTAAAACCAAAGAGCAACTGTTAATATTTAAATGACATGAAAAAAGTCTTAAACTGCAAGGCTTGTATTAGAAATAGTGTGGCCAGCAGGGGTAGGGAGGTTATTGTCCCCCTGTATTTGGCACTGGTGAGGTGACATCTTGAGTACTGTGTTCCTTTTTGGGTACCTCAATACAAGAGAGATGTGGGGGTGCTGGAGCAGGTGCAGAGGAGGGCATCTAAGCCGGTGAAGGGCCTGGAGAATAAATCTTATGAGGAAAGACTGAAAGAGCTGGGGCTCTTTAGTTTGAAGAAGAGGAGGCTGAAAGGAGACGTCATCACTCTCTACAACTAACTGGAAGGAAACTGTGGAGAGGTTGGGTGCTGGTCTCGTCTCACATGCAATTAGTGATAGAACAAGGGGCAATGGGTTCAAGTTACAACAGAGTAGGTTTAGACTTGATATTAGGAAAAAAAATTTCACAGAAAGGGTGGTCAGGCACTGGAATGGGCTTCCAGGGAGGTGGTTGAGTCGCCATCCCTGGATGAGTTTAAAGATTGTTTGGATGAGGTGTTGAGGGATATGGTTTAGGGGTGAATTTGTAAGGTACAATTGATGGCTGGACTCAATGATCCTAGGGGTCTTTTCCAGCCAGGGTGATTCTGCAATTCTGTGATTCAACACTAATCAACCATGCAATTAAGAGATTGCAATAAAAGTAATTTTAAAGAAAAAGAATAAGGACAGGACATGTGAATCAAAAAGGAATTGGCCATTGGGAAGTAGAAGTCATGCAAACTTAGGTGAGAAGTAAGGCACTTTTGTTGATCCATAGGTAATGGGTTTTACATATTTCTATGACTCATTAAAAATCTCTTCTTCCTTGCATTCACTGTTTATGCAGACATACTTTAAACAAGATTTTACTAGTAAAACCTACCATAGCGGTCTCACATTTTCTGTTTATCTCTTTTTGCCGCCTATTTATGGTGATTTTCACAAGGGATAGAATAGTTGGAACACTCTAAATCCTTCTTTTGTACTTTGTTTAACTTTGATTAGCAAAATGGAAATGCTAATCCCTTTTGCAGACACATGATTTCCTTCCTTTCTCCTTCTCTCTGAGACATTTGTTTTTCTGTTCTCCTGCCTTTGTTCCCTATTCCCAGAAGGTTAATATGACACTTCTTTTCCCAGGGACCTAGGGTGAACGAGGTTCTACAATCAAGCAATTCATGAAATACAAGTGATGCTGAGGCAGGCAAGGGATGTATCAAAGCAGCTAACTCTCCATCCTCTCACTAGGTCTTTACAGCAGTCATCAATCAATCAATCAAACCAACAAACAGACAGAAAGAAGAGTCGGGGTGTTCAATATCTCAGGACAAAACATTCTAAAATACTGGCCTGGATTTTAGCCTGAAACTGGTTATAGCTAATGTAAATGATCCCAGGATTTCACACTGTGGTTTCTCTTGTGTGCAGCATGATCTCTGATCACATATCTAAAATTGGAAGATAAATGATCAATACTGATTCAACAAATAATGTCACACACCAATGACAAGTTAAGAAAAGCATTTGCTTGGACATGAACCAGACTATTTTCATTAAGGAAAGTGTTGGAGTATTCTAGCATTAATGGCCCGAGGGAAGGATATCCAAGAAGACAGATCCAGGTGCAAAAAGGCAAAGATCTTTGCTAGGTGCTTTAGTAAACTTCATGAACTCTCAGTGGACACAGTTTGGACTGCTAAATACTACTTTAATTTAGACACTTCAGACTATCCAACTGGATTTTGTTGAGGTCCATACATACAGGATAGAAGGTATTGGTTGAAAAATATTTTTAATTCTAAAATAAAATTTTTACAATTTTCCAATACTGAATGTCTTTCTAAATAGTTTAGAATGTCTATAGAAAGGTTTTATTTACTGCTTGTTCTCTTCTCTACAGCAAATTGAAAGAAAACAAGCATTCATTTTGCACATTTTGTGAATAAAATGAGCGTATGAGCCCCTCAGTTCAAGAAGGACACAGAACTGCTGTAGAGAGTCCAGCACAGAGCCATGAAGATGATGAAGGGAGTGGAACATCTACCTTATGAGGAAAGGCTGAGGGAAGTGGGTCTATTTAGTTTGGAGGAGACTGCGGGGTGACCTCATTAATGTTTATAAATATGTGAAGGACGGGTGTCAGGAGGATAGAGCTCTTCTCAGTGTCATCCAGTGATAGGACGACAGGTAATGAGTGTAAGATGGAACATAGGAGGTTCCACACCAATTTGAGAAGGAATTTCTTCCCAGTGAGGGTGACAGCACTGGAAGGGACTACCCAGGGAGGTTGTGGAGTCTCCTTCTCTATAGATGTTTAAAACCTTCCTGGACATGTTCCTGTGCGACTTAGTCTAGGTGATTCTGCTGTGGCAGGGGGGATTGGACTAGATGATCTTTCGAGGTGCCTTCCAATCCCCGATGTTCTGTGATTCTGTGATTCTGTGATATGTTTCATAAAATGATCTGAAACCTGATGTAAATAGATAAGTTTATAGTCATTTAAAAAGGAAAAACAATTTCAAAATTCAAATAATATATATAAGACAGTAACAAAACTGACACAATGTATGACATTTTATAAATTCAGCTATTAACTCCCTCTTAGTACATGAAAAATTAACAGGGCTTTTAGGGAACAAATACAAACATGCCTTTTCTAGAAATAATCCTTCCATAGGCCTAAATATAAAAGGAATACATCAAAGATATGCTTTTTAAGATTTAATATCATAATATTCTATACGCACTGACATGACATTCTTACAATGATTTTATTTGGGATAGATGGCTCTTGACTCTGATGAGCCAGTCCTATAGTCTTTGGCTTACACACAGTGCTTCATACCAATACCATCTGACAATATTTTTGCTCCATTCAATTGTTCATATTAATGTTAACAAGCTAGTAGCAATTCTAATGTCTCAATGTTACCTGTTTTGGGTCATGAGACATGACATGTCTTGAGAAATGCATATGCATGGATACATAGATGATCCAAACATAATTGTCTCTGTTACATGACTCAAGCGACTCAATCTTGTTCATATGGCAGATGCGCTTCTGCCATAGAATGTGGAAAACAGTTGGAGGAAATCCAGTGTGTCTTTTTAAGAGACAGTGTGGCCCAGGCAGCTGAACTTACTCTCACCAGAACAGGAACAGTCATGTATTTCCTCTGCTTTATGTAGACCTGTCCCTGGCTCAGGATAAACGGATCCTTCATGTTGTTACTAACTTTTTGCATGGAAAGACCAGCACCTTTGTCTATTGTTCTTACTCTATAGCTTCAGACCAGGAACATTTTTAGCCAGGTGCCAAGTGGAACCAACCAAATGAGACTTGTTCCAGGGCTTCCCTGTCATTCCTTCCAAAGCTCTACATTACCTTGCTCTCCTTGTTAAGAATCAGCACTAGAACTCTCCAGAGCTGATCTAGCAGGCTAGAGACTTGGCACCATACACAAACTATTTCTTAGGGTCAGACAGGATTTTTCATTTTATGGCAAAGCTAATACTTTTCCCACTCATTCTTTCTTATCACAAGTTCCTGAGGATGAATCTGCGAGGCCCAAAGGAAAACAAAGCAGAAAATGTATCTTTATATCAAGTGGATGTCGACAGTCTGAGTCAAAGACTCAGTGCTTTATAATCAAGGTTTTGGAAAAACAAGAATAGGACAACACTGAGGGTTTGGCACTGAGTTCAAGAACACAGCTAGGAGTCATTGCATCTCCAAGAACTGGGAGGATTGCAATGGAAACAAAGCCCTCTCATAAAACAAGAGAATAAATTAATTCATTTAGCGCTGCAGTAATTATACAATGGGAGTACATTTTAGCGAAGAATGTGTTAGGCAACGGCCACAGCTGGATGTGCTTCCATATTCCAAAAAGCACTGAATGCAATGGAACTCTCCATTAACTTTGGTAAGCTTTTAATTAAACCCAAGTTCCTAAGTCAGACAGCAAGATTTAGAGATGACTGGGGACATTTACAAAGCGCAACTGAAACTGCACAAGGCCAGAGGATCTGGAAAAACCCCAAGTGTCAGTGAAAGAACTAATTAGAGGACATGAAAAGCTCACTCCCGAATGTCCTTTAGTCAGCCTGAAGAATTTCATTACCTTCTGTGATAACAGCATTCAGAAAGTACTAGGCAGTGAACTGAATCAAGTCACAGCTCAAGTACAGGTTTTCTATGAGCTTTTTTAACTGCTTATCTTTCTTTCTGCTCAGCAACACCATAAGTGCTTTCAGTATCCTTTATTTTCCTTTGTTTTTAATGTAATAGTACGCTCAAATTGTTTAAATGTTGGGTCCCTTGGGTGTCTAGACAGTCTAGGGCTGCCAGCATCAGGACTTCAAGCATCCCAACTCGAACACAGTGCCAAAATTTAATTCCAAAATCAACTAAGTTATGTCTCCTAAAGATGTAACACTCTTGTCTCCAAGTTCTGGTTCTTTAAAGCATAACTGATTCAAAAGAATGGGATTTTTTGTTTGATCCTTAATGGCAAAATTCGTGTGCCATGTGAAACATCATGCTCATAAGTTTACAAATATACCCTTTTTCAGATAAGCTTCCATAGCTCTAACAGAAATAGAAGTAATTTGAATGTTTCTAAGTTAACATTTGCCTTCAATTAATTTTACTTGCCTAGCACTTCTGGAAAACATGACCAGCAAAGCATATTATATTCTGACAGGAATTGAGTAAGCCACTAAAATCAAGCTTAGGCTCCAGAGTCATCGAGATGATAATTTCATTGATCATAATAAACAGAAAAAGAAAAGCTACTGTTGCATAATAAACAGAAAAAGAAAGCCTACAGACCACAAGACACAAAAGTTTCAGGCCCTTGGTCACAATATATCTAAATCAATTTACTTGTATAAGAATGAAGAAAAAACATTGTAGATAAGAGTTTTCTTTCAGCAAAGAACACAAGACTGCGGTCTTTTGAATAAGTGAGATCAGTAAACACTATACCCATCTATGTTGTTAATAAAAATTATATATTCATCGAATGTATTTGGTTGGAAGGGGCCTCTAAAGATCATCTAGTTCAACGCCCTACAACATGCAGGGACATCTCTATCTAGAACAGATTGCTCAGAACCCATCAAGCCTGACCTTGAATGTCTCCATAGATGGGACCTGCACCACCTTTCTAGGTAACCTGTTCCAGTGATCCACCACCCTCATATACTGGGAGTGAGGATTTAGTGTGGCCAAGCATAGCATAAAATAAAATACTATAAAATGCAACAGCATAAATATTACTGGTACCAATGAGAAGATGAAAAGATTCATTTTGCTCTAGACAATACAGTTTTTCTTGTTGTCAGGAAGAGTATACATAGGCATAGAAAGCACATAGATCACCAACTTCAGGAATGTGACCAGAAGAAAAAGCATAGGACAGAAGAGTGTGATACTCCCACTGTTCTTGCCCTGATTCTTCAGAGAAAAAGCTGCTTTTACAGTGTGAATGAGGAAAACAAAAATACCTGATTTAATGATTCAAGTTTCCTGTTTTTATAGAAACAAATCATTACGAACCTTTCTTACAAAGTTGTCTGTAAATTAAAGACTGATCATAGTACTGTAGGACACTGCAGACGGGACTCGGTTACCAAAATAGTAGATGATACCTCGCTGTATGGTATTCTATCCTCTATTTATTTGCTAACAGAGCAAGTGCTCTTCTACCCCTCGACCTATGTATTTGATACATATTTGATAAGGAAATTATATAAAGGCTTATTTAGCACATTGGAATCTTCTATCTGAATGTTACATTCCTTTATAGATTAGAAAAGGGTTCTGCTTTTTCCTAACTGTTCGTATAGTGCATTGACAGTATTAGGAACTATGATCGGAAGAGGAATGGTTGTATGCTGTACAAAACACCAGTAACATAAACATAAGCATGTAATTAGTATGAACTGATGATAAATAAAGTACTATCATTAGGGAACAGATAGCTTGACTTCTGCTAACATTATAAAATCTTTTGGGTGTGATACTACAGTGTACGTCTATCATTTGTAGCAATTGATGGCAATTCATATCTACATTTTGCCTTCAGAAGGAAAACATACTGGAAAGAGCAGATCCTGTGACTATCACCTTGTAATTACTCACAAAAATGTAAAGGAAATATAATTCTACGTTTAAGTACATACCAGGAAATAATCATAGCAGATTGAAACTCATTAAACATTGTTACATACATTTACAAATACACATATTATTATATACAATGAATTCCAACCTAAAAATTTTACTTATAGAAAAAAAATCAGTATTTGCTTAAGCATCGATTTTGGACATTGAAAAAAAAATACATTTCTAAATTGTCAGGACATCCAAAAAAGTGTTTCCAGTAGGCAGCTGAGGATGAGTACATCAGTAGGAGCGGTAAGAAATTTCAGGGGAGGAGGTAGGAAGCTGTTATGTGAAATAAATTCTGTTTGCTTACAACAAACCTTTGTTTGACTTCACTAAAATTCAATTCAGCAAAGTCAAATATAAAGGTGTTTGAAGTCTGAGAAACTCCCTGGGCTGAGGTCTCCAGTTGAGAGTAGAATTTGTACCACCTCCCACAGCCTCGGAGTGCCACTGCCATTGGCTGGGGTCTAATACCATTGGCTCTGCATTCTGAGTAACTCCATCCCATTTGAGAGATTGGAAGCTAAAGGTAAGTTTTAGTACTTCTTTCTTAGAACACTTAATTTGATTTCTAGTGCTGGAAATATTTTTATAGCATTTATTTTATTGTGAATAATTCTGATTCCAAGGTGGCAGATTGAAGAGACTATTTATTTTCCCCTGGATATGTATTAGTTACTTCCTGTGCGAGGTGTAAATAATCTTCATCAAAATATTTGATCTTACAGCTACTGTAGATGCCAATATCATTACAGTGTGTTCCAATATATTACACATAAGGGAAGTACAAGCACAGGCAAACTCTTCAAGTTAGTGCTGATACTGTAGTCATAGGTAAAAACTTGTATATTTTTGCCACAGAGAGTATCATTACATTTGCTGCTTTATCGTTATATTTGCTGGTTTTGTCCAAATATATACTAAAAGCAATACTCATCAAGCTCTATACCCTTTAAGAGCCTTTCATTTCTAAGCAATGTAAAATGAAATAATTTTAAATAATGAGTAATTTTTTAATATGCTTAAGAATTGCTTATTCAGAGAAAAAATACATCAGACAATTATGTAATTAGTGTTAAATTTTGGTGTAATAGATAACATCCTTTATAGCTGAATTATTTGAGATAAAAGACATGCTGAAGAGAAGCAAGTCCAAAACCAGTCCTGGAAAGAATAAGCATCAGAAAATAAAAAGACAGTAACATACCAAACTTCAGTGTACTTCACTTTATTTCAGAGATTCATTGCATTTTCAGATTTATTTCGTTTAAATGTTTCTGTCACAACGTAGAATGCCTTTAGTAATATTGGAATCTAATACTGAAAGGTGCAATTCACCTAAATCGTCTCAAAGACGAGCCAAGTGATTCTAGCTTCTCCCAGCAGCTGCTGAAAAGTCTTTTTGAATAAAGCAATGAGGGAAAAATGAATGCCTTGTATTGCTGACCATCCCTGGAGGAATTTCATATCCTCATGCCCAAACCACCTTCATAAAGACCTTTTCATGAAGTTAAAATTCAGCTGGTTGCTCAGCGCACACATTCAAGAAAACCTCACACATTTCTTATACTTAATCTGCTTTAGAGTATAAAAATGACCTGTTTAGGTGTGTGCATTATGGCATCTCTTAAGGAATACAATTTATTACACATGCACTGCTCATTATCACTGTGCTTTTGCTGAAATTAGTGGGAATTATAGTTAAATCAAGATTTAAGAATGCTAAATAGAACCCTGTGTCGCATCTTGTATGGTGACAGTGAATACATCACTTATGAGGAATAAAGAATGCATAAGCACCAATATTCAAGCCTAACATGAATTTTCTACTATTTCGTTAGAGCATGGAGCTTTCATGTGGGTGATAATTCCAGTTTACAATTGTATTCTCCAAGGAGAACAGGTGACTGTACTATGCCACCATTTATCACTATTTTAAAAACAGTGTTGGCTGAATAATAAAGCAATTAATAGCACTGTCATGTACAGGGCTATGGAGGAGGCAGACTGCTTGGTTTCTTTCTTTTGCTGTCTGTCATTTTGCACAAGTGATGGTCCAGAATGTCACACCACCAAACCAATAAAAATTATACTTTAGCAAAACAATTAGTAGGTGAAAAGTGTTTTGATTATGCTCATACAAATATAAAAAAGTTCCTAATGGTTTGGGTTTTTTGTCTTTGTTTTTCATCATAGAGAAGAAAGACAAACGTACAATTTTGTACATTCAAAAAAACTATTCATTGTGATACACCTAAATAATACAATAATTTAGATTTTTGATAGCTTCTTTTCTAATGGTGCGATGGAACTAGGGGAACTTGGGCGAAAGGAGAAAAACATGACTGTATATCTTCCTTTCACTTTTCAACATACTTTCAACATACTTTCTCATTAAGGTAAGTTTATGCTGATAAAACCCAGTAGGTCTTTCCTAAAGTGTCTAAATGTTAGTATGGTCAAAACAGTCTTCTGAAATTCTCAGATCTAAGCAAAGCTAAGAAGAGCAAACCATTCATTTTTAATAAATATGAACTAACCATTAGAAATAAACCAGAATATATAGAAGTATTGTATTTTAAGATTAAGTTTTTACTGACTATTTGTGAACACGGGATTACACATCTTTCTGTCTCTTTCAGAAAAGAAAGCAGAATGCAGACCTTTGTAAATATTTTTTTGGGATTTTTTGTCTTTGAGTCTGTTGGAGCTGCACCCATCACTGGTACCACGATTTACGATTCTGAGTTCTACGACATACCGCTTGGAGAGCTGTCTCACGCGTTTGTCTATGATGAAAACGAACAGTTCAACCAATTAGAGGTAATAAGAACTTACATGTATTATATATGCCTGTCAGCCTGACCTTGTTACTGAGGAGGATTATGGAACAGCTAGTTCATGTTAGGGGTGATCATGAGACAAGTGCAGAACAACAAGGGGATCAGGCCCAACCAACACGGGTTCATGAAGGGCAAATCCTGGTTTATAAACTCAGTTTTGAGACCAGTCTTGTTTAACATCTGTATTAATGACCTGGATGAGGAGATCAAATGCACTCTCAGTAAGTTTGCAGATGACACAAAATTAAGTGGCAGTGTCGGGACTGTCAATCTGCTTGAGGGGAGGGAGGTACTGCAGAGTGATTTTGATGGTTGGCTTCGATGATCTTAAGGGTCTTTTCCAACCTGAATGATATGATTCTATGATTTGGACAGGCTGGAGTGATGGGCTGAGGCTAACGGGATGAGTTTTAACAAAGCCAAGTGCCAGGTCATGCACTTTGACCACAACAACCCCCAGCCACGCTACAGGCCTGGGGAAGAGTGTCTGGATTGCTGCCTGGCAGAAAAGGACCTGGGAGTGTTGTCTGACAGACGGCAGGATGCCCAAGTGGCCAGGAAGACTGACAGCATCCTGGCCTGGATAAGGAATGATGTAGGGAGGTGAATGGTGACCCTGTACTCTGCACTCATGGGACTGCACCTTGACTGGGTCCAGTTTTGGGCATCACAGAATAAGAAGGACATTGAGGTACTGGAGCGGGTCCAGAGAATGGCAACGAGGCTGGTAAGAGGTCTAGGAAAAAGGCCTTATGAAGAGCCGCTGAGGGAACAGGTTATTTAGTCTAGAGAAGAGGATGCTGGAAGGACACCTTATTGCTGTCTACAGTCTAAAAGGAGGTTGTAGCGAGGCTGGTGCTGGTCTCTTCTCCCAAATTATTAATGATAGGTAAAGAGGAAATGGCCTCAAGTTGCATCAGAGGAGGTTTAGATTGGATATTAGGAAGAAGTTCTTTCCTGAGAGAGTGGTTGGGCACTGGAACAAGCTGCCCAGGGAGGTGATAGAGTCCCCATGCCAGGAGGTGTTTAAAAAGTGAGTAACTAGAGAACTTGAGGCCGCGATCTAGGGGTTAGGGAGCTGTTAGGATGAGGACTTGACTTGATGATCCAGGAAGTCCCTTCCAGCCATAATAAGTCTACAACTCTATGGTTGTAATAATTAAAATTGAGATGATTCTATGATTTATACAACTATATATAATATTATAAATTATTTACACTATCTTTCCAAACTGCATGAGTGTAGCAGCTACTAATGAGGTATTTTTTGGCCATTAAAATATTTATCAGATAAACCTACTCATGTGATAGCTTTTGCTGTTTAGTGATCAACAGTTTTCTGTTCTAATGTCACACTACAGTTCATTCACATTTTTCCTAATGAAATGTTTGACAATTTTTTTAAAATTTATTTAATTTAATAAAATAATTTAAAAGTATTTTAATTAAAAAATTAAAAATTAAAAGAGCATGTTAAAGCTACTGTGTTCTCATAATTCTCCTTACATTTGCACAAAATGTTGGTTATTGTCCTTGTGATTCATGTGTCTGGATGAGGCACGGAAGCAGCTGGGATAAGACACCCAGCATTCCCCATTAAATGAGGTTGTAAAATGCTGTTTCCTGAGGTTATTTCTTACAGCAATTCAAACGTGCCATAAATGCTGGTGATCTTTATTTCTGTTAGGCAAGCTGGTAGAAGGAAGTAAAAATGAAAAGCACTTGGAATTCTGTAATAGTATGAGATAAGAAATGTTGCCTGTAGAAGCAAGGGACTCCGTCTGTTTGCTTAAGTGCCTCCTCGTCCTCTTATGTTCCTGTATTTCTCTACATTACTAAAAGGCTACAGGAATTGTAATCTCACTCTGATGCTTAGACGTGGGAACATGGTGATAGATGCACTGTGTGACTGAAAGTGATGGAACTGTAGTGGAAAACATAACACTTAAATAAAGATAAGGGGCGTTTTGCTAAAGTCTTTTAGTACTTTTTCACATAAGAGTACATAATTTATGAAAGTATGTTCCTTTGAGTCATTCCTGATTGCAGCAGGAGGGACAAGAACTACTCTTTCATCAAAGTGAGATGAAAATTGTATTGTATCCTTGAAACCAAATGGTAGGAACAATTTAAGAACAAATATTTCCCCAAACTTGAAAATTGCTGAGATAGAAATAGTCTCAAAATTTTTACTAAGATCACAATCTTTCAGTTTGGAGGAAACTTTGCTCTAAAAGAATGCACTTTGCTTTTGGCTTGCTTTTCTGTGCCATGAAGAATTGAAGCTCTTTACATACCCTTGAGATTTGAGCTTTCTTCCCTGATAAAGTCACCCTCACTTTTAATCCCTGAATATTTCACACTGACTAATAAGTCACAGTTTCTGTTTTTGCTCTTAAAAATGAAGCATTTATCCATCCTACAGAAATGGCTTCCTTCCCAGAAATGGGAGAGGCTGTTTTGGATGTGCCTTATCACTGAGATTTTGTCATTCAATCAGTAGGTTTCTCAGTAATACATTGAATGGTGGTTAAGACTCTCCTGTGCTTCTCCTGCACTGGGCTCTATCTGTGAGGTCCTGTGATTCTGATTTATGGGGTGACCCCTTTCCAAATTTCTGAGTGAAGAATAGAGGCAGGTTGGTTTTTTAAGAGACGCATAGAATAGGTAGAGTCCAAAATGTCTTTTCATTTGTTCTCATAAACTTATTTTCCAGAGCAGGATTTTCTCCCATTACTGATCTCTTCAGATAGCCTTCTTAAAATGCATCGAGTGAGGGTCATCCATCACAGCAGTTGGAAGGAATGTTACTTTGCATATGGATGGACCTCCCTGTGAGAGCCTTTTTTTCCTAGATGTTTAGCCAAAATCTCTTTTTGCTTACATTCCTCTTACCATGTACCACCCAAAAGAAACTCAAGCATTCACAATTCCCCTAAATCCCAGAGAGCTCAGAGTGGTCAGTGCTGTTGAAATCAAGCAGCTTTTGAAAACAAACATGTCAATCTTACAAGTTATCTTTTAGACACTGAATATTATTGATATCACTCAAGTTTTAAAGCCAAACACATTCGACTTTTTGATTGTGGTTCTGACTTTCCTTCCTACAATCTTGTTAGCATAAAGATGTGAACTACACAAGTGGTTCTATGTGTAAAATCCAGTATTTACGCAAGGTCACAGGTTAGTTTTTATTATGCATAGCTTAAACGATGAGCAATACCGCAGGGACTGGAACAAACAGCAGGCGTTCATTACATCTAGCCTGTGTGCAGGAACTCCTCAGGGCCTGATTTAAGACCTGCATTTCCTTTTAGATAAATCTCAATCTTGTCTTTAGACTTCTGAAATAGTGGAGAAAACAGAAAAATATTTTCTGTTGTTGCTGGCTTCAATTTAAGAGTTTAAGGCTGAGTTTAGTGCGAATATGCCTCATTCTTTTTAATATATTTAAAAACGGAAAAATGCAAACTTCTTCAACTGATTTTTCATCAGGTCCAGGACACTGACAGGTTGTAAGACTTCAGACATGTTCGGTGGGTTGCTCCCGCCGATTTCAGTGGGAATTAGACACCTGCGAAACTTAAGGAATTAAACTAAAGACCCTATGTCATTATGCCCTTTCCAGAACGTTGCCCGTTGGATAACACTCATTCAATGCATAACCACCATAACAAGGAAACACCTAAAGGCAATTAGGAAGGGAGTCCTGCTTCCCATTCTCTCTGGCTTAACCTATGCATAGAAGCAGAGCAAAACAAAAAGATCCATTCTCTACTTCCCCTTATAAGTTGATGTCCACACACTTCCTAGGACGTTGGGCCTCACTACATGTAGAGGTTGCTTCAGAAGACAAATTTCTTAGAAATTAAGCCCACCACCCCTAAGAATAAGTCTATTCTCTTAGGTTTTATTCAAAAGCATGATGCCGTACAGTATGGAATAGAGCCCAGAGAGTGGTGATTAATGGTGCAGAGGCTAGCTGGAGACCTGCAACTAGTGATGTCCCCTAGGATTAATCCTGGGTCCAGTGCTGTTCAACATCTTCATTAATGATGTTGATGATAGAATAAAGTGTCTACTTACCAAGTATGCTGATGATACCTAACTCTACAGATTGGCAGGTTCACCCAGTGGCTGTTCAACTATTCAAGAAGATTTGGGCAGGATGGGGAGTTGGGCTAAGAGGAATTTAATGAGTTCTAACAAAAACATATGTAGAATCCTTCACTTCAGAAGAAGTAATGGAAGGCATAATACATATTGGGTAGTGACCAGGTAGGGAATACCCCTGGGGAGAGGGATCTTGGACTTTCTGTGGATAAAAAACTAAAAATGGATCAGTAAAGTGCTCTAGTATTCAGGAAGGCCAATAAGATGTTGGGATGTATCAAGAGGAGTGTGTCTAGCAGATCAAGAGAGGTTCTTCTACCCCTTCATTCTGCTTTAGTGAGGCTGCACCTGGAATACTGTGTCCAGTTCTGGCATCCTCAATTCAAGAGAGATAGAGAATTCATTGAGAAAGTTCAATGCAGAGCTACGAGGATGATTGGGGGTCTGGAACAACCACCTTCTGAAGAGAGATTGAGAACATTGGGACTTTTTAGTTTAGACAAAAGAAGGCTATGAGAAGATGTAATCCCTGTCTATAAATACATGAGGGCTGGATGTCAAAATGAAAGGAATACTGTCTTTTCAATGGCATCAGACAGGATGAGCAATGTATGCAAGCTTGAACACAAGAAGTTTCACATCAATATGAGGAAAAACATCTTTACCGTCAGGGTTATGAAATATTGGAACCGGTTGCCCAGGGAGGTTGTGGAATCCACTTCTCTGGCAATGTTTCAGACCCATCTTGATGCAGTTTTGTGTAGCTTGATTTAGGCTTTTTAGGTGGTTATGCTTTTCAGCAATTTGTATCCTGCTTGAGCAGGAGGATTGGACCTGATGGGATTTGAAGGCCCCTTCCAACCCTAATAAACTGTGCAAAATGTGAATACATCCTTGGTCAGTTTGGATCAGTTGTCCTAGGTATATACTCTTCCAACCTCTTGCCAGAGGTTTGCTCATAGATTTTACAGCAACTTTAAGGTCTAGTAGAATTCCTGAACAATGGAAATCAGAGATTATCAAGAACTGCCTGCTAACATCACCAAATCTATTTAATTTCTTGCATCTTTTCACTGCATTCAATATGAGGAAAATACTTGTAGCTGTGAATTACTCAGGAGAATTGTATTGAATCCTCAAAGAAAGCTAGGCATTTGCATATATTTGAGCCATATAATCTGTGATTTCTAAGTTCCCAGGTGAGACATGGAAAACCTAGCTTTAGCTTGGCATCCAACAGGAAACTGTTACTGAAAGTCTTTAGGTAATACATCTCTCAGAAGTAAAAATTCTATAGAGACTTTAGAAAGACCTATATCAACTGTTTCATGGATAATGGTAAACAAAAGACAATATGAAAGTAAAACCTATTACAATGAAAAAAATTGGAAGGTCCCAATAAAGGACAAAAAGATTGCAAACAAATGTCACTGCAAAGTAGTGCAAAAATTCTGTGTTGGAATTTAATTCTGAAAATAACAATTATAAAAGTATAAACATGAGCTGCTGTATCACCCTTTTTCTTTCCAGTAAGTTTCATTACTCTTTTCAACAGATATTTATATCAGAACCATATAATCACAGAATTGTTTAGGTATAAAAAGACCTTCAGGATCATTAACCTACCTCTACCAAGCCGATTGCAAAACAAAAGCAAACCTTCCCCTACCTAGTCGATTGCTAAACCATGCTTGCATCCTTCCTCTTGCTTCAGACTGGGTGACTCTAAGTAGTTCTTCTGGTCTGAAAAACACATAAATTGGTCCGATTAGGGCTCATTGCTTAAGAGTAACTGTCCCAATGCTTGAAATCCCTGTGAGAGAGGTAATAGCTGGAATTCCACAGCAAGATTACTTGTACCTTTTACAGTTGATGCTTGCTACCTCAACTTGCCATATTACTCAAAATTTTTTCCCCCAAACTTTCAGTTCTGTGACTTTGACCAGAAAGAAAAGTTGTGCACCAAGCCTACTGACTCAGGGTGTGAAACAAGGATACAAATATTTTAGAAAGTTCCTACAAATTCCTGAATTTCGCCATTGCCTACACATTTTTTCTGAACACTGTCAAGTAAAATAGCGTGCACTCCTGTCCCATTTCAGAAAAGAATAATTTTAGACCACATTAAACAAAATCAAGAGTGTGGATTGGTACACAGCTCAGAATGGGGAGTTACGTGAATCTGCACCAAGTCTGCTCTGAGTCATTTCTCTTTGTTCATATTCAGTGATTATCTAATCAGGGGATGTTGATAGTCCTTTGAAAAAGATCCCAGGTCTCAGATCCATTTGTACCAAGCTACATAATCATGTTTCTTTTGGCTTGCTCTCCTTCCCTTGACGTGAGTTTTGCCTCTTTGGATGCATTTTGGTTTTGTTTCAACATCTCATTCAAATTCCTCTGGCTACCATTCAATCACTAGGATGTCTTCTGAAACAGTCTTATATGGTGTCAGCCTCATCATGGTTGCAAATTATATACCACAATGTCACAGTGTGGTAGGGGTTGGAAGGGACCACTGGAGATCATCTAGCCCAACTCCACCTCCAGAGTAGGCTCTTCTAGAGCAGATCACACAGAAACATGTCCAGGCAGATTTTTAATGTCTCCAGAGACAGAGAATGAACAACGTATTTGAGCAGCCTTCCAGTTCTGTTACCATCAAGGTAAAGAATTTTTTGTTTAGGTGAACCCCTTGCATTCCCATTTATGTCCGTTTCCCTTTACTCTGTCACTGGGCACCACTGAAGACTCTGACCTTGTATTTCCAGGCTCTCTTGCACCTTTTTTTTTAATCTGAACTGAAATTGGAATAAAACAGTTGTGAAAATTTAGCAGATGGGTTCTTTGAATTACTTAGGTTCAGAAATACCTCATTCCCTATATGAATATTGGAAAGTGTGAGACAGATACATCAATAAATTGTTTGAAAAATAACTGTAAAGCCTCAATGGAATTCCTGCCTGAATCCTTAGCTGCACAAGGTGTATTGGGTGCCCAAGCTAGCTAAGTAAAATTCGACCGGAATATTTTCCCTAGGTTCCTCAATGCAATCTAATTATTCTTCAAAGCCTGGGTGTACTGTCCACTAGTATGAGCATAGCTGCTGTTTTTAATGACCTTCACATATTTTTTGTTTTGTTTAAAGAAAAAATAAATTATGTAAATGGTAATTGCATGTATTTCATAACAGTACATCCTTGTTGTGGCACCACAGAAATCCAGGGATTGAATACTTACTTTGATCATTATTTCTTTATGGAGCATTATTTAAGCTTGAAACAGCTTATAACTTCTACTTTTCAACTTCAACTCATCACTTAACTCTTGGTAATAGAGAGGGAAAATAGCTGTATCTATCAATACTGTACATAAATTTCAGAACTCAAATTCACCAAAATGTAGGAAGCACAAAATATTAATGTGCAGGAAAGAAATGTTCCATTATTATTGTTATTACTCTTTTTTTGAGATTGGTAGTTCTTATTTTTAGAGTTATGCAGCAAAGCCTATAGTTATGACACAGAATGTCCCTCCTGGTGTCAGGAAATGCATCACACCTGCACCACTGTCCTCAGCACTTTCCTCTTTGCACTATATTCATGTCCTGGATCTGTCACTAAATGCTTGTTCACTGACCTTAAACTCATGGGGCATTTTTTCATAGCACAACAATCCACACCGTGAAGACAAACCTAAACTGCTAGAAACTACTCTAGTTCAGCAGCATCTCTAGAGGTACAGCAGCTTGTGAGCATTACATCTCTATTACTGCAGGCTACATGGATTGAATCAAATCAAACAAAATGTCTTTGCACTACAAGCTGTAGACATAAGAGGGAGAGCACATCTGACATCCGACTTTGGCTTTGATATCTGGTTAAAAATATGGTTGCCTCTAGATGGTCTCATTTACAGCCAAATAGGATGAACAAGCACCTCAGGGAGTTGTCTCACAGTATATGTGTGCTGTGCCTCTTTCAGAAGGTGACTCGTCCTCCGCTGAACACATCAGAAGTGTAAAGAGACATAAGTTCAGTGTCTGAAATTAAGTAGAGTGAATTTTGTCTTTTGTCCATGTTTCTAACACTGGATGTAGTTCAGATTCGAATCTATCACAGTGCATTTAGGAAAAGCCAGGCTGGAGAACTGAACAAAAGCATGTTCAGCTCCAACAGTGCCTGGCCTGCCTGGACTCCATGAAGAAATACGCTCAAGACCCCGAATCCCTCTCTGCAGCGATCAGCCATCTGAGGCAGATGTTTACGTAGGTCTGAGGGCTGATAGTGTTTCTTGTAGATACTCTGGTTGTCTAGGCAATCTCCTGCTTTGTTTATCTGGCTGTGTATGTATACTTTGTGGCTTCAATCAGCGGCAGCTCTTGTAATCTTCGTCAAATAGCTAGGACTAGTTTTAAGTCCATTTGTACTTTAGAATTGTGCAAAGAAATCTGTTCTGATTTCTAAAACTGGGATAGCCCTCAAAGCAGAATGATAGAAATAAAATCTGTAATTTCAAATGCAGTGGTAACTTCAGAACAGCTGTGGGGGAAACTGGTTTGTTTTGATGGGTCAGTGTGTGGTACAACCATCTCTTCAAGTTTATAATGTCTCTTGTTAACTTCTGCACTATTGTTTGAGCTTTCAAGTATAATTTTGGAGTAAAAGAAGTACTGAATAGGAGACAATTCAGATTCTCCTGTGGATTTAAACTTACTGCATGTAGTATATCAACTCTGATGTAGAGATAAAACATCTGTCATTGGAATTACATCACCTCAGAAGAAAAATTTGGAACTGATGACTTCCAGCCTTGCCATTTACCTATTTAATAATTTTCTGTGTTTTATTACCTTGCATAGATCTTATGGGTTCATAATCCTCATACAAACCACTCATATACATTTTTAGTCTGTTCCACTCCTACTGACTCCTAGCCCCCAGATCATCTTTAATTTTTCACAGTTCAACTTCCTGAGCTATTTCTAATCTTAAAAAAACCCTTTTACTTTGTCTCACATGTTTTTCATAGACCCATAGAATCATAGAATCATAACGGATTGGAAGGAACCTCAAAAGATCATCTAGTCCAATCCGCCTGCAACAGCAGGA